>JANZLQ010000005.1:13589400-13616648 GCA_026212715.1 Elanus axillaris | reverse complement strand
TCCCTCGGCTGGCTAGCTGTGCCGTGCTTGATGCACCCCAGGACATGGTTGGCCCTTTTGGCTGCCAGGGCACACTCGACTCATATGCAACGTGCCATCAACCCAAACCCCAGATCTCTTTCCATGGGGCTGCTCTCCAGACTCTCATACCCCAGTTTGTATGTATAACCAGGATTACCACGTCCCAGATGGAGAATCCAGCACTTGCTCTTGTTAAATT
This sequence comes from Elanus axillaris, assembly GCA_026212715.1. Lineage (NCBI taxonomy): Eukaryota > Metazoa > Chordata > Aves > Accipitriformes > Accipitridae > Elanus > Elanus axillaris. Next base: position 13,616,428 of record JANZLQ010000005.1, on the reverse strand, counting down.
TCATACAGTTGGTGATTGCCCAGCTCTCTAGTCTATCCAGATCTCTAATTTTAGTATCATTGGCAAACATTTAATGTACATTCAATTCCTGCATCCAGATCATTTATAAAAACATTAAAAAGCATTAAAAATTGAGCCCCGGGGAACCCCACTGGTGACTGGTGACCAGCCTGATTTAACTCCATTTACTATAACTCTTTGAGCTCAACCTGTCAGCCAATTGCTCACCCAACGTGTTATGGACTTGTCTAGCTGTGTGCTGGAGAGTTTATCCAGAAGGATAATATGAAAGACGGTATCAAAAGCTTTGCTAAAACCCAGAAACACCACATCTACTGGCTTCCCTTGGTCAACTAGATGGGTCACCTTGTCATAAAAGGAAATTAAGCTGGTTAAGCAGGACTTTCCCCTCATGAATCCATGCTGCCTATGGCCAATGACTGTGTTGTCTCTCAAATGTTTTTCAATAACTCCCAGAATAACGTTCTCTATAATTTTACCAGGCACTGAAGTGAGACTGACAGGCCTGCAATTACCAGGGTCTTCCTTCTTAGCCTTGTTGAAAATTGGGAGAGCTGAGTTTAGAGCCAAGTTTTCAGCTGTAAGTCTTCAAGATGTGGCTTCAATGTCTGTCTATGGGGTTTAAGAGCATCACAGACCAGGTGCTGTGCACCTAGAACTACACAGTGGCCAGACATACCAAAGGGACTGAAATTAGAAAAGAACTAAAGTTTAAGCATAGTTGATATATCTGAGTATATAACTTAAACTTTATGAGAGTAAGAAATATATAATACCATCTTGTATAGGAAGTATCCATAACTAGGGGAGCCCTAACCCCACTCTGACAGGACCACTATAGATAGTGCACTCCCTGCTAAACTATTCCAGGGTTTCATAGACACTTTAGAGACCACAAGACCAATAGAGATGCTTAAAAACTTAAAAGATATTTCCAGTGTGCTTCATACTTTCCAAAGCCTCCTTGGTTTATTTCCCTGTCTCACCACAAACAATTCTGCTGTCATTACTTTTATTTTCTTTACTTCTCTCTGACTTATTTTTCTTAATGTCGACTCAGAACTACCTCCTTAAAACCTCTACTTCTAATTAACAATGTGTTAGATACAGAAAATGTTTTGAAGGATTGGTATGCAAGAGTAGTAATTGAAAAAAAAAATACTGTAAATGAACTACACTGTTCATTCTGAAAAAAAGATATTTCAAATACATTTTATCTCCTCATAACTTTCTGATTTATAGTTTTTCTCATATTAAGCCTCAAGGGATTTTCTTTTACCCCCAGATGACTGTTTTTGATTTGCTTTTTCTGTGACTTCATATCTCTGTTTATATCAGTAAACAGTGTGCCGTCCCTTTCAGGCTTGTACATCTTCCCGTAGAAGTGAGATGTAGTAGGAACAGAAATTTCTGCAAGTTCCAATTCATGTTGGGTGAGCCATGATCAAAGCACTGACATGACTTCTCAGAAAACCATCTGCATTACTGTAGCCTTTGCAGGATGACCCAGAATTATGCCTCTGCCTCCAAGTCCCATATGCTATGGGTTCTCCAAATATCTTGGTTAAACTTTTCTGACTCAGCCAAGGAATTTCCCAACCAGTTATTTTTACTGTGAAGAAAGCCCTAGAGAGTTACAGATCTTTGCAAAACAAAAACGCGACCATGAGACACACATCTCCACCCAGTGTTATCTTTGCCCTTTTGGTGATTTTTAGAACTAGGCAAACTTCACCAATTTTATTTTCTTGAGCCTGATTTGCAGGTATGTGACGGTGGCTGGTTCTTTTCTTTGCCAGCCTCAGTCTCTAACCCTTTGTACCATATGTTCAATGACAGGAAACTCCTACCCTGTGCCATTCGAGTCTGGGACAAAAAAACTATCAGGTGGATTGATCTTGTAGAATAAACCAGCAAGGAAGATTTTTTTGCTTGTTCCTTCCAAGAGGTCTGAAGAACCTCCCTAGACCTATGCAGGATGCAGAATAGACTGACCACATCAAGTGTGGCTTTTCAATAAGACTCTAAAATTGTCATTAGATGGAATGATATTCAGGAAATAAAAGGGAGTTCACAGCTAGATTTAGATATATTCCACATCCTGTATGTGTCACACTTTAGAAAACGCTTTTTTAATTGCAATTAAAGGCCAATATTGCAAAGATGAGAAAAAAATTATCTTCTGCCAATAACTGCATCAAAAGCACAGTAAAATATGGCAGTGATTCTACAGTTAGTCTTGCAGCAGCTTTTCAATGACATCAAAAGCAATGACAATACTGTCACTAATATGTCACAATATTTTTTATACAACTATGTATTTCATTCACAACCTGTATGTTTTTAGTAATGAATAATAAGCAACAGATTGTCAGAAAAATGAACAGGGCTTCATTCTCTGTTTTCAGACTAACTCTTATTCAGGTTCTTAGAATTTCACAGAATGTAGAGGAAGGAGAAGGCTGGTTTCAGGTGTAATTTACGTTCTGCAGGAGTGAAACCTACATTTCAGAGACATTTCATTCCCTGTTTAAGGAGATGGAAGAGGACATCTATGTCAAAATCAGATTAATCTGGAGAACTAACATGCTAGTGGCTTAGGTTCTAAATAAGCAATAGAAGAAATACATTTTTAGTTTAAAGTTGCCCTACGAAATCCATAAATCATGTATACTTCATTTTGCCAAAGGAATTCCCCATTTATTTATTATTAAATGGTAACCAGTCCTAGCAGAAGCAGACATTTCTTAATAGTCTGAGCCTTGCAAATACTGAGGCATATCCCTTGTATTGTGTTGCATTCTTTTTCAAAGTTTTAACTGTTTCGTTAGATTAAAATAGAAAACATATAGAGCCACAAAGTTCTTCAAGTTTCAGTCCAATGCAGCTTACTAAGAAACAGTTATGAGCATATAAATTGTCCACTCTTCCCAGTATCAGGTAGCTTTTGAGATTATATTTGCCAACATGCTAGCCTGGATCCAGGTTTATTAAATGTTAGGAGAAAAAAAGGTCTATGGCCTGATACCCTGCTGCATATTTCTGTATCCAGAGGCTAATGACCTTTCAGTTAATCCTGTTTCTAAATGCCATACAGAATCATGGATAATCTGCCTGTGCGAGTATATGATACTGGTACAATTGATTTCTTCTGCTAGAGGAAAAGAAAGCTAACTAACTGCTTTTGAAAATGTGGCTTCTGCAGGAAAAAGTTGTAGTGACTGTGATTCACTTGGGACTAATCCTACAAGAAATAACACACTGCGATCTTTAGAGGAACACTTCCCGTCTCTGTAAAACATTCTCCTTAAATTTCGAAACACAAGTACCATTTAAAGTCAGGTGCAGTGTTGAGAAAGGTGTGGCTCTCCATTAACATTTCTGAATGCAAAATGAGAAAGGAAACTTGCCACTGCCTTGAGAAGCCAGCCAGCCTTGTGCTCTCACCAAATTGCATCTCATCTGTAAGTCTGGTTCCACCAAAAGCTGCTCTTGGAGTGCGAAATTAAATGCTTCCTTCTTTCTTGTCTGCACTAATATGAAACATTTCTTTTAAAGTCATGACTACTCTGTTAACAAGTGACTCATCAATAAATACTATTAAAATTTTTGCCTTTTAAACAGAAATTACATTGGGTCTTAATAGCTACAATACATTTGACATTGGGAGAACATTCCGATTTTGGGGTTTTTATTAATTATTGTGTTTTCTGATGGTTACTGTTGAAATGAGATTGCAAAAACTTTGTTTTCTTGAAAAAGCAGGATTTCTTAGGTATTATCCAAATTTTCAGGTCTCAAGGCAGGAATGATTTGAGAGTCCAACATACATATAGTTGGCAATGAAGACAGCCTACACATGATTTGGTAAAGGACTAAGAATAATGAGTCTTAAGGTTTCTCTTGAAGAAGTAACAAAAATACCTCACTGTCTTCTCACTTACTGTAAATAGCTCTTCAGAAGTGACATGGAGGCTCCTGGAGTGCCAAGTTTCAGCCATCATATGCACTTGAACTGAATGCTATAAAATGATACAACTGCTGCAGCTGACATAGGCAGCAGAATACTTCAGATTTTATGTAGTCTTATCACTTTCTGTAACCTGGAGCATGCTTGTAGGATGCTTTCTGCTTTTCCCATTAGCTGCATGCCTCCACCTGCCTCTTCAGCTTAATTTCTCCTGCATTTGCACTATAAACAGTTCTTCCATGTTTTTCTTTTCCATTACCTTTTTCTCTTGATAGTTTTTTGTAACCTCATCTCAAAAAGTATTTTTAAAAACCTCTGCTTTTATTATGATGGAGCCAGTCAAATATTTCTGAATTTTGGAATGGCTCAGAATTCAGAGTGTGCTGCAGAACTGAATTTCATAGCTATCCCCTCTTAGTAAAAGAGATTGAAACTTTGGGTAAAGATTCAATTATATATTCCAGTGCTGCTCAAGCCATGTGTTTGGGCCAGTACTTTTATCTGACTTACTTACACCAAGAGATATTTGCTTTGCCAAAGGTAATTGTAATTATTTGCTGAACTGCTGTTATTGATCAATGTGCTTATTTAGGACACTGTATAAATAAACAATCAGGCTCTATCATAGTACAGTATATCTTAAATGATCTGTTTTGCCATGTGTTGAGGACTAATGAATGGCTGTTTCTGGCAAACTAATCAACTGTAGCTCCATGCATGGGACAGCATAAGTTTCCAAAAAATAGTAACAGCTCCCCTTATACACACTTCAGACAGCCACCATACATTGCAGTTTCCATGAAAAACAGGAATTTGGACTTGGATGAGTTGATTTTTTATTTTATAGCTTAGAACTTATAGCTCATATAAATTGTGCACACATTCCTCAATGGCACAGGCCTCCCTAATATAAAAACAGATACAGTCTTGTGTGCATGTGGTTCATACAGTGTGTCAGTGTTAGATTTTTAAAAAAAGTATCCCACAGCAGTTGAAAAGGAGCCCTCCTTGCTTCATTAATGTTGTTCCTTTCGCACCCCTCCCTGCTTCCCCTTTCCTGCTGTGGTGGTGCAAGCTTTACAGCTGTGTGTGTCTGCCTCTTTTGTAACCATCATCTTCAGCGTTTTCACTTTGGGGAAAAAAAATACTGTAGTAGCATTACTGGCAGATAACAGACCACTTTCACTTGGATTTTTTTTCTATTGTTGTCTGGATGCCATGTATTATGTTCTGATACAAAGCTTAGGAAATTGGCCAGCAGGGAGAAAGGCTACCTTGCTGCAGCTGTGACACCACCAGATCAGGTTGAATCTCCTGAAGATGACGGGAGATGTAGAGCGCTGGCTCTTCTCCAACAAGCACATGAGTACGCTCAGCCTGGGCGAGCTTTCTGGAGTGCCAGAGCCAGCAATGGGGGAGGCGGGGGAGGCGCGTGCTCTGCGCAGTTGGGAGCAGGCTGACAGCCAAGTTGCAGAAGTGATGGAAAGAAAGAGACGTTCAGAAGACTGAAAGTGGCCAGTTGAGTTTCTTCAGCTCGGGAAGGAAATGAAAGTTGCTGGACTGATACTGCCTGGAAAGGAGGGAGAGTTACTTTTCAACTTCTTCTTCGGGTGTCTCACTCAACAGGCCTGATTTTCTCCTATTTCTATGTCATTTTGGTCTAGTTGGTTGTTTTTGTGTTCCAGTGCTGCAAAGGGGCAGTAGATACAAAATGCCAAGGGAGATCAGAGGGGTCACGGGTGGTTTTGGACATCACAAGCAATTCTCTTCTGGTTCAGCTATCACAGAAGCTGCAAAACACAGCCTTGGGGCGAGCTCAGGGCCAGTGCAGGTAACAGTAAGGCTCTGTAACACTGCCCTTTGCGTACCCAATTCCATTTCAGAAACAATACACTTTAAAAAGAGGTGGGTGACAGATGATAACTACAAGTGGAGAGGTTAGCCAAAAAGAAAGAAGGTGAACCATGAAAGGGTAGAAATACTTTAAGATGCCACAGAGACTGTTCAAAGAAAAACAGCAACTCTAGCCTTTCTATACAGCTATGAATGTTTTGTGACAGCTTTTGATGTAACTGGTTTATTTATCTTGTTTGGTGTTACATTTTCTTCAAAAAGCAATGCTGTTACTCCTATGGCATTGCCTACTCAGTCCCAAAAATCTGTGTTTTAGGCTCCCCAGTCCAGACAGACACTGACACACTAAAGCAAGTGCAGATGAGAGCCACCAAAGCCATTAAAGACCTGGAGCCCACAACGTGTAAAGGGAGGCTGAGAGAATTGCTTTCTCAGCCACAAGGGAAGGCTGGGGCTGTGGGAGACCTTATTGCTGTCTGTATCTCTCATCAGAGGATACAGAAGAGGAGACATGGCCAGACTGTTCTCAAAGGGGCACTGACAGGACAAGTCGCATAGGTAAAGGTCTGATTACGTACAAGGAAACTATTTTTTAGTCAGAAGGCTGGTCAAACACTTGAACATGATCCCAGAGAAGCTGTGCAACCTTCATCCCTAGAGATACTCAGAAGTCAGCTGGCAAAGCCAGGACCCACCTGGTCTAGTTGGATCCATTTAGAGCAAGAAGCAAGACCAGGACTAAATATCTCCAGAGGCCCCTTCCAACCTAATTTATTCTGTGACTCTATGGTCTAACCAATTATCTTCTTTTTTGGTTTCCACAACACCTATTATAATATTGATAGCTTCAGTTAGAACAAGGAACTTTTGCTCATTAAACAGCTTTCAGTGTCCTTCGTAGAAACAGCCTCTGAATTTTTTTTGTTTACTTTTGTCATTTTTTTTAACTCTTGTTGCAGACAAGCTGTCTTGAAATATACAGTCAAATTGGAGAAACAAGAACATAATGATGCTGACCCTCCATCCTGGCTTGGATATGACCGGGATGGTAACATAGTCACCTTCACCAAAACCCATACATCAGAGCCTGAATAAACAAATTCTTCAAAATGAAAAATGAAGAAATTGCACAACATGTACAGTTCAAGTTTTTTCACTAGAGCATGAAAAGAACACTATATTATTTTTCTGAAAACTAACCATACTTTAATAAAAGGCCATTTGTTGAATTAGTAAGGAAGTATTGCATATCTTTCTTGCATGAGTGTGTATGCCTTCAAGCAAGACAGCCACATTGAAACAACATTGCTAACTTTCAGATGCTGATTCAAGCTGTCTTCATCTTTCAATAATGAGAAGTTTTTGTAGTCTTGTGCAGAGTAAGCAATAAATAAATAAATCTCTGTGTGTCTGGGGTTCTTGTTTGCCATGAAGGTCCTCTCCAGGAGATAAACACTCTGACTTCCCACAGAACTTCACACTTGACAGGGCTGGTACTCATCAAGTACAGTGTTCCTGAGCAATGAAGAATGGTGAAAAGGTAGTAGCTACTGATTCCCTAATACACAACTACACATGCACATTTAAGCACAGTTCTCTACTTCTGAACTTGTGGACCCAGAGCCTTAATTCTCATAAAAGCCTCTCAGGCTGAGTTCAACTCTCTAAGCAAGCTTGTATTTACACTTGTGGATGAGAACTGCAGGCTGGCTGGCAGCTGACAGAGTCAGGAGAATCAAAGGAAAAGGAACATGGATGAAAAAAAATGTTAAAGGATAAATTTTGTCCAGTTACAAAAACATGTCTTCTCATCAAATGGACAAAAAGTGCACACATGGGATTTTCCATTCATGTCCTAATTACTGATAACTCACTGATCTTTCCTTGTCTAAAGAATAGTATGTTTCACCTTGTTATAGCAGAACAAGACATTACTCAAATGCCTTTAGGGAAACTCCCAAAGATTTGTCTTTCTTCAGCTCATTCTTGACATTCTAGCTGGTCTCAACGTTTATTAGCTTGAAAAAATATAATCAGAGTAGCTTTAGTTGTAGCACAATTTTTCTGATGGCTTATTTGAACTTCTTTAAGCAAGTAACTAACAATCCTAATGTTTAATTCCAGCTAGTTTTAGAATATGAATGCCTTAGAGCTTGCTTTCTTTTGAATGTGGAAGAAATAACATGTTTTCTTACTACCTTCTCCCTTAAATTGCTGATGCAGCAGTCCCAAAAAGCACAACCTTAATCACAGAGGTTGACAGGCTTTGTATTCTGGGTGAATAATGGAACCATTAAATGGACTCAATTTTGTGAAATATCTACTACAGTGTTTTTATTTTTCAATGCAGTGTGAATTTAGAGGTGCTTCTTTCACTTTGTCTGCAGCAGTACACAAAAATCATTGGTTTCAAAAAATTTTCAAGAAATAAAAAACCATTAAACATTTATTAATTTTGTATCTTTTAGAAGTATAATAATAATACTTACTAATAACTAGGAATATTATATTGCTTTTGGTAATAGTATTAGTAATGTTTTATATATTAGTGTTTATATTAAAAATACATATAATTTGCCATACACATCAGAGCCCACCTCATCCAAACAAACAGTACACACAATAGCAAACAGAATGTGGAGTTTTTAACCATGCTGAATTATAGTAAAAATGGTGCCCCTGCGTCCATTAGCCAGAGGCAGTTATACATCTTGGGGAATCCCGTGGGAAAGAAGTTAATTTCATAACATACCATTATGATCTAAAGTACATACACGCATATAAACAACTTAAAACCTGAGCTGACACTCTGAACTCTTCTCTGCTACTCTCTATCCACTTGGTTGGCAGGAATTCTTAGGTTTCAGTTTAAAAACACAAAATTCAGTACTTCTTTTATAAGGTGCCATATGTACGTATGGAAAGGCTTTTAAAAGCTCCACTTACTGTACTGTGTGTTTGTATTATAGCAACACAAAATCCTCCACAAAATGATGCATGCCCTTGTGTAGGGCATACATAGTTCCCTCACCTCCCTCCTCTTCCCTTCTGCCTCAAAGAGCTTGCAGTGCCATCATGCAAAGCTGACAGTAAGTCACTGGAAATGGAGCAAAGAAAGAGATTACTGTTCTCATTTCTTAGGCCAATACATCCATTCTTGGGCAGCTTTTCCTTTAGGCAAATGTTCATGTGGACTCTTATCTGAAGTCCAGTTAGTGGAGTGTTTCTTCTTGAAATCAGCCAGATCCATTGCACTTTTGAGTATTTATTTTAAAAGATTTTCTTGCAGACCAACAGTAGTAGACATAGCTACGGTTCCTATTTCTAGCCACAAACAAGTGGTTCAGGATGACAGAGAGCAAGTTCTGTCATTTCATGTAAGTAGTTTTACACATACAGTACCCATTGACAAGGCAGAAACTGCATAGGGGTCAAACACCAAATAAGACGACCAAATAACTACAGTTCTGACAGTGGTTATATCCTATCCACAATACAAATTATTTGGTTGAAGAAAATTCTCTGCATTTTGCATAAACCAGCAGAATTCCCACAGTATAAAACAGCTTGCACAGCATGTAATCTTGGAAGTAAATTTTCATATTTTCAAATATGAGATGTTGAAAATGCTTTTTATTTTTAAATGATGGCTCCAAACTTCTGTTTGAAAGTTACCGGCTTTTAAACTGACATGGTAAGTGGGTCAAGTTATATAAATTCTGAATATGAAAGACTTCTTCATTCTTAAAAGGCACTAAAAGTAAACCAGACCTGTTAAGCACCAGCCACTGTCAAGGGCAAATCTTGGCTTAAACCGCCCTCATTTTTAATATTGTTTCTCTCATATTAAGAATATATATTGACAAAGTTTCATAATTTTACAGAAATTTTCTGTTACAATTTCTTGATTTAATCTCTTCGGCCTATTTCACCTTTAAGAACTCTTGAGCTTGACAGACTGGATCCAACTTTGGCTTTTAAGACACACTTTCCCATTTTGTGTGTGAGCCTTAATCCATTTGTCCATTTCGTTCCTTTGATTCATGTGACCTGGAAGAGAAAGTTCCATGTAGTTTAATTTGACACACAGTAAACATGTCATCTTCATATTGCCATTTTTTAAGCTCCCTGGAAATACTTCTAAGACTTTTATTTGGTAGAATATGTATCTTTTTAACAGGGGCTTCTGACATTTCATTCTTGATACAGTTTTTTGCAATAATCTGATTTCCCATAATATGTTACTACAATAAAGTCATGTTTTTTATTATATAGCACTGTAATTTTTATTATGGCTAGGAAATACATTGTGGTAGGTTGATCCTGGCTGGATTCCAGGGTCCCACCAAAGCTGCTCTGTCACTGCCCCCCTCAGCTGACAGGGGAGAGAAAATACAAGAAAAGGCTCATGGGTCAAGATAAGGACAGTGAGAGATCACCCAACCAATTACCATCACAGGCAAAACAGACTCAACTTAGGGAAAAATTAATTTATTACCAATCAAATCAGAGTATGATAAGGAAAGATAAACCCAAATTGTAGAACACCTTCCCTTCACCCCTCCATTCTTCCTGGGCACAACTTCACTCCCAAAGTCTCTGCTGACCCCCCCTCCCCGCCCCGAGCAATGAAGGAGTACAGGGAATGGTGGTTGGGGTCAGTTCATCACACATTGTCTCTGCCGCTCCTTTGTCCTCAGGAGGAGGACTCCTCACTCCTCCCCTGCTCTGGCGTGGGGTCCTCCCAGGGCTGCAGGTGGAGGTCTGCTGCCCCATGGACCTCCCTGGGCTGCAGGGGGACAACCTGCCTCACCATGGTCTTCACCATGGGCTGCAGGGGAATCTCTGCTCCGGCGCCTGGAGCACCTCCTTCCCCTCCTTCTGCACTGACCTGGGGGTCTGCGGGGCTGTTTCTCATATTCCCACTCCTCTCTCTGGCTGCAGTTTCTGTGCCCCAGCAACTTCCCCCCCTGCTTCTTAAATCTGTTCTCCCAGAGGCACGACCACCATCGCTGGTGGGCTCAGCCTGGGCCTGCACCGGGTCCATCTTAGAGCCGGCTGGCATTGGCTCCATGGGACACAGGTGAAGCTTCTAGCAGCTTCCCACAGAAGCCACCCCTGTAGCTCCCTGGCTACCAAAACTTTGCCGTGCAAACCCAATACACAGGTCTACATTAGATATTAATCTGCCCAAGTAATTTGAAAAGTTTTAATCTTTATTGTAAACACAGAAAAGAGACATGGGAAAGACCTGATTTTCCAGATGACCAGACATGTTGCTACTATTACTGCTTTCTTATAATGGCTTAAAAAACCCCAAAACCCTGAGATGTCTGTCTTCTAACATATTTCACAAACTTAGTATGCATGATCATGCTCTGAAAAGCTCACCATGTAACAGACAAAGGAGAAAGTTCAACTTACCCTCATTTTACAATTAAGAAACTAAGGCCAAGAGAGAATAAGTCACTTTCCAAATTTATACAGAAGATTTATGACCAAATTGGGAATTAAACTGGGATCTTTTGAGTCCCAAATCAGTGCCTTTATCACAGGATCAACCTTCTCTTTGGTTTATCTTTACAAAATATCTTTTATTATTACTTTAGTGTTCGTGTGACTGAGTGAATTCTAAGTTTAGAACTAATTTGAGCCTGGAATAGCATGAGGGATGGCAGGGAAGCAGATTCTGAAGCAACTTTGCAAACATGCTCTGCTCTGACCTGTAACACAGCTGAAGTTAAATTTTGGCCACATCAAGAACAGTGGCGAAACTCCAACTGACATCACTGCATTGGTTTCCACAACTCAGGCCTATGTGCCAAAACTTTGCAATAGCATTTCAGTACTTCTAAGTGGGATTAATTTAAGGTTATGGGCCAAACCGACATTAATTCACTAGCAGGCTGAGGTACTGTTTAGAAGTATGAGATTTTCAGGAGTCCAACACTGTCAAAGTTCTCCCACTGAATGAAGAGGCATTTCAGTGTCCTTAGTTACCAGACTACCAATATGCCTTCAAGGATCTCCATGTGGATGTCTAATGCAATTTCTGCACTCCTGACTGCTCCAGGCAGCAGCAGTCTCAGTCACACTCAGTATCATTCCTACTGTAAGGCAGAATCTACAGTTCTACTCCCCATAGATTTAGGTCCGTAACTAGATGATGATCATCACAAAGTTCAACAGATGTCTTTGCTGTACATGAAATCTGTTAAAATCTGAAACTTCAGTTCCTCAGAAAGCTTTCCTGAATCATTGATTTGCAATAGTGCTGTATCAGATAATACAGAACAGAAATTAAAACAAAATCTATCTTTTAAGTAGAGATAGCCCTTAAAACATTAGATCAGTTTAAATTTTAAACAGGAAATAGCCTCCAGGTGTCAAAAAAATGAACCAACAAGGAAGTGTGAAGGAAAATTTCAGTTGATCCCTTAACAGAATTCTAGAGCACTGAAAACACAGCTTTTTTTTCCTAAGGAGACAGGACACAATAAATGTAGGGCAGAGATATATTTCCAGAAAGCACATATTGGAGTGCTTGGTCCCAGTTCTTCTCTCATGTTTTTGTCGCTATGGCTTGTACTGCTGTACAAGGAACAAATACTGAAGTACAGAATCAGCCTTGTAAATGAACAGTTTCATTCACTGCTTATGCCCTGCTACACTTTTGCTAAAAAGTTACAGAAGAGTTTTGAGAAAACACAGAAACAAATTAACAAGAGCTGTTTAAAGCTTGCTGTTGTCTGAGCTCTGTTTCTCATTTTGCATTTGCTATGTGAACTTAGAAAACTGTTTTGCTCCTTATGCTTCTTTTGGAGATTTGCCTGTGAAGGGAATGTAGAAGATATCAAACTGCCTGCAGGAAAGTGAGTGTCAAGTTTCAGTCCTTAGGGATGAAGATCTTGAAACTATTCTAAGGTTATTAAGCCTATTGCCAGCAGCAGGTTCAAACCAAGCTTAAGATATTTGAATAGCTTTGTGTATGAGGTGCTAATCAAGCAACAAGGTTTAGCTGGAGATGTTTTGATGACAGTTTGGTCTTGACTGTGTTTACTGCCTGTAATCTGAATACTGTGGGAACATAAATGGATTTTAAGGATGACTTTGCTAGCATGATTAAATTGCAAAAGCCAACAGCCTGCTGAACTAAGGAGAGGGGAAAAAAAAAAGAAGAAAAAAAAAAAAAGACTTCTTTTCAAAATCCACCAGTCAAGACAACGGCATGAGCTCAGGAGAAGAAAGATGCACCGGTATGCTGTGGAGCCACCTTTTCAACTTAACACCCAGGAAAATGTTTGGGGTTTTGGGGTTTTTTTTTCCATTAGGGGCATCTAAAGGCAGAGAACACCTTTGCAGAACTTTGTACAGTCAAGTACTGACTGTTTATTCACTTGCCTTCCTGGAGAGTGGAGAAGTTAGAGAGCCCTATTTTCATATCATAAAACACACAAAGAGAAGCATATTTTAAATGTTGTTCCTTGGTGTTGTTAGGGCTGTGGTATATCTCAAAAAGGCTGTTAACAGCTTGAGTTAAATGCAAGCTGAAACCAATAAAAGTCTGTAGGATAGCATGTCATCTAATGTATTTTATAAAAGTTGGATGAACTTTCTATTTGACTTGAAGGAATCTTTTCCAGATACAACCTGGGTCTTTGTTTTTTTTAAGATAGTGCTTAAGGAACAAGGCTTCACAGAGGGACAGTGTTTAGAGGGACACTAAAACAAAGCTCTTCCCACTCAATTCTAGTGGCAAAGAGTCAATAAAAATTGCTTCTAGGAAAGAAGGAAAGTTTTGAAGAAGTGCCTTGAGAACAGAGAAAACAGGGAGGGACATGGCAGCAGATAGTGTTACTCCTGGGATCAGAACCGTAACTCTGAATGCAACAGACCCAAGTCAGCTGCACAGTGGGAGAAGTGCTATACTCAGCTGTTAAGTTGCAGAAGAAACCTAAGTTTCAACATACTGCCATAATACAAGCTCTTTCAGTTATTTCCCTTCTAAAGGCAAGTTGCTTCCCTCACATTATTCACTGCTCCTTCAACTCTGTTTATATTTAAGCCTGGAACTCCATGCAGCTAGAAACACAGAAATTAGCTTAAGGTAAACAATATAGAATTTCTGATAACAAAAGTACTTAAACACATCTGTAAAGACTTGTACACAGTGTGAGACTTGTGCAGTCAGCTCCCTCCTTTCACACTAGCTTTGAAGCAACCCTAAAGGGTAAGTCCACAGCACCTCATAGGCCACTCTCCCAATACTACCATATGAGAAAACATTTTGTGAGCAGCGAGAAGTTATTCCTGAAGGATATCAAGGTAGGAAACATCTGTCTAAATTGTCTATGTTCCAAAGGGAAATCTAGATCTAACCTCATGCAGACATGAAAGTCTTATTATTCCAGTGCATGCCTGAGTGAATGAACAACTGTTGTAAGGAGAAAAGTGCTTCTCACCACAGTCTACCCGGAGAACCAAACAATGAAAGGACTTGAGGTTATTAAGAAAAAAACAGAAAGTCTGAGATAGGACAGTGGCATGGATGTCCATCTTTTCAAGGGAATCTGGTAATTAGACATGCTGACTCTCTCCAGAGGGAAGGCCATCTATGGAGTTTCTAGTGATCAAAAGAATAACTGGATGCTGGATCAACCCAAAAGATAGAGGGCAACATCAGTCTGGAAACTTTCACAGGAAAAAGGGGGTTAGAGAAAACCGGAGTTTCCTCTCCATCCCCAGGACAGACATCTGAGGGAAGGTATAAGTTAATATGAAAGACAGTGCCCTATTACCTGTGTGCGTGGTCACCAGAAGACATGGCTCAGAGGAACACTGTTCAGATATGGCTCAGCAAAGCTCTAGTGCTGTATGTAGATGGGGTGGGATTAGTACCAAAGGCTAAAAATCCTGTTAACTGCTGCAACTGCTGTCATGCTGGATGAAATAGGGAGCAAGAATGTCTTGACTTGGGAGAAGACAATCATTCCCAAAGAGTACGTACTTTCTAAGATGAAGGGAAAATATGAAGACGTTGGTTTGCCAACTTGAGAAAGTAAGAATAGGGAGACACAATAACCTACAAAGACAAACATCCACAGCCTCTGAGAAGCACCTGCGACACTGAAGGACTTTTAGCAAGGGAACGCATGCAAGTGCTGAAACCCAGATGGAGTACATGACTGCCAGAGTTAAAAGCTCACTCAGCACCAAGCAGATAGATGGCATCAGGTCAAAGGTTGCCACTGATATGAACTTGGCACTAGAACTGGGGCCAAAGATGGAGAAAGATCTGGAATCAGATGAGTCCCCTGGCACCACTCAGAGATGGAAGATTTACATGTTTTTAAGAAGGAAAAAAAAGTGTGTGTGTGTGGAGTTACATTGCAGACAACTATATTGGGAAATTGACACCATCAACTACAAGGATCCAAAGAAAGTCTCTGAATGACTGCAAGACTTTTTCCAACAAGCTTACAGTTGTCAACACACAAGCCTGCAATCAAAGTGGGCAGAAGTGTGCCCACTGGCTGTATTCAATTAGTCCCTGAATTTATCCATCCACATGCCTCATAACCTTCCTTTGGAGTGGGTGGGAGCAGATGGTCACATCACCTTAGGACAAGAGAAAACAGGGCTGAAAGCACTGTATTTAACCTGACATCCTTGTTTGTCATGAAGAACATGCCTGTTCTTCACAATCTGCAGTACTAACAGTCCTATGACCAGACTCAAGTGCTTAGTACCCGAAAGTTAATCTATGTAGCTAAGTTTTCTTTACCATAAGGTCAAATCATAATTTCTAGTCCTATAGCCAGTAGACAGAGAAACGATTTACTTCTTTTGTCTCTGCAGCAATTTCTTATGTACTAGGAAAAATGCACCTTATTTTCCCTTAGTTTTTTCTTCTTTAGACAAAAACAACACTTTTTTTTAGTCTTCCCTCATTAATCATGTTTTTGGGCCTTTGATCATGTGTTCTCCATTGGAGTCTCTGCAGTTGTCCACATCCTTTTTTTGAAGTACAGTAATTAAAACTGGACACATTCCAGCAAAGTATTAGTAATGCCATGCAAAGCCAAGGGATTATTTTGAGTCTTACAGAATACTCATGTTAATACACTGGGGGTTTTTTGTTTGTTTTTTTTTTTTTTCTTAACTGTGCAACATTATTGCTTCCTATTTACTGATGGTTTTTATTGAAATATTCCTCCTCTTGGGAGCACACAGGTCATTCTTACTACCTTTGTACTTTAAACTTAAAATTACTTATTGGAAAAATGACCTAAAAAGCATATAAATCAACATTATCTGAATTTTAACCTTGCCCTTCAACATGTTTGTATCCCCTTTGACAAAACAGTCTCCTAAGCTCTTTCTGCTTAAATATTTGGCACTTTTTAGCCTGCTACCCTTCCTCTTACCATATATAGTATGAGATATGGTTAATTATGTCTACAGGCTTCTTAAATGAGCTGATTTAAGAATACAGGCAGACCTGGAGACAAGGTGAAGGCACAGACATCAAGCAGCAAGGGCTTCCCTCTTTGCCAGGGAAAGGAAAAGAATGCTTTGACATGATTACAATCAGAAATTACTGGAGTTACTCAAGCACTCTCAAACTAGGCAGCCAAACAAACACTTTCACAGATGGAAGCTGGACCAGCGCTTAGCATGAAAAATCTCTTTTTATAACAGATTTCATTATACCATACATATTAAGAGTGCCTACTGATGTCAATGGAAACATGCCTTATCCTTGCAAATTACTCTGAAGAGTGAACTCCCTGGCACTGCTCTCTAGTTCCTTCCCTTTCTCAGCAAGTATCCCAATTTTTCAGTAAAGTCCCTTCCTTTTCTAAAAGAGCAAACCACCTTTCATACTCTCATCACTCTGCCTCTAGAACACTCACTCTAGGCTTTCATCTTCTTGCTTTGACTAAATCCTGCTCTATTCCTTGGCTACCTTTCAAAACCCTGGATGTGACTGCTTGTGGGATTGCAGTGTTCCGACTTCCCCTCTCAGCATGGGAATGGGAGCCATGAAGCGAGGTGATGATGTACATCATAGTGGCTGTAACAGCAGTAAGGAAGGCTTTCCCAGAGCAGGTGATAGACTAGGTGAATATTTACCCAAAGCACAGAACTCTACCCTGTCTTCCCATTGGAGTAACATCTCTCACAATATTCCAAGAGGCAAGTAAAGCTTCCAGAAAGAAGCCAGTTCCTGTGTTATCCACATGAGAACTGGCCAGTTTCTGAAAAATCATCTATTTTTAAACTAACCTTTGAACTCAGAAGCATAAAAATCTAAACTGCATGCTCTTGTGATAAAAGGATTTTTTCCGCTTGGCAAAACCCATCTTCTCTCTCAATTTTATATTTCTTCAGTTGCAGCAGGACGACAGCTATAGACTCTGTACCTAAAACTTCAACAGTGGATAGTGGTTTCATGATATAGAAACACTATTAAGTGATTTTAAATTGTTTCAGAATCTACTTGTACAAGAAAATTCTCAAATATCAACTTCAAGAGGAAGAGATTGTTGAGAATGAGGTGGGGGACAAGTGCTTGGACTGTAGAAAGAATACACTGTCCCCACAGGATAATGTAAAGAGAACTAGAAGCAGGAAGCATCTCCCTTGCCATGCCAAAGGAATGTTACTGACTTGGCAAAGAAAAGGGAGGCACTGTTTTCAAAGTGGTAAGAAAAGGAGCAAAGCACATGTTAAAACCACATACTTCATCTCCCTTCAGGTTTGCTGCTTCTTACTGACCAGTGAAGAAAAGGGAGGAGAGAGCTGCTGTAAATAATTGGTTACATTATGAGAGAAAACACTCAAAGCTAAATGCCAGGTATACAGACAGATGAAGATAAATTACTTCAGGCCAGCACTAGTTCAGCTGAATTGTGTCCTGCAGAAAATCCATTCCAGGGTCTGTTTTTCATTCACCTGTATTACAATCAATTTAGACCTATGTTTAATAAATTTTTTGTGCCATACTATAACCTCTTTAAACAACTGATAATCAGTGGCCTAATGATGTTGCCTCTGCATAATTCTTGCTGATTTCCATGCCTTTGGGATATGTATATTTGAGGGCTTTTGGCTTCAACTGCCAAGATCATTTCCATACAGAATGGTGGGTTGACAACTTGCATCCGCTTCAGCACTGACTGCCCTATATAAATACTGATTGGGTCATGAAACCAGAGAACCTGTTCAGCTGTGTATATTTGAAACACCACTCTTATCTTTAATGTTGCCAGAATAACAAGATGATTGACTAGCCAGTGGTCCTCCTTCACTGGGAGGAATGTTGTTTTACTACTGAAGCAATTCATTCCATAGAGCCTTGCTAGAATCTGGAGTCCTTTCACAGGCTTCTAGCCTGAGAACTTCTAACCATGGTTTTAAGAAAATTTGTATTTAATAACCACTAGTAAATTTAAATGCTAGTTATTTTTCAAGATGGAAGAGATACACCTCTATATTTCAAGACTACTATTTTATATTAGCAAGCTACATATTAAAATTATGTACATACACTTCCAGTATTTCCTGGCTTTGAGATTATCATCTTACAGAGGGAGGAAAAGAAGTTTTGTGCATGTTTTTATTTGGTGTTAAACCTAAGAAAACTCAAAGCCTCACCCAATCTGCTATCATAGCAGGTCATACTGACATAACAAGCTCAAAACCAAAGCTGGAGCCTTCAGACACATTACATTAATGTTTCCGCTTGAGCAAACTGAGTAATTGGTAACAGCAACAACCTTAACTCCTAGATAGACACGTCTGCAGAGGAAGAGAGAAACACACACCCTGACATTGAATTGTACAAATGTTTTCTAAAGCAGGAAACAGCAAGACTTGGGATTCCCGATTTCAATTTGAAATGTATTAGAAGAATGTTTCCAGTAATTGCAGGCACCTTTGCATGTACTCTCTATTCCTCCATGCTCCAGCTTCTTCTGCTCTTCTAGCTATCTCCCACCCATCATTTCTCAGTTTATCCTGCACTGTTTAACATTTATACTGTACATTTATAAATACGCCATATACCCCTCTTACCTCCACCTCCCACCCAACAGAGATAACTTTTCATTATATTTTTAACAGACATTCCCTGGCAATTTATTATATGTGACTGTCTAAGCCAACAAAGCAATGGGTCAAATTCAGCCCTGGATTACCTCCCACAAATTCACTGGAATAATGCTGAGGATCAATTTGGCTCCAAGGCTTTTGTTAGAGAAGCAGTTGTTAGCACTCAGTCATTTACCAAACAAAATGAAAAAGTTGTCTAGTAACACGGGGAGTACAATGGCACAAGCAAACATTTGAACCTGAAACAAATGAAAGAAGAAGATGCCAAGAGCAATAAACTTATAAGGAAACATGGATGCCTTTCACTAAGGCCAGACAGACATTTATTGGAAGCCAAGATTAGTAAGCCTTACCACTTATAGTTACACGATCATCTTTGGAGGCACTCTGTGTTTCTTTTAACTGGATGTCTGAGCTCACATCCACTTTTCTTCCAGACAACTGTAAATAGGCTTTGAGAGAGGCAGGTACCTTGACTGTAATAGAACCTGGTATAAGTTTAAATGAAAACTAGTTAGTTTAACATTGAGATCAAAGCATGAAACAGGCAATTTTTTAGCTAACTTGAACCAATTCATCATTTGTTGTTGGTATTTTTTTTTAAAGAGCCTTCAGACACAGTAACCTCTTTTTTGTCTCTGAAAGGATAAATGAAGATATCTTCATTTATCATAAACTGTATGTCACATGTGGAAAATGGTGTCACTATTTCCCTGGCAAACACAAAACCTAACATTGACATATACTGCTAGCAACGGTGCTTGGTAGAGGACCTTACTACAGGAATGATCAAGGGAAGCAAATCTAATAGATCTCACAAGTATTATAACTTCACAGTTTCATCTTCTAGTTGCATATTTACACTCCTGAGCAAGGATAGGGGATTGGATTTGATGATTAATCCAGGCACCGCATGGCATGTTATGAAAGAACTGCTTCTCCAGAATGATGAGATGCCACTTACATACTGTTAACAGTAGCAATTGCCTTTGCTTTACTGCACAGGACCAGCTCTTCACATCCTTGAACTCAAAAGTGACTAACCAGTTTAGACTATGTATCACTAAAATGCACAATACTAGCAAAACTGCAGCTTTGGTGGCCCAAATAATTCTACCCTTGAGATTAAAACCAGAAATTCTGACTTCTGCTTCCCCTAAATATGTGCTTCTATGCATCAGACTGAAGGCAGATGCTGGGCCCCCAACCTGCCCACATTAGTCATGTTTGGAACTACTCAGTCACAACGTTTGGAAGCTGTGCTTAACACATTAAAACAAAAACCTACCAAAATTCAGAGTACACTTGCTGTATACATGCTCCTTAGCTTTTGCCCAATTCCAACATGCACTTTAGAAAAAAAACATTTTCTTTAAATACACCCCAAAAGCTGAAGCAAAACATGTTTAGAAAACTGGTAACAACTAAGAAGCAGTCAGAAAGCAACCCTAACTATGCAATTTAAATTCAGCAGAACCACTTGCCTGCGTCAGTCCTCAGGAGCAAATAATTGCCAGTATAATTTAGGCCTAAATTTTGCTGGATACACAAAAGCCTTAGGATAAGAAAGGGAAAAGGTATTCATCTTTGGGTCCTCCTGCAAGAGTTGCTCAGTGATGTGACTCATAAAATCCAACACACATGCAGCTAATTCATCACAAATGTGACATTTTCTACACTGCAGCTGTCAACAGTTACTCTGAATTTGCAGGGTGAATGAGAACAGAACTTCATCAACTTTGCCTTTACTAAACTGTGCTGCCAGAAGATATGTCAGGCAATGTTTTGAAAATAACTTAAATTAGCTTTTACTAAATACCACCTTCTTTGCTATTAATTCAAAGAGACATTAACTTAGTACTAACTTCAAGAGGTAACTAAGAAATAATACAAAAATAAATTTCTTTGCACCAATGGAACCAGGAGAGCTTGTAGAGAAGAAGGGCACACAAGTGATTTCAATGCATTTCCTTCATTATTCCCATTCTCAGTAACTGCTAGGTTTTAATGGGGCACAGGCATTGTCTCCCAGACAAGAGAAGGGTACCAAACACTATGCTCATTTAAATCACCTGAAGTGCCTGACATGATGTAAAGTCAAGTATAAAAATGCTGTAGTGGTTTTTTTGCAAAACTAGGACTAGCAAAATGTATTCAGGGCTTTGTCATTTACAGTATCCCATCTTCTGAATGGCAAAACTATGAATCCAACTTTAGGAGTAAGCTTTTAATTAAGAAGTGAAATTCTACAGAGTAATCAGGAGAAAAAGAAGGAAGAATGGTAAGGCAAGACCCTCTCATCTTTGTTTTTCTGCCTTCTGATTTCAATAATGGGACATTTCACCCAGAAAAGGCAGGAAACAAATGTAATGGGTATGAGTGGTCACTCTGCACATACATATATATCAGCATCATGAAGTATGCTCAAGGCAAAGGAAGACTGTGATCCAAGTCAACTCTGCAAAATTCTGCTAGGTACATTGCCAGGAAAAAAAGAAAGTATTGAAAAATAAAACGGATTACAGAATTTTTGTAAGTATCATTGCTGCTTACAGAGTTTACTGTGTTGTATTTATATACATCTTCTAATAATGAGGTAAAAAAAAGAATGTAGATAGCCAACAATCACAAACAATTTTTTTCCAGACAAATAAACAAAAAAGGCTCTTAACCCTTTTCTTTTACATCAGACGTTGTCACAAAATATTTGGGTTTTTTTTTAATTTTCTAACCTTTCTGGGATTCCAGATCCACTTTTCTTAATTGACTGACATAAACATCTATTGTCCCATGATGTGTAGAAGCTTTTAGACTTCCATCAGATGAATCTAAAAAAAAAAAAGAAAGAAAATAAAAGAGCTTGTGTATCATTCACTCTTTATAAATAAAAATTTGCTAGAATGTTTCTTTGTACTTCAAACTGGTTTTGTCAGTTCTTCTCTGTTTGAGAAGTATCTTATATTTATTTACCAAATGCTACAGTTCTCTTAGAAAAACAGGTTTCTGAACAAAACTTATCCTCCCAGTCCAGAATTGTGGCATACACTGGTCCCGCAGCCACAGCCCTGCAGTTGTTACTGGACTTGTAGCATCTACAAGGCCTCAACAACACTCCCCTCTTTCTACAAGGATGAATTTATCTTCATGTGAAGATCAAGCACCAAATTTGATTTGAAGATTTATTTTAGTTTCCAAAAGAGTTCATTTCCCCAGACTCTGCACATGGAGAACTTTACCCCAGAAAGCTACCCCATGCAAACAAGCAGCAGTTGTGCATTGTAACATCTCATTACGCAGAACTGTGTATCGGGCTTTGTGAAGTCTGATTCACTACATCTGAATTTTAAACAAATGTTTGAGATAACCATTGCACTTATATATAAGAAAACAGCATTCACTCTTTGCCCTGGAATAGACAGGGCTACATTTTCTTCTATACCTTATTAGCTGAAATTTATGACAGCAAAACTTTCTGAAGAAACATTTTTACAAATAGAAAGCCTTTAAGAAGCCTTAATTGTATACTTGAGAAGTAGTCTTTAATTACTTGCAATGTATTAGTTTTAAATACATAAATTTCCGCAACAGTGAAGTCCTAAAGAGTTAACTTCTGAACTACTGAACAGACCTATAGTTGATAAAAATTGCAGAGAAATTATGAAGTGACTCTAGAGAAACATAAAAAAGTTACATACATACATAAGCAAAAGGCAGTCAGTGAAAGATCTTTTCAGATACAATTCTAGATATGAAAGAATTGGCATGAAATATTGAAACACTGATAGAGACTGTTTTTCTTAATTTCTGGATGTGCATGGAAAAAGAAACAGTCAAACTTTCAGAAGTAGCTAAAATAACAAAATCAAAGCTGAATGAAACTTCCCATTTTAAAAAGTAAAAACATAAATGACAAAAAAACCTTCATTAATCATAACGAGGATGTCTAGCATTAATGCCTTAGGCTTGCCATACAGCTCTAAATAAACTCAGCTGGAGCTTTTCTGATCCCAAATCTCAAGCACAGATGTTCAAGATCAGTGTATTACATACAACAGTAAAAACACTGAAAGGGATTATTATCCCACAGCTAAACCAAATTTCTTCAGAGGGAAAAGTAATTAAAGAAGTAGCCAATCCATGTTTAGTCAGCTGAGAAACTGAGACCATCTCTGGCCAACAAGAAAACAGCAACAACTAGAATTGGATGTGAATGTTTCTGCCATCTCAATAGATTGTATGTTAAAGAATTCCATTTCCAATCTGGAAAAAATTAACACTTCATTAATTGAAATTGATGAACTGGAAAAAAGGTTTTGCTTGTGTAGTGACAATGAAGCATTTTACTAATGATTTTTTAAAAGGTTGTTCATAATAGTTAAGTTTGAAAGTTAAAGTCATTTGAAAATTTGATATGAATCAACCTTTTTTTATGAAAAGTTTTAGTAGTGATAGCTTGACATTTTCATGTAAAAGCTATTTTTACAGATATTCCCAATCAAATTTAGCAACAGCCAATCACTGAGTCTCCCCATAATCTTGACAGATGTTTTGTTGGCAACAGATACAGGAAATATCCAGCCTCTGACTCTTCCGCTTTAAACAAAACATGCAATTACTTCCCTTATCTGCACTATGAAGAAAGAGAGTCTCCTGTGATAGGACAATGACCCTCTCCAGTGAGAGCAACTGCTAACAACAGTCTGTACACCACCAGCAGCTGATAGTGTTTTACAGGACCAATGTTTATTCAGTGAATCCTTCCTCTTGCCACTCTTCAAGTACAAAAGCAGCTCTCCTGAGATTCTTCACAGTGGAAAGATGCCTTTTGAAAATCTAGTAGCCCCACTGCAAGACTGAACAAAATGTTCTATTCTAGATTTTCAATTAATAAATATAAAAAAAAAAACCCAAAACTTCTCATTTTGTGAGAGACTGGATTCTGTTTGCAGAAGGTATAAACATAAAGGATGCAGAAAGAGGTCAGTAGGCATAGGTTCACCAAGGCACAGATTTACCTAGAAAGTAAAAAAAACAAACAAAACCCTGCAAAATCCACCAAACAAAACCAGACCACCTCAATGGAAAGTAGAACGCTCTTCCCTGGAGGAAGACCATTTTGGGAGGATGACTTGCCAAATTTTGACTGCCAGAGTACAACACTGAATACAAAGTTTCATACAGCAGAAGAAGCTACAGCAAAGTTTCAAAAACAGGGAGAACCTTGGCAACGTTAACCAAACACTAAAGCTAACATTACAATACCGGTTTAGCTTTGATCTACGGACATAACATGAAACATATTTTATGGAAACAACTGAATACAATTTGGGGAAAAAAAATTATGGATATGATATTAAATACAAATGCTTAGAAACAAATAAGAATGCCAAGAGACTTAAAGTTGTTCACCACTTCTGCAAAGTCTATTAAAGATGCTGTTTTAATTTTGTGTCCGTAATCAAAAAATGAGAAGGGGGGGAAAAAACAGAGAATGGATTAAAACCAGCAATGATTAGCTTATATAACAAAAGGCCAAATTTAAATAAATAAATAAATATTTCAATAAGAAAAATTACCCTGTATTAAGTAACACAATCTGGTAAGACAAAATACATAACTGCAGCAATAATGGAAACAATATATATTTTACAGTTATGACAGAACAAAGCTAAGGCAATTTATTTTTAAATCAGTGTTAGCAGAGATCAATGTGAATAACAGGAGTTAAAACAAGAAAAAAGTGCATACTTTGAATTCAGAGTTTGCTAAGGACTGACAGCTCAAGGGGAAATACAAGGATGAATTTTTCTACTAGAAATGGAACAGATGGTCACTCTTGAGCAACTTCGGCTATTTAAGAATTTACCAGTACAGGAAAGAAAAAAACAAAACCAAAAAAAAATAGCAGTGAAGCAAGATGTCCTTGACAAAATTTTTAAGCTTTATGAAAAATAGGTACAGCTTGAAGAATAAGACCCAAGTCACATAACTTGAGAAAGACTATATAATTAAAGATTACTGAAAGGCCCACAAAGGTGACAAAACTGAAACATCATTTGTAACATTTACTGTCTCTTCTTCCTTCATTTTATAAAGCCAAGTACTGAAAAACACATCAATTTTTCCTTAAATCAAAGCAAACCCATACTTACTTTTCCTAATAGCACGACTGACACTGCTCATATTAAAATTAGTAACAAAACTGATTTCAATAGGAAAACACAAAATATTTATTATGATTTGGTTAAAGATAGGAGAAAGTATAAGATTCCAACACATCTCAAGTGTAAGGAAGATTTAATTCCTACTTAACTATCTAGTATTGTTTGTTAATAAAGAATGGTGAATTTTCTTGCTTTAGGTCATTGTTCTAATACTGTCACATGAAAAATATTATGAGAAACTGAAATATATACATTAGGCTAATTGCACATACTACTAAAAAATCATTAACGGTCCTTACCATACTCACCATGTGGACCTAGCAAAACAAACGATCTAACACAGAAAGCAAAGAAATCTCTCGTGAGAAAACAATTCCTTTGCTAACTAAATTGTCCAGATTATCTTTTTACCTCTAAATGATCTATTTCCTACCTAGATTTTAAATTTGTATCCATTGGTTTTAAAGGCCATGGTCTCTTCTGGGTGACTTATTCTGTTCCCCCCAAAAAAAATAATGATTAGATGCCTGAATCTGCATCATAACACAATATGCCAAGTACAACTTCACCTTGATAAGCCTCTGACCTACTGTAGATCAAATGGGATCTTCCACTTTGAATATCTATCTACACTATCCATATCTATGCATCTTCAACAGACTATATCATACTGTGTTTACCAACTCTGCAAACCAATTAGATATTGGTCTCTACTATTTTAAATGTTTAAGAGACTAATGGGGTAGAAGCAACTTCTGGAGATATGTGCATCTAGTCAGGAACATGACTGCCAATAGTATGAAATCCCCACAAAACCTCCTCTGGAAGTTTCAATAAATTATGTAAAAATACTCATCTGTGAGCCCCGAGTTTGAGGCCAGTAACTAACAGTGAACTCTAGGGTCAAACTGGATCTAGTCCTGTTTAACATCTTCACTGGATGATTGAGCAGAGTGCAGCCTCACCAATTTGCTGATGACACAAAACTAGAAGTGGCCTACACACCAAAAGGTCATGTTGTCATCCAGAGGGAACTGGACAGGCTGGAGAAATGAGCTTGCAGGAGCCCCATGAAGCTCAACAAGGGGAAATGCAAAATCCTGCACCTGGAGAGGAACAATCCCAGACACCAGTACATCCTGGGGGCAAGCCAGCTGGAAAGCAGCTTGGCAGAAAAGGACCTGGGGATCCTTGTGGACACCAGGTTGAACAAGAGCCAGTGACACAAAAGGTGAACAGTATCCAGGCTGCATTAGACAAATTGTTGTCAGCAGGTCAAGGAAGGTGATCCTTCCCCTTTATTCAGCACTGGTGAGGCCACACCTGGAGTACTGTATCCATTTCTGGGCTCCCCAGTCCAGGAGAGACATGGACTTACAGGAGAGTTTCCAATGAAAGGCACAAAGACATTTAAGGCAGTACAACATCTCTCCTGTGATGAAAAGGTGAGACAGCTGGGATTGCTCAGACTAGAGAGGGGGAGGTTCAAGGGAATCTTGCCAAGGTATACATATACTGGTGTGTTTCGAGATTGTGGAGTTTCCCTCCTTAGAGATACTCAAAAGCAGAACAATGTTGATAACGCACTGATAGTTTAAGGTGGGGTGTTTTTTTTTTTTGAGATAAGAACAGTATAATAACTAACACCCCCCCTAGACAACAATAATAAAAGAAATACAATAAAAATAATTGTAATGAAAAGGAATATATTGTGGTGGGTTAACCATGGCTGGATGCCAGGTGCCCACCAAAGCCGTTCTATCACTCTCCCCTTCACTGGACAGGGGAGAGAAAAATATAACAAAGGGCTGTTGAGATAAGGACAAGAGAGATCATTCACTAATCACCATCATGGGCAAAACAGACTCAGCTTGGGGAAAATTAACTCAATTTATTACAAATC
>JANZLQ010000005.1:13574424-13587341 GCA_026212715.1 Elanus axillaris | reverse complement strand
CTGCAGGTGGAGATCTGCTCCCCCGTGGACCTCCCTGGGCTGCAGGGGGACAACCTGCCTCACCATGGTCTTCACCACAGGCTGCAGGAGAATCTCTGCTCCGGCGCCTGGAACATGTCCTCCCCCTCCCTCTTCACTGACCTTGGTGTCTGCGGAGTTGTTTCCCTTGCATGTTCTCACTCCCCGGCTGCTGTTTCTCCCCGTTCCTCAACTTTTTTTACCTTCTTAAAAATGTTATCCCAGAGGCTTTACCACTGTCACTGATTGGCTCAGCCTTGGCTGGCGGCGTGTCCATCTTAGAGCCGGCTGGTATTGGCTCTGTCAGACATGGGGGAAGCTTCCAGCAGCCCTGTAACCCCCCCACTACCAAATCCTTGCCACAGAAACCCTATATATATATATATCCCTATATATATATATATCCCCATATATATATATATCCCCATATATATATATATATATATAAAAAAAGGGAAATTAGACCCAAGACAAGTGGAGCACAATGCAATTGCTCACTACCTGCTGACCGATGCCCAAGCAGTGATTCACCCCTCCCAGCCAACTGCCCCTGTTTATATACCAAGTATGACGTTCTATGGTATGGAATATCCCTTGGCTATTTAGGCCAGCTGTCCTGGCCATGCTCCCTCCCAGCTCCTTGTGCACCTCCTTGCTGGCAGGGCATGGGAAACTAAAAAATCCTTAACTTGGGATAAGCGCTACTTAGCGACAACTAAAACGTATGTTTATCATCAGTGTTATTCTCACACTAAATCCAAAACACACTGTACCTGCTACTAGGAAGAAAATTAACTCTATCCCAGCCAAAACCGTAACATATGTTTAAGGAGAATGCTGACCTAGTCAGGAAAAAACCCACAAACTACAGAATGACTTCTTATGTTGGCAATGGTATTTTATCCCAACAGGAAAAGCACTTTGAGTTTTGCATTAGATATAATACATAAATAAACAGTATTCTGCAACACTGAATACATCCCTGTATTTTAATATGCATAAGACATGTAGTTCTTTGATATCGTAGCTGCTTCTTTCCAAGGACAAATACCTAAGTCTAGCTATGAATACATAAGTCTAGATTCAGACTTTTAGATTTGTTCCCTTGATTTAAATCCATGAAAATTAAATCTTCATTAGCCAGATTTCTGTAGATTAACTTTGGCATACCTGGGAAAACGTATGTTTGCCATATAATGAAGAAACCTGATATTTATAAGATACTGCATTTCTTAGTATGTACCTAATGTATACTAAATAAGAGCAAGAGTACTTAAGGAGACATCAGAGATCACTTTGGATTCAGTTATGAAGAGCTTTCAGTGCACCCAAACCAGTCAGGGAAAGAAACCATTTTTCAGAAAAATGAATTATTTTTCCATTTGTGGCATCCTATGAAAGACTTTCAGACATCATATCTGTAGGAAAATATTGCCTGTTAGAAGTTATTAGAATTGGATCATACTTGGATGTCTAGTTATATTTCTACTGTCTGGAATGTAGACTGGTTAGCTCTACATTGGAACAAAAGTATCCATTTGTGGATGAAACAGGTGGTGTAGCCCTTCATTTTTCTCCTATAAACAAATAGGTAGTGACAACTCTAGAAAAATATACATTCTACTATACATTCAAGTATAAAAAGATATCTTATCAAGAGTTGAAAAAAGATTGCTCCAAATACAATATAAACTTAATACTACTTCAGCAACATTCAGAATCTTCAGCACCATCATATGAGATGCTATAAAACATACATGATGTAACATCACCAGAATTGTTTATCGCTAATAGAAAATGTACAGAAGTAAAAAAAGCTTATTCTTTTAAGCTGCAAGAAAAACCCTATTGTTCTCAGGTGGCAGGTACTTTTCTGTATGCTCCAGTTTTTGGAAGCAGTTTCTTCAGGACATAAGCTCTGTCCAGAATACTATGTAATATACATTCAAAAGGCCACAAATAGAGGCAAGGGGAAAATGGAAACAAAGAATAATGATCAAACCAAGTAGTAACTCATCAGATATTAACTCATAGTGGACTTTTAAGATGGGTCTTAATGTTTAAGCTGAACCTGGTTAATTAAGGAAAATAATCATCATCTGTTGATGCAAAGAGCTACCTCCTGTGTTAAGAAACCTTTATTAAACACTTCATATTCTATGAGTTCATTTAACAGAAGGAAAAATAGACTAGAAAGCTTAATTTAATTCTGTGGTTTAATGACCAACTCAAAAGAATGTGTATTGCATTCATTTTCCAGGCATGTTAATATAGATTGCTTAGAAACATAAGAGTTGTAATAGTACAGCTCGTCCCTGAACAATGCTTAGCGAGTGACTGTGGTTACTACCATTTGCAGAAGTCTGGGATTTGGGCCTGTAATCAAGTTCATTTACAGAAGGGGAAATTCTTCTACGTACATTCAAGAAACACTGAACCTTGTCTATGATTCTGCTACTTCAATTTTCTACCATAGAAATAACCCAAATTTGAGCTTCTCACTTCTGTGTTGAGATACTATAATATGGTCAAAGAGGGGGCCCTAATATTTTCCTAAAATAATGCAAGTGATAAAATGTATACCATAGTTGATAACTCCAAGTTATCCTGTTGTATAAAAGCTCAAGTTCCCAAAAGAAAATTTATGAGCTGTTTTTATTTCTGAAGGGAAAACGATGACTAGGGTAAAAGTTTGGAAACTTTGCTTAAATCATCACAAGCCTTCGCCCCACCCAATATGTAATACATCAATGATTAATGCTTTGTCATACAAAAATTAAACATAGCTAATCATTGATATCAACAAACGTAAGACAGAGAACTAGGTTAAAGACAAAATTATTGCATTTGATACATGCTTAGTCCTTTCTTGTGTCCTTCATCCCATCTTAATCTAAAAGATGACAAAGATTCAAACTTGTGCAACACCCAGTGTACGGTATTGTGGTACCAAAAACTATACACTGTGCCTTCCCAACTGCAAGAGGCTGGCAGTCAAGTTTAGAAAGGATCTCCATCAGCTACACAGCTATCAGTGCTCCTCCTGAAAAGAATAGAGGGCAGAAATCACTTCCTTTTTACTTCCCCTGTGAGTATCTAGCTTTAGGAAAGGAGAAGGGAAGAGTGAGAAAAGAGGTATCTCAGAGAGAAGGTAGAACCTACCTACTGTAATACTCCCTGTTTTGGTCTGAAGGCTGGTGTTACCTATTAGGAAAAGAAAAGGGGAAAAAATGTTAAAAGTGTATTATTTAACTGCTTTCTGAAATTGTAACAAAGGCTAAAGTAATGTGATCCTATACAAGGGTATTATAGTTGTAGTAGTATATCTGATTTGCATATAAAAGCAAATAGCATAAACCAGTAATATTGCTGGAATATTATTACTTTACAACCAAAAATCTCAACACATGGATAACAATGAAGTGATTCCAGACAAGAAAAACACTCTGAATAAAGCTTAAAGACACAGAGTGTATGAGGGAGAGAAAAGCAGAGAGGCACTGTGAGGCCAAAGCACAATATTCTCCTATTTTATTCTGGGCCATGTTTTTTCTTTTTTTTTTAATTTGTTTTTTAATTGCCCTGATGCCTGTAACAGCACTATGGATGATGTAAGCAGTTTAATAGAATGATTAATATAAGCAGTTTCTGTTTTCCTTTTATATACATACATATATGCCCCCTCCCCAAGGGATTTTTTGCTTTATCCTCAAAGGCTACTTCCTGGACGCACTGAACATTACCTACTCCCTCCAAATTTATACTTATGTGCATGACGATGCCTTAATCAATGGTTTTCATTTACTTCAGTGAGATCTGAGTGTGTTGGACAAACTGGAGAACATCAGACAAAAGAGTATAAGGCATAAAACACAGAATGGTCTCCTGCTTAACTTGCATTACTTTGAACAGGCTTGAACTGGTGTTTTAGCCTTAAAAAGCTCAAAATACATACTCTTCCCCTTTGGCATCAAGAGAATCTGGAAGGAAAACAGATGTACCCCGTAACAGAAAAGTCATCTAAACTACTAATAGTCTAACAAAGTTTGTAGAAATTTCCATAGTTCCAAGTACATTACACATATACAATTGCCTCACAAAAAATGCTTTAAATTAAAAAACTAAACCACGACATGTCATTCCTGTTACAATCTCATCCTCCCAGGAGGATGACATTGACAAATAAGGTTGATCACAGTAACTGAGTCCAATTTAGTAATACACAGTATTAATAACAATTATCAAATCTTTTGGAAGAGGTCGTTAAAAATTGCAAATGGATCAAGCTCTGCTCCTATCATTCTGTAATTACACAGTAGTAAACAACCACTAGGGTAGAATGCATTCCACTGTATATGACCTGTAGTGTTTGTCTTAGTGGTATGTGGGCTGAAAGCTAAAAAAGCAGCCTATCATCAATAGTCTTAAATTAATCATTTCAAGCACATACTGCACAAAATACTTAGGAGTTTTGAAAATCAGAGTAGAAACAAAACCATATTTCAATGAACTTGAAAGACATTTGGCTTTACTATTTGCTGTTTTTAAAAGGCAGAGTATAATTATCCCACCCTTTTCCCCATTTTATCATGAGTAGTACTTATTTTTGTACAACCTACAAAAAGCCTAGGGTTTTGTCAGCTAGCAACTCCCATGGAGCTAAAGCTAGATTATACTCTGAATATAGCCCCTGGGACTTGCAGATTTGCTGGTCTGTTCTTTGTTTTTCTGGGTTATTCGTTTTCTGTTTTGGTAAGAAGGTCCTTGAAAAACACTAAACATGCAAAAATCAAACCCCTATTAACCACACACTTATATGGCAGGTAAGACTAATGTTGCATAATGTAAACATATTAATGTGATAGGCTCACTTCAAACATTTAGCTAGAACAAGAGTTCCTTTTAAAGCAGATAGGAATGTCCTGCTTTGTTGTGACCTGCACTGTCTACAGACAGTGCACTGAAGTGCAGTTTTGGTCAAATAACTGTTCCATGAAGGCCAACGCTTAACTTAAAAATTTTAAGCTAGCCAAGTATTTTTTGGACATGTCAAGGGCAAAGAGAGAAAGACCTGACTAGAGGTAGTTACTAGTTTGATTATTACATCCAACTGACTTCAGCATTGCAGTGCAATACTATAACGTCCAAACTATAATATTTTTAAC
Organism: Elanus axillaris; assembly: GCA_026212715.1. Lineage (NCBI taxonomy): Eukaryota > Metazoa > Chordata > Aves > Accipitriformes > Accipitridae > Elanus > Elanus axillaris. The sequence continues at coordinate 13,582,158 of JANZLQ010000005.1, read as the reverse complement.
AGAATATTGATGACAGTGGCTTAGTGTTTCTTTTTTTTTGTTGCTTCTGAAGAAATAGTAATCTTTTTTATCATGTACAAGCTTTGCCTCTCCGTAAACACTATAAATCTTCAAACTACAGTATTGCAAGTCAGGATCAGTATAGGACCAGAGGCAAAAGATGGCTTTTGGGGTATAAAGGCATCACTTTACATTTTATTATTTTCACCCCTTCTATTTGTTTTGAAGACTCTCATGGTGGCACCGTTATTCTGATGCACAGAAAAAGCAAACAACCCACCATGCACCTTTTTACTACTTTGACTTGGCATGCCTAAAAAGGAATGAAGACAAAATTAATTTCTACAATCCCACTTTATATACAGTGAAATCCAGAAATATAGCTGAAATTTACGATACATACGTTGGTATATGAGATTCTTTTCAGAATGGATTATAGAATGCCAAGCTCAAGCATTATACCCTACAAACTTCAAAACAATACAGATTTTCTACTTAGTCTTATTCAGGTCACTGACAGCATAAAGCACCTACTTGTTCACCTTTTCCAATATATTAATTAGTGTGTAAATATATAAAGTAACTTCAATAACTATGGTTTCCCACATGATTCCCACACATAATGAAATAGTTACTAGACTATGACAGAAGCTCAAAAGCAAATTTAAAGTCCTGCACGTGAGACAATCAACCCTGTAAAGCTGTAAAAGTTGAGTGCTGACTGTTTGCAAAGAAGTTTTGCAGGTAAGGACCTGGGCATCTTGATAGACACCAACTTCAGTATGAGTCAGTAAAGAAGGTCAGCTGCATACTGAGCTGTATGATTAAGAGTCTAGCGAGCAGGTAAAGCCCTCTTGAGGGACCACATTTGGAATATTGTGTCCAATTTTGGGCTTCGCAGTCAAGAAAGCCACTGATGTACTGAAGTGAGGCCAGAGAAGGGTATTGAGAAGATTAGGGGCCCAGAGCACACTACAGATGCTCAGAGCACTGGGTTTGTTTTGCTTTAAAAGGAAAAGGCTGAGGAGGAATCTTGTTGTGGTCTTCAACCACCTAAGGGGAAGATATAGAGAAAAGAGACAGACTCTTCTCATGGTGATGCAGCAAGAAGAAGGCTTTATGTTTAGAAGTTGCAATAATGGAAATTATGATTAAAAAAAAGGGGGTGGGGGGGACATAATTTTTCTTCCCAACAGAAGGATAATTCAGGACTGGAACAAGTCTCCCAGAAAGGTCATGCAATCTTTGTTCTTGAGAATTTTCAAAGCTCAACCAGACAAGGCCGTGAGCAACTTTGCTCTAATTAAGCCCACTTTAAGCACTAGTTTGTACTAGATGTCAAATTCTTTTCCAACTTAAACTATTTTGCAGATAAAATAAATTAATAATTAATGCAACTCAACACAAGACTTTGGTACAGTTGCAAACAGAGGTTTCCTCTTTCTCCTATGTGCCCCTCTGTGGAAAAGTTTCACTATAATGTTACTGCCCTTGGATAAAGTAGCACATTTCTCAGTTTCAGAGCTGTTGCTCTTTTGGTTTTCAAGTGTCAACTTGAAAGCTCAGTAGCACCCTACATCTCTAATGCCAGTTATAGAAGCTGATGTAAATCACTCAAAACCAATTTCTAAAAAATTAATTCATTATTCATTAAATGCATAAAATTCATTCAGTAAAAGTACAAAGCATGCAAAAGAGCAATTAAGAAAGCCTAGGCACTGACAGCATTGAAATTGTACAGCCCAAGATTCAACTACAAAATGGGTCTTAGGTTTTTAAAGTTTGTGTTGCCCTGACTTCAAAGTTGTCAGTGCAAAAGCAATGAAGTCTAACTTAGTGTTGTGCACAGATGTACTGATTTTATGCCAACTATAAAGTCAGCATACTGTCAGCTATAGGGAAATAGTGGGCTTAATTGCCTAAGAAACAATCTGCCCAAGTGCTTACAAACAAAACTACTACTAAAATTGAGCTACCTCATGAACAAAAATTAGAAGTGAAAGTGACCAATTTTTTTCTAACTTAACAGGAGTTTATTTTTTCCATTAATATATATGTTTGTGTGTATAGATATATAAAATGTAATGATTTAAAAGACTTTTATTAAAAGTGTTTGCTCTTACTATTAAAACATGGCTGAGGAGCATGATGTTTTGCAGAAAATGTTTTTCTGAAAAAACAGACTAGAAGTACCAAGCAAATGTGCAATTGTTTGTAAAAGAAACAGCTAAAATAACATTAGGTGTTCCAGACCCATTTAGCAGAGAGCTCATGAAAATAATCCTAAAGTAACAAAAGAAATGTCTGTATAATTTGGATACAATTCTATCTGTTTTCGCCCTGTTCAGCTAAATGACAATGAGGCATTACTAAGGAAGTAAGTCACTAACTACAGCAGTTATGATTTCATTTTTGTACCACAAAAACAAAAAATAAACTTTTAGATGTGCAGAGGCATGAACATGCTCACAAAGTGATCATTCCACAGTATCGTACTGGTTTGAAATTAGGAAAAAAACCCCAAAACAGCTTATCAGACAGATCTACCAGTAACAATTCAGTCTACATTTTAGGAAAAATACAGGAAGAAATAATCTTATTGCTGCTTATGCATGCTGAAGTGAACTTTACTTAACAGGTTTAGAAACCGTTCTTAAATTGACTATAAATGGACAAAGGAGTTGCTCCTTTAAGGAAGAAACGAGTCATTTCTCAAGCAAGATGACAACACAAAATTGCTAAGAAATTGCAGCAAATTGTTTATAATGCATATAGCTGGAAATCTGGAACTCTGACTGACCCAAGTAATTTTCACTCTTTGTACATCCATCAGTTTGTTTTACTTAATGTTAAATCACCACAAATTCATTACAGCACAGTCAGAATTCAGTGGGAATTTTGTTAAATTAGAAAACCACACCAGATTCCAACCTTGACAGCTGTTTCTATAAAAGACTCTCAAGTTCATTAGTTTTAGTTCTAGGTGAAGTACATTAAGATGGCTGGATTAGACTTCCCCCCTGCCCCAGTCAAAGAACAGAAACTTTCACTACTTTATTAGTATAGGGTGCCAGCACACACACAATTTCTGCTAAAAACTTCTAAATACGACCAAGTTCTACCATAGTTCTTAGTAGATACTGTAAAAGTCACTTCTCCTACGAAGAAAACAAAGGATGTAGAGAGAAGAGTAGCCTCTTTACTACTTTTAGTGTAATTTCATTGCTGAATTTTAAAATATTTTTACAACCTTAGTATGTGTGATGTTTCTTTCCTGTAATATACACTTCTTGCTATTTCACAAGTGTGCTTATAAAATTGTTTTTTAAATTAATAAATACAGTAAGCTATGTGGTAAGTTAATTGTCATCAATTCAGTCTTTAACATATATTGTTAACAATTTTAATATGTTTAACATATATATATGTTCATATATTGTGCACAGCTGATTTAGTGATAGTCTATAGCATTAGTCCATTTGTTACTGTAAACATTATGAATACCTTCAAAGCAGCCAAATTTGTGACAGTGTTTCCTTCTTACCATGAATACTTCCCAGCAGAATATCACCAGCTACTGAAGACAGAGATGATGATTCTGCATAGAGGTACTTAGTTTTCAGCAGCCCATCTTCAGTAGATATGTTGATGGATGTCCCTTGCAGCTTCTCTATATTCACACTCTAAGAGAAATAAACTTAAATAAATATAACGAAAAACTTGCCATCACAGTTTGAAAAGGCAGAGGGAAGTAACACTATTAAAAGGCAAAACAAATGGAAAGCAGTTGTTGGTACAGAACAAAAGGAATCAAGTTCTTAGTTTAAAACTACACAAGACAAAACAAAAACTGTTTTAATCCAAGAGCTCTGACCAATAAGTTAATGATTCTTTATAACATTCCTATGAACTATTGCATCTATCATACAGGTGAAGAACCTAAACAGTCACAAATGGATGACAGAAAAACTTGATTTATTTTTAAAAACCAAACCACTTCATTTTGACAAGACAAAAAAGGATTAGCTTTAATAATGAAGACTTAGTGTTCATACAGCATTATGACAAAACATTGTTAATCAGTTTTCTGCCACCACAGACTGAAACATCCACTGTCTCTGTTACATAGAGCTATTTATGCAGATTTTTAACTGGCTCACTTTGTAGACATAGCTTTGGTGAAGGTTTGCAAAAAAGCCAGAGCTGCTCCTTTTCTCAACATAATTGTTCATATTACCTCAGTTACTCAGGCCTCTATTCTTGGACTTAAGCCTCAAGCTATACAAAGCCTTGAAAAATGAGGGATAAGATCTCAATTTCTACTTCTTTTTAACAGAATTTGAGAGAAAGGATAAGAACTGAAAAATTACACTATGGATAGATTTGGGGAATAAAAGGTGCTAGATGAGGTTATCTATGTACAAGTGACCAGTCATGTGACATAACCTATGCCTATATGAACAAACCAGAACAAGTCACATGCTTGTGCAACTACCATATGAATTTAATTATATTCTTCCTTTGTTAAACTTGATTTATGATGGAACCATGCAACATTTCATACTTAACCCCCACTCAGTTTGATTTTATTTTGCTTATGCAGACTAAGTGAACTGCACAAAATTCTTATTCTTTACATGAAATTATACATGGCCTTCTAGAACAATCTGTGCCTTATGTCAAATTATCTTTAAATCCACTTTGTCGTTTTAGCATTGTCATCTTGCAGAAAAAAGTTAATATGAAAAAATAAGTCTGCTGACCCTTCCAATGTCATATTACATAAAGAATAAGATATGAATGAAGTAAGAGGTAATCTGACAAAATAGCAACTAGTCTTGCACAAACTCCATCCTGTATTGTCCCCCAAGCAGCTGGTTTAGTATGGACTTTTGGACTATAGGACAGCAAAATTATACTGTAACCTTACCAATCCATACATACTCAGCTTTACTCCATCTTTACACCTTAAGTCATAAGATTACAGAATGGACTATTGTCTTAAGACTTTTGACAAGATTCTACAATACAAAGTAGGTCTCCAAGAATGTAACAAAATACATTAACCTTTAAGAAAATCTGGTCAAAGTGCTATGCTAGAATTAGAGATATGTGACAGTCAATATCTACAATCTCTGCAGGTGATGATGCTTCTTAGAGCTATGCTACAGAATCTAAGCACCAACAATAAACAAACCCAATGATACTAAGGCATAATTTGTCACTACTGAAAGCGACAGCAATTCAGCTTTTCAATCTTCCAGTGCTTCTAACAAAACTCTAACAAGCAGAGACCTTAACAAACATAAGTTTATAAGTTTACACTGCATCTGTCCTAGGAATGTTTCCCAGAGTATTCCACTACTTCCTCGCCCAGGATGGCAAAGCGTAAACCTGCTGTGGCACATGGCCAAAGCAACAAGAAAAAGAAAAGCCACTGTAATTTTAAGCTCTACAATCCAAACCTGTTCTGAAGAGAGTTAAATGACTTGCAAAGAACCTTTCCAATTTTAGAAGGCCATCACCGCTATCAGCTCTATTTTAATTGAGCAAGGCACTCTTTTGGGGGGTGTGGGGTAGATAAAATGAAAATATCAGCGTAGTTTCAGTGCAAACTGGCTGCCTTGTGGCATTCCTGAACTGGAAAAGTAAAGCCCCAAAAGCTACATCCGTTACTATGGCATGCAAGTCTTGACTTTATTTAGATATTTATCTTATTTAAATATTATGAAGTGCTTTATTATAAAAAAACTCTCATACCAACTCATCTTATTTGGCCCCAACTACCTTTCTTAAAAAAGCACAGCAATAAAGAGCTTTCTCAGCACAAGGTAGAAAGAAGTACTGAGTCAGCTACTTACTATAAAAAAACAACCCATACCAATAGAATGAACATTTGCTTCAGAATAACCAAACTGGGGAGGGTGGCAGGCAGGGAAATCAGTCAGACTGCTCAAGACTAAAAAGTACTCTAGATAGTGAAAGCATGAAAAAAAGATAGGATTACTTTTTACTGAGACTAAATATGTTTTCAATCCCAAATTCTTTAACTTTTATGAATTTTTGGCAGAACACAGATGTTTGGCTCTGCTAAGTAAGTGTTATAGAAAAGTCCCCGTGGCACAGATTAGCTAATGACTCCCCAGTCAAACAAATTTGATTATTTTTGTCCATTGAACCACCAGGTTTTCTGGAAAAATTCCTTCCCTTGAGAGTAGAGCCTTGGGAGTTGCAGTTACTGAGACTGACCACATATTCAAATTCCATCAGTTTCTTACCCTTTAAAGAAAAAGGGTCAGTCTACCTTCATAAATCAGACTGAGAATGTTTTTGCACCTGAACAGATTTTCAAGATGAAAACTATCTTCCTATGTTGAAATACAACATAAACAACTCCTTCCCCACACATTTTTCTTCCTGGCCTTCCTTTCTGTGCTACGCTTGCTCAGATATTTTACTAGTGTCTTCTCCATTTTCCCTCTTAAAAATATTCTGTTTCTCAAGTGCTTACTGTCTTTTACCACATCCTTTCCCTCCCCATCGCCAGGAGGGGGCTGGAAATGCTGACATAGCCATAATTACATAGTGATGACTACAACTGATGGAAGAAACATCTCATACAAACATACACAGGAGACATAAGGCTGACAGATTATTAACAGAAGTGGCCAACTGAGAAAAGAAATCTCACACTGTCCATCCTAAGTACACAAACTTTGTTGGTGAGAAGTCCAATAACATAAGCCAAAATATTGTTCCATAGCTGTAAATTCCAGTTAAAAATTACTCACTTCACTCAAGTTACTACAGCTTTACATCTGTAAGAGTGACTTCTAACAATATTACAGACTATATAAATATTTCTGATCACAAAGAAGCACTTCAACTTAATATGCATGAAGTTTGTTTTATTGTTTCAGAAGGACAGTGTCTGAAAAAAGTTAATTTTTCAAACAGCATCTAAAGACTCAAAGCAAAACAATTACATTTCTCATTTTCATGAACTATATTTTCATGTAGATATAGATCTAATAATTTTTCTACCATCCACTTGTTTTTATCAATACCAGCAAGATGCTATTTGAAACAAACTCCATGGACTGCATTGGTGTAACAAACTAGTTTGGGACAAAGGACTAAGGAGCACAACTCTAAAGACCACCACCATGCTATTATATTGTTAACAGCACGAATCCACAGCAGTCAAAGCACTTCCTAGATTGCACCCAATCTTATTCACTGGTAGAAACCAATAATTCCAGTTTTCAGAAGCCCTCTGCAGAAAGATGGATGACAGATCAAGAGAACTGTAAACTACCTCTGCCCTATTCCACTCCCTGTGGCTACTAGTGGCTTAGGATGGATCCTAAATCCACTAACTAGTAATAGTCCCAAGGGAACGGCTAATCAGTTAGCACTGATCAGTCCAACTGTGGCATCAACACAGCATGTCACAGTCAGACCTTACCCACTCTGCTTTATGCTGGGAGGTCTTAACTGGGATGAAATAGCATTCATGCAGAAATACCAATCATAGAATCATTTAGGTTAGAAAAGACCTTTAAGATCATTGAGTCCAACCGTTAACCTAACACTGCCAAGTCCACCACTAAACCATGCCCCTAAGTGCCACATCTACATGCCTTTTAAATACCTCCAGGGATGAATCAATCAACCACTTCCCTGGGCAGCCTGTTCCAATGCTTGACAACCCTTTCAGTAAAGAAATTTTTC
>JANZLQ010000005.1:13548743-13564460 GCA_026212715.1 Elanus axillaris | reverse complement strand
AAGAAGTTGGGAGGGAACACAGCCAGGGCAGCTGACCCAAACTGGCCAAAGGGATATTCCATACCATGGGACGTCATATTCAGGAAATAACTGGGTGGTGGGGGAGTTGGGATCGCCGCTCGGGTACTTTTCTCCCCCATCCCACTTGGGGGAGGGAAGGGGTGAGCGGCTGCATGGTATTAGTTGCTCGCTGGCGTTGCAATGACAGGTTGCAATCTGGAAGCTCTAATAGTCATTACAGTCACTGGTGCTGAAGTATAGTGTTTTTTTAATTAACCCAAAGCTTATTCAAACATGTTATTTAAACTCAAGCATTTTTACAAATAATTAAAAAGTGAGGAATATTTTCTGGGGTTTTGAGTAATCTTTGCAAGACCCTTGGCACTAGATTTCACAGGAATCTGGGGACTTCAATACTGACCTTAATACAAGACATTAATGCTCTCTGGCAAGCATTTCTCTTCTGAAAGTTTGAGGTGTTAGGTAGCTTGTACAAGATGTCTCCTTCCATACAGCTTCTGTCATACATATTTATAATTTACATGCAAAGTCAAATTTATTCTGGATGACATGAAAAGCGTCAGGCAAATAAGTATTCACTTAATCTATTTCAAGTAGATTTTTTAATTAACTTGTATTGTGCTGTATTTTAAAATGTGGTTGTGCTAACTACTGTATATGCCTTTCATAATGGACATTATGAACATAGTATAAATTTTATTTAATAACTGGTAGATATAATAGGACAAACATTTTTACAAAATTAAGATAATCCAATTGTTGCCCTTAGATTACAGTTTTCCAATTGCTATTTTGATGGCTAAAGGGAAACTTAGTAGCTAATATTGTTCTTCACCATAAGATGCTTGTCTGTGTAAACATATATAAAAGATATGTAAGGAGATGATCTGGAATGGAAAGTCAGAGGCAGAAACATATCTCTACAGACAGAGGATAGGCAAGGTCTGTGATTACAAGCCAAGGCCAAACGTGCTTGTTTCCATGCAATGGAATAAAGTATAAAATATTCTGAGGATAAACTCTACAGGAAAAATTGTTATAACAGTTACTGTAATTTGCCATTGAGCTGGAGGATGCCCATGGCCACAAGAGGTGGTTTGCTTCAGGACTGTGAATAGCCTTTAGAGAAGATGGAAGGACAATCAGTTTCCTGGCTCTAATTCCATTCTAGATATTAGTAGGAACCAATGTCATCCCAGCTGGAAAACTGTTTACTTCTCAGCCCACCTGATGGCAAACAAGATGGACTTTATCCTTTATACTGTCCACTGAGTAGTGGCTCTAAAAGAAGGTGACCCCTACCCATCTTCAGTATCTTTTGCAAAAAGCTGTTACTCATTTTCTGCTGACTGTGCACAACCATAGTTCCAGGTCCAAGTGGGTGCCTGCTGTCATTCCAGTACTATCTCTAATTTTTGTTATCAATAGGCTGGACTATCAATATTCAAGGACTGGAAATTTGCTAGTCATCAGCATGATAGAGATGTGTAAGGAAAATAATTGCTAGCCCCGTTCTAGACATTCAGTGAATTTCTGGGAGCATCCATTGATTCAGCTAACATAACATAAGGTTCACTTCATTTACACATCTGTTATCACCTATGTGGGAAAGGCAGCCTTGAAAGCTGTATGTATCTGTGTATCAGGGGCATCATCCCTCATCTGCTTTTATCACCACAAATAATACAAATTTTCTACAGTAGGCTCATGCTTTTACTCCCTTCTTCCACAACTGAGTATTTCTTCCCTTCAAGCAGTTGCCTCTTTCCCTTCTGCCTTCCCAAGAATCTTGGAGAAACAGTGTGCTTGACTTTAATAACAAATTCTGGGATCAGGGTAGCCTGGCAACTGACTCTCTGATGGCTCTCCAAATAAAGTTGTGGTAATGAGAGCTATCTGTTGATGATGCTTTTCAGAGAAGTCTCACTCCCTTTGACATGCTGGTATGCTATCCATACAGTCTGTCTCATGTAGTCCTCAACACTACATGTCTTCACATTGTATAGGACCAGACTTTCTGGAATAGAGCTCTTAGCTCTGAATTGAACTGAGAAATTAAATGTAAAAGGTATAAAAAGCTTATGGATGTAAAGGAGAAGAGATAGCCTCAAGGACAAGGAAGTTTATTTCTGCAGAAACAGTGTCAAACATGGCATAGATCTGCAGTGAGAACCTAAGCAGTAAGAAAAACTGGAACTCACAGGTATCGATCAGAGGAGCATAGAGAAAGGACATTAGTGAGGTACCACGCAAGTAGGACAACTATACCTACTATATGAGGCTAAGAAATAAATGGGTTGACATAGGGAATTACTTTCTTTCTCACAGAAGAGCTAGTTAGTATTGTGAGCTTAAGTGAACAGTATCTTTGGATCATAGAGAATGCCAAAATAAATAATTGAGCTGCTTATCTTTAATCTCATGCAAACAAATGTAAGACAGATCTCCTTTCCTTTTCTCAGGGCCTCAGACAGAAAAGATTGTCTTTGCTACCATGAAATATTTTGTAGTGGATCTTAAAATTACATAAGCAGTTATCAACAAAATGAATACTTCGTTTGACATATTAACTTGGGTTCTGATTCCTGACTGTAGGTCTGGTTCCAGACAGTTTCACATGGATATTCAAGAAAGGGGCATCTACAACTAGCTCACATATGAATCTCTTAAACAGCCCTTAGTTCAACTTGGAAAAAGGCCTTTCCCCAGAGGCTTTGTCAAACATAAGGGTTGAAGTGTGATTTCTGGGATTTTCCTGGTGCTGTATAACTTTGTTTCTTATTTCAGGAGATCTTATTTCAGGAAATCTGCACAACCACATTTCTTGGCAAGTTCCCATAGAAGTTGCAGGCTTGACTTGCTGCCCCAAAAGGCTAGCTATGGACTTTTATAGAGCCAGATCACCCTACATTTTTTACCTGGATTTAACCTGGTTCTCCTTACCTGCAACCAAAGCTGGGGAAGAAAAGCTTTTCTAAAGAAATATCCCAGGAGATACTACCATATTGCTGCTGTGATATTTTCCAGTGGGAAAATTTGGTTCCTAGTCCTATTTCCTATATATATTAAGGAGGACTGGCTCATTGGCCCAAATTAGTGCCCTCAAGACTCCTGAGGAACCACCTAAGAGATAGGTATACTGCATCATACACATATGTGTTTTGTAGTACTAAATATGTGGAGTGGCTTGATCTTGGTGTTTGCTGAAGGCATGTAAGGCAATGTGTTCTGTGGCCTAGGGATGACCTAGCTTGAGCCCAGCTCCTCTTTTTACAACCATATTGCCAGTGGAGACACTTCAAGCGTCAGTTTCACTGGTGCAGGCCACCAAAACTGAACCAGTTAAGCAATGTGGAAAACAGGTTAACTTAGAGCCTGAGTTCAAGACAGAATAATTGTGAAATATTAATACAGACAGAAGATCAGAGAAGAAATGGTGGTGTGGGTAGCACTGTAGTTGTGACAGACACATTCTTCATATTCTTAAATTTATGCTTTGAATTATTATGTAAATAACATTTTTTCATCTGTGTATACTATTTGGTTATGTATTCGATTTGGTATGTTACCAAAGACTCCATAAACTAAAAGGCTGCCAATTACAGTTATAAAAAGTTTCTGCAGAATGAAAATATTAGTGCTAAGGAGACTTCATAACTGTCTGTTTCCCTTCCATAGCTATTTTCTGCAGGAAAAATCACAGGCACCAGAGTAGCTGAGCTGAAGGGAAAGTACAGCCTGCTGCATAAGACTGTGATAAGGTATAATACTGCTTTTTTAGACTTTAAGTAGCCAAAGTGTTACATAAGTAAAGAAATTTTCTGCTCATGATGAGGCTAATTATCATTTAAGGCTTTCTTACAGTGATTGTTCATAAAGAGGAAGCAAAAACACAAGGTTGAAAACCAGTTTTATTTAATAGGAACTTTAAAGGTAATTTGGGATGTTTAAATACTTGTTTGAGCAATGTCTTTGTTTTTAATATAAACATAATAATAATGGCAATGGAGGGAAGCACAAACTGGAACAAACAATATACAAGTTTTAAATAAATATATATTTGAAGATCATGTAGCCAGAATTGTAACATATGAAAAGACTCTAACCTGCCATGCTAACATCATAGGGAGCAACTGAAGAAGCCTAAGATTCATTTCTAAGGATAATGAGACACTGTGACATCTAAATAGGTGTGAATTTTACCCTCTGAGAATATTGACAGTCACATTAGACAGGACTGCTAATAAATTTAGAAGGTTAGAACCTTAAGCTTAAAAGTATAAATGAAACTCGGAAGTTAGGTGTAGTAGTTTTGAGTCTGCCCTGCTCTGGTACTTGCTGGAGGAGAGACAAGAGATCATGCTCATAGCCCGCTGCCAGGCTTGAGCAGGGCATGTATGAGTGGAAGGAAAGAGTAAGGGACAAAGTGGGATGTGGTACTATAGTTGTACTAGATGAACGGTGTGTCACAGAACAGAGCAGTCCTATTGCAAGTATTGCAATACTATGTTAGTATTTGTGACTAATAATTTTGATATTACTTACAGTATACCTGTAATTATCAGTAAAATCAGCATCATCATACTCCTGTTATATTGCTGTAATATATACCATAATATCCACCATATTAACACTATTTTAGCCCAATTTCCCTGACAGTCCACATCAAAACCTTTATGGCAATTCTGCTTACAAGAGAACTATGGCTATTCTGTCATTGAAACTAAAGCCTAATTTAAGGATTCTAAAACTAATTCAAGTCATTCCTGCTTATTTGGGTTATGCTGGGATTTGGTGTGCCTCCTGGCAATCTGAATAGTGACAAGTGCTAAGTAATGTAAAGTTATTTGAAAAAGGGTTCCCAAATCCTGAAAACAAAGTTTTTCTTGAGGTTAGCTGAGTCTTCTAGTCTCATCTTAATAAAACGGGGAGTTAGAATATGTCTCTGACTGTAAAAAGTCATCTGACTTTATTCAGTTTACTGCATAGCAAGTATTTTTTGGGAAGCAAAATTAAGAACAGCACTCCTAAACCAGTTCAACTCCCTAGAAAATGCAACTAGCATTTTCTTAATGCTCAGAACTAAACACATTATGTGGGTTTTGGATTAGTTGATTGAGAAGGTTTCTACCACACCTGTGTTCACTGCGCTGAAGTAGAAATCCAGTAGCTGCTGAACTTGACTGACTTTTAGCCAGTGTTAGTCTGAAACCAGTCTTTGGCTGGAAAAAATACAAGCATATTACTACAGATTTTATTTTATATATTTATATAGTATTGTTTTATATAGAACATTCTTTTATGTAAAGAAAATTTATTTGTATGTATGACAAGTGGAATATGGCCTGAGTGAAAACAGGACTCAGCTGTCTTTTCTGTTGCACATAAAACTCCCATAAGCACTGTGCACCAAAAGTATGAAAATGTTAGATGGAAGATTACATCTCTCATTCTTTCATGGTTCTCATAGAAGTATGAAATTGCCATACTTCTGTAAGAAAGTTGATTGGAGAAAATCATGTCACATTCTTTACTTAGAGGTAGTCATGTGTCAAAGGAAAACGCCAACGCATGAACGAATGCTTATTTGCACAGATGAATTTCTCTTACTGCTAAAAGAAAAAAAGGGAAAACAATTACCAAAAATTGATCATGATCTCCAGTATATTTTAAGGACATTTCAAACATCAAAAGTGGGATTCTCTTGTTGGTATGTTAACATCAGTAGACATGCAAGTCCGAGCTAGGTATCTAGACTCCCTTAAGGGGGACTACACACTTTCTCCTTACATAGACATCTGGAGGTTTCTGGTTTTCTCCATTGGCTATAAAGAGAGTCCTGATGATAGGTTCATCATCACTCTTTTCCTGCCATGAACCATTCATAGAATCAATACCACTTTTTAATTTTTAGTTCTTCACCCTTACATATGCAGTACAGGTCCATGAATCAAAAACTTATTTTTTGACTTATTACATTTGAATATAATCTGTTTCCCAATTAATCCCCATCTATTCCAATGCTGTTACAATGCCATGTGGAAACAAATGACACTGGATGAGGTCTTCAAGCTGTGTGTGTTCTTCTTTCCTTTAGTCGTGTACAGAAATCTCAAGGAGAAAGTCTTATGCATCTTCAGCAGTGTAGATCCCTGTGACAGCTATGCCAAATGATTGCAACTGATCTGTCTGATATACAAGACAAATTTGTCTAATATGATGAAGGCAACTACTCTGTATTCAGATAATTTCCTACGCTGTTGCTAGAGTACGCAGAGTTTTAAGTGTACAGTGTGATCCTTTGTTTAGTGGTAAACACTCCTTTATTTTCTGGTTTCAGTTCTGCACAATTTAGCATTCTGAAAAGCTGAGAGATGTCACCTGGCAGAGAACATCTTTTATACATTTCTTCAAAGAGTTATGTGCTTTTGAATTTGTTTGCTGTGCTGATGAAATTCTGGGAAGAGGCTGTCATTCCATTCTGGTGCTGTCTCACCTATCCACTTTGCATTCAGGCTGCACCTAAAGCTGATGTACCTGAGCTCATATTTGGCCCCTGAAAACCCTTTTAGTCACAAAATCACATGGACCAATTGTAAACTCTTATTTTTATTATCCAAATTTAGGAACCTAATATGAAAATTCTGATACACCAAGCTGTAAGAAAGTCAGGTAATAATGATAGTTCATTGACAGTTTGGGAATCTTCTCTTCTTAAGCCTCTGTTAAATTATTAATCACTTTATAAATTCAGAAGCTGCCACATCAGACTTGGCACGCCTACTTTTGCACTCGTGTGATTCTAGATGTGTACATTGTGTAGGTGTCCAGTTATTCCTTTATTGTCTCCACTTAAATTTAAATCTTCACATGAAAAAATACTGTTGGCAACTGTAGTGAGCAAGATCTGGTATAGATTAAACACTCAGTTCTTGTTTCTATTTTAATTTTTTTATTATCTTAAAAAAATCAGAACTTATGTGTTTATGTAATTTTATGTAAAATTTATGTTTTATGTAAGAATTACGTTTGAAATTAATGTGTATTACTGCAACCAATTATATTTTCTCCTACAACAACATACATTCTGTTGGACTTAAAGAAAATCTAAATATTGTACAGGATCTTGTATCAATAAGTCAATTTATTTTTCCCTTAAAAATTTACTATGTAAATACATCACACATTAAGTTATTTTTTCATGATAAAGGCACACTCTTGTTTCCTGTTGAAATCTGTGGTTTTCTTATTTTCTGGTTTAAAAAAGGAAGTGGTTATCTAAGTAGAAATGTTACATGAAATGAAACTTCTGCTGTATTATTTCAGCTACGTTTGTGCAGTATAGTCAGTTGTATATTTTGTGTTTTTATAGTTACCATCTCAACTCTATTCTTCAGCATGATACGCAGTTTTGGTTTTGTTGCTAAGCCATAAATGTAATCTTTTAGAGTTCCTCAACATGGGAGATTCTAAATTCCTTTGTTTTGAGAAATATTAAATTGCATTCTATTTTTAATTAATAAAAGGCAAGTGATAGAGTTCTTTATGCTTTCACATCATTTGTGACTAACTCAGATCAGATAATTGATGATGTCTAGAAGCCTTATAGTAAACTTCCATGGAAGTCCACAAATGTATTTGCAGCTTGTGTATCATTAAATGAGTTACTTCAGATACTGGTAACACTACAGCAATAGCAATGCAATTCAGCACTAGGTAGGTGTCCCAGTGTTTACTAAGAACTTAAAGGTGTCACATAGCCCAGACTGGGCCTTGTCCACTCCAACTGTAGGTATGCAGAAAAAACCCCTTCACATCAGATTCCACTGCTCTCATGGCATCATAGGATAATTCAGTTTTGAACAGACCTCAGGAGGACTCTGGTCCAACCTTCTGTTCAAGGCAGGGTCAACTAGGAGGTCAGACCAGATTATTCAGGACTTAATCCCATCTCATCTTGAAAACCTTGAATTAAAAAATTATAGGTAGGTAATATACATACAAAGTTTATGCTTCTCATTGCCTAGTTCTAAGTTTTTCTATTTAATGTAGTTTACAGGAATCTGAGATCCAGCTGTTGCAGGAAGCCAAACGTCTTAGTGTAGAACTGGACCAACAACAACATGAACTGGAAAAAGCAGAACAGTTCCCTGAAGAATCCTCCAGTGAAGTTTCCCGAATAAGGCAACAACTACTTAGTTGCCAGAATGAATACAATGCTATTAACGAAAGACAGTATGAAATTCAGTTCAAGATGGAATGGTAGGTGATAGTGGTCAAACGCTGGTAATTTTATCATAGCCTATGTAGAAAGATAATAACATAGAATATAATTCAATCTCCCCTCCATTTTACATGAGCACATTTCTTGATGGCTGTTGTTAAACAAATTGTCACAAACTTTCCCTAGTAACACCAACATTTCAGTGATGAATAAAATTACTCCGGTGCAAGATTTGTAGATAATTTTAATTTTAGAACATGCTATGGTGTCCTTTGAAATGCTGTTTAAGATTTACTACATTACATGATTAATGTTTTGGTAGACAAAATTAACAGGAACGGTTCTAGTCTAGGATACCTTTAATACAAATGATTCTTTAATAATTTGTCTCAGAGACCTGGTGACTGGGATTTTATGGAAACAATGTCATAAATAGACAATGCTATTTTTAACATCAGAAAAACAGTGTATTCAAGTTTGTCTGTTCAGGTATTTAAAGGAGGAGAAGTACTTGTATATTCTCATGTCAGAAAAATGAGATACTTGCTGTGAAAGGAGTGAATAATTGCCATTTCTATAAAAGGAAAAAAGCCTAGAATAAGCTTGATATTGTATATATTTTAATTATCTGCATAAATGAGTGTGTTGTATGTGAAGCTCTTATAGTAAAATTACAAGCAGTACTATTGCATTTTTAAAAATATGTAGCTTTGGATATGAACTCATATTTTCCTTTTGTGGGGTGCTTGCTATTTTTACCCATCTTCAGTCCAGCTATAGTGTAGCTGGTGTATATAAATACAAAAAATAATGTCAGCAGCTTAGCAGTTAAAACTATTTTTCTGCAAGGAGTGCAGGGGCACTGTACAAACTGCATAGAGCAGATTTTTCTGGCAGCTCTTTCTTGATTGTTTTTTTTTTTTAGAGCCAAGTGTTTGCTCTGAGAGAGCAAGAAACTTGAGAAAGAAGCAAATTGGGAGTGGGAGAAATACAGAAACAGGGAAAGCATCTGGAAAAAATTATTTGCTATGAGATAACTAAGCAACGTGAAGTTTCCTGAAATAATTGTTAAATACAGAATTTATTGCAATTTCCAAGCAGTCCAGAAATGAGCTCTTCAAAATATCATGGTTTTACTCATTTGTCCTCATATCTTATGAATATTTTTCACTGATCTTGCATCATTTAAAAAAAAATGATGGGGTTTTATATGTTTAGGGGGATATTTACTCATACTCTATTTTCTACCTCTAGTCAAAAGGTTTCTGTCCTACACAAAACACAATTTAGCTATTGTTTCAGTTACCCTTGCATGTTTACTGCATTATTTTTAATATATTAATTGAATATCCTATCTTGCAGATTAAAAATACACTTTTTGGGTCAGTCACACCGTGAAAAATGTTCTTTCACTTCAGTAAGAAACTTCCTCTGTTTGATCTTACATATTGCATGAGATCAAAACCAGCTGTACTGTCTGAGCAGAGGTCCGGTATATAATGGTGACCAAAAGTGTAGACCCCAGCCACTTGCGAGGAAATGTTTTCATGAGCCAAATACAGTCCTCTGTATTTAGGAATCCTCAGTTAACCTCTCTTCCTTGAACTTCTCCCGTCTCCTTCTCAACTACATAAACTTCTGTCATTGCAACACCCTGGGCAATGAGTTCCGCAGATGAACTGCACAAGAACTGCCACCTCCTTGCTTTTTTGAACCTGACTCCTACCAGCTTCATTTCATGCCCTGTAGTTCTTGTATTGGATGAGACAAGTCAGTGAAAATCTGTTCCTCTCTTCATTTTCACTGCTGCAGGATGGTTTGATAGATCTCTTTTGTATCCCCCCTTTTAATTTGCCAACTTTCTAAACTGAAGAGCTTCAGATCATTTAATTGTTCCTTGTTTGGATTCTGTTTCATGCCTGGTGGTAGCATTGGCTTGTAATGTGTGTTGTGGGTGTGGAATGAGGAGGATGTGCCTTGGTTATGTGTGGATTTGTTTATTGGGAAAGAAGATACTGCTTTCTGGAAATGATAGGGATTTTAATGTTGGAGTAGTGTAAAATGAACAGAACTGGCAGAATACATATCTATGTGGGGAACCAATGAGTGAATGTTGTGGAGAAATGAGAACGGACCTGTGAAGAAAAACAGTTAATGGATGTGAATACATGTTTGTAAAGAAGGCATGGGTTTGGTGCCTGTGAAAGACAGTGAAAATGAACATCCCGAATAGAGTTGTGAGTAGCAGATGATCTAGTAGTAACACTGATGTAAAATGAAGATCTATATGCCTGAATGGATTTATACAAATAATAAAATGATGTCCTTTGAAATATCTGTGTGCCTGGGCGGTGTCACAGACAGAGGGGAAGCCGCTTCAAAAGATACTATAAGTTTGCCATTAGCTGACTGCTTGCTTTCCTTCATTCCTCAGAAGGATAGAAATTCATGGTCCAACCTCTCTTGGCCCTTGTTCTCCCTGGAGCAGTTTCCCTTGTTGTCCAACTGTGTTAACACAGTCCCAGCTGTGCTTGGCACTTACAAGTAAACTTCTCTTTGGGGATTATGACTAATGGCTGTTTAGTCTGAAAACGAGCATATGGCTTATTTACCTTCTTCAGTATAACAGGCACGGAACGTGGAGCGGAAAAGCTTTTGAAGGGAATATCCGTGTCTCTCATCTATTGCTTTTTCCATTTCTTAGAAGTCTTGGACCTTGTCTACTCAGAAATACTGCTGAGCTGGAAGGGAGAGAGAGCCTCTGCAGATCTTCTGCTTCCCTCTTTCTGTAAGCCTCTCTTTCTCTGAAGCATCTCTCTGGTCTCTGCTACCTCTGCTTCCTGCCTCAGTTCACTTTCTCCAATAGCTAAGGGATCTTAGCACCCTTTTGGCACTCAGATTCAAATCTGACAACAGTAAACTTTTTCTCTTGAAGAGTCGTATAGATATACCATAACATTAGCAAAGTTGTTTTTTTTTCTCAAGGTCCCTTAGTATTCTATGTTCTCTTTTCCAAATTTCATTTCCTATTTACTTGCCTCTGTAAACAGTTTTTTTCCAGGTCAGATACCTTTTTCAACAGCTGAAGGTGATATTTCATCTTCAGTTTTAATTCTTTTTTGTTCCAACAAGCTATCAACATTCCAAGAGTAAGTTGCTTTCAGCTCTGTAGTATCACCAGGTTTTCAGAAATCTTGTGACTTTTTTCATAGCTTGAGTAGGTACACAAGGTGTTCAGAAGCAGCTCTGCTGCACTTCAGCTGTCAGGGAGGTCACAATGCGGGTGACTGCATGGCTGTGGTGTGCTCCCACTGCGAGTGTGTGCCTCCTCTTCCAGTTCCTGTTCCTGTTCTGCTCTGCAGTTGTACTGGGTTTGTTGCTAGTGTGTTTGCCCGAGTGCTCAGCACAGAGGGGGAGCAACAGTTGGATTTTACTGAGGTTATAAAGTTTGGGCCAAAGTCAGAACTGACTCCAGGAGTATTCTTCCCTTCAAAGACTATTAGGCAAGTCTAATAAAGTAAAAGGAAAAATAGTGATCCCAGTTCAGTTCTGGTACAATTGCATTCAAAGCCATGAAGTTTCTTCATATAACTGGGACTGAACAAGCCTCAGTAAATAAGAATATGGACTGAAAAATCAGATTAGCACACGAACAAGGAAAGGATCAATGTTATCGCAGGGATTTGTTCTAGCTTGAGGAAACTTTTCATTTTAAATGTCCACGTGAGGCTTAGAGTCCTGGTTTGTGAGACAAACTAAAGAAGAGCTGCTTTTCTTTGCCAGGTAATAGTATCAACAATAGTTTATTATTGAGAAATAATAAATATATAATCTAAATTAATTTACCATCTAAACCATATTTTTAAAAGTAAGCAATTACTTTGTAATGAAATTATCTATAACAAAAGTTTGTGAGGTTAAAGGTGACTAATTCTTGGAAACAATTTTATTTTAAAGCCTAGGTCCAATCTACAGCCCTCACCATCATTTGTGCAGGTAGCAAAATGGCTATTTGCTGAAGTGCTATGTGCTATTGCATGCAAGTCAGGATTGCAAAACTGAGTTTGTTCTTGTAGAAGCATTGCAAATATGGAAAATTATTTCAATGCTTGTAATTATTTCAGGATTAGTCACTTAATAATTGAAAAATGAAAAGTTAAGCTTTTGTCCATAGTTTTTCTAGTAAATAATTACAAGCCATAAGTAAAATAAATTGAGTTACAGTTGAGGTTGTTATCAACTGGTCTTGTGACTGCATTCTCTAGTACATACAAACTAATTACAGCTAAGAGCTTTACAGGAATCTCATGCTGGCAACTTGTCAGCTGTGATATCTTCTACTTGTGGTCACTAGATTTTAGCTGTGAGGTGCTGAGCACCTTCTGTGGGTTCCTCAGCAATCCAAGCTGTGTGTCAGAGTAGCTGAGGAAGTTTGCTTTCTTGCATGATGAGATTCATAATGATTCATAACAGTTTTAGCTGTTTTGTGAGCTGAGGAGCTGAAATGGGCCTCTGTTGACAACTACCACTACATTTCTTAATATCTCTGACTTAATTTTTTTATTTCTGTGTCAGTTTGCAGCTGTAGACTTCTCTCAGGGAAAAGTCTGGAATGTATTTTCATTAATGGTCCAGTTTTCCAAGTGCTTTTTTTTAACTCATTATATCTGCGTCTACAGTAGCTTTTCATGTACAGTACTGCTGTTAAGGTTTATAAAATAAACAAAGCAATGTGAGAAACATTTACAAACATTAATGCTTAAATTTAAGAGTTTCATCTTCTTTTCATTATGTATGTTGTTATAAGTATAGTAATGATAATAAAACCACATGATGTTGAAAAATACACTCATCAAAGAAGGGACATAAACCAATGGGAATTATGCCATTATGTCAACAGAGAGAAATATGTTCTTTTCAACTGGTAATTTATCTCATCCTAAAATTTGCAACCTGGGATGTCAGATGACCTGCCCATTGGAGGTTCCTGTTTTTATCCTTGACAGTAAGGAAGCCTGGGGATGTTAGCATAGGGCTGCCCGTCTAACTTTTGGATATGGGCAGCTGGACCAAACTAATTTTTCAAAAGGGAGATATTTAACTTCTTTCTTTTACTCCCTTTTTCTTTTCACACCTTCACTGGTTTTTGTGTGGAAGTAGTTGGTCTGCCAGCTCTTTAAGGTAACTTGGTGCTTGCTGTTCAGTGTTGCCTTTGTTTATGTGACAGAAAATGAGGCATTCAAATCATTTTACTTTTGCTGGATGGAAAAGTCTTTGTTGTGAAACTGGAATGGCTCCACAGGAATCTGTCCTCATGAGTGAGGAATGTGACAAAAGAAAAATAGTGTCAGCTTTGCTCTCCCTCCTAATTTTTGGGATTGCTCTTTTGATCATCTGGCATGATATTATAGAGGACACAGCACAGACTGATGACAAGCAATACAGTACCTCTTTAATCAGTTCACATAGGACTTATTATTTAATCAGTTTTTGTGGCAGTCAAAGAGTTACAGATATTTGTGCAAAGTGGACATTCATTATATATTATATTGATTATGCCAGTCCCAAGGAGTTCAACTAGGAATCCTGCCAAAATGTGTTGTGAATATTAATTGTCCTTATTAACATGATTATACATTAGACATCCTGTTGGTAAGCGCAAACATTGTATTTGACCTGTGTGGTGTTCCAACAGAGCAGACCGAAGCTGCTGTCACAGAATTGAAGAATTGAAGTAGCTCGGTTTTTAATGCATTTTGATCCCTGTGCTCTTCCTCATTGACTTTAAACAGTGGAACATAAAAGGAGTAGTTCCTGAGCCCCACTGCAGCAAAGAAGAAATCACCTTATGGTGTTTTCTTCTACTCACATGTACTTGCACTGTACTCATGCAAAATACTCCTGTCTTTCTATACTCTTCTGTGCAATTTCTCAAGTTATAATGGATTTTGCAATAGAACTTTTTTTGAAAATCATTTTATCAGTTTTCGGGGAAGACTTCTAAATTCAACTGTTTTCTCTGAAAGATTTTTTTTTTGCAAACTCCTTCACTCTATGTGTGTTCAAACACTGGCATTCAAATTCGTTTTTAGACTTATCAGTCCCTGTAGAGGCATACTTGGACTCTGCCCATACAAGTATACATACATGCTGTAAATCAAGAACATCTACACCGTGCCTTTATTTTCTATTTGCTATTCATCTGACCTAGAGCTTGTCCTTTACGTTTTGGGTTTTGGTTTTTTTCTGGATTGCAACACCATCAACCCAGTTCTCTTTTTTGACTGTTTTCTTTCCTTGACTAGAAAGATGTCACCTGAGGCTTCCAGGTATAAGGTTTGCTCCTGTGGCTGGAGGACCAAAACACAAGAAACAATTTATTGAGGGGGAAGGAAACCTTAAATCAGCACTAATAAAGAATTGAGCACAAGATCCTAGAGACAATCCTCCACGAGGACTGGCTGCTGGGAAACTGATCTCTCTCCCCATGACCACCACCTTCTGAAACCTGAACCACCACCATGCAAAGTCTTAGGCTGCCACTGGAAGGTTTCAGAGAAAAAAAAAGGAATACTAATCAGCTGCCTCTCTTCTGTATCAACCACATTCAGAGGCAACTGTAATAGCTGCTTTGCATCGGTGGGGCTGCCCCAGGATTCCCTTGTCCTAGTTAATAGCTCCAAGTGACACAGCTATTTCATGAAAGCCTGTCCCCTTCTCTTAATATTTCCCTTATTTAAAGAGTTATTTATTCTCATAGGCTGCCCTGAGTTTCAAGGAGGCCTGACCAGCACATCCTCCAGCTGGAGTTACAAACACAAATTTAAGTGCTGAAGTTGATTCTTTGCTATATCTGAGGCAAGGATTTAGTTGTTCCACCTATTCTCCAGGTGCAATCTTTGCTCCTTTGTAACCTGAGACTCAGAAATGTCACCATACGTAGTAGTTGCATTGCAAGAACCTGCCTCCTTGTTCCAAATCAATAGCACAAGGACTTAATTAAGTTCAGTTTGGTCATGATGACATGTAGACTGCTGTAGCCTATTTACTTCCTACAGGTGCAGAATTGTTCTGTGCATGCACTGGGGATGTATTGATGTATTTCTTCACTAGGGCTAATTTTTTGTATTTGGCAGTATTCACCTACCTGCCACCAGGAAGCTCCCTATTGTAAGTCCAAAAAGCTCATTGGTTCAGCTCCACTTTTGTAGTCACTCCTTCATCTTTCTCAGGGCAGCATTACTAAAAATACACCCAGACAATCTAAAAGACCTTTCCTATTTTTTTCCTTTAATCCTTCTTCCCTCCTTCAGCATCTGTCTCTATTGTTGCCTGATTGTGATGGGTTGACCCTGGCTGGATGCCAGGTGCCCAACAAAGCCGTTCTATCACTCCCCCCTTCACTGGACAGGGGAGAGAAAAATATAACAAAGGGCTGTTGAGATAAGGACAAGAGAGATCATTCACTAATC
>JANZLQ010000005.1:13503711-13538710 GCA_026212715.1 Elanus axillaris | reverse complement strand
TCTGTTCTATTAAACCATTCTTATCTCAACCCATGAGTTTTACTTCTTTTCCCGATTTTCTCCCCCATCCCACTGGGGGGGGGTGTGGGGTGTGTGATTGAGCAGCTGCGTGGTGCTTAGTTGCTGGCTGGGGTTAAACCACGATGCCATAACGAACCATTCTGCCCACTGGGCAATAGCTGAAAGACATGCTAGATTGAGGAACAGAAGTGCTTCTAGGTGATAAAATATTTTTACATGCTATTATAAGGCTTGTGCGTGGTGTTTCAACTGGTATTTTAAAGCAATTTTTTTTTTTTTTTCAAAATCCATGTAGTCTGTATATATGTGTACTTTGCAGATAAACCCTAAGTATTTCTGACTTCGGGTTTGCCAACACTGATTGCATTGATGCATAAGGAATTGAATTTAATTTTCTTTAGAAAATTATGTCAGATATGGATGCCCACATGTTAGAAGAATGTATTGCTGAAGAAGGCCGGCTTTTCAAAGAGCAGGAAAAATGCAGACATGAGTTATCCAGACTTGCACATCTGACTTGGCTCAAAGTTGAAGAGAGGGACCAGAAATCTAGGGATGTTCAGAAAGCCCAGGTAAAAAATTATCTCATATAACTGGAAGACTCTTCTAGAGTGAAAGCTGGTATATGAAGAAATTAAATTACTAATGAGGAGAGCCTTGTGGACTCTCATTTCCCACTTTGAAGTTCCATCACAACACAGGAAGTTCACAATACTGTGTTGTTTTATTGGCAATTTATGGTGCAGTGCAATAATATATTAAAATATCATGTCACAACTGAAATAAGGTATTTGAAAGGACATTTTCTTTCAAGCCTATGGAATAAAGAGGCAGAAAAGCAGATAGCCTCAACTGAGATTCTCATAAGTACAGCTATATGTTTTATTTTACAAATATATAGACATTAAAAGAAAAACAGAACTGCTTCTTATTCCAAGGAGAGGCAGCAATTTTTATTTTCCTGACACATTTCTGGGTGTAAATTGTTATATTCATGTGAAGAAAGAAGACAAGAAACTTTTCCTATGGTCACAGAAACTAGGACTTGTCATTGGGTTTGCTGCCTGCAGTTTGCTGGCATTATAATATCATATATGTGCTGTTATATTGCACAGTTTATACTAACTACCAGGTTTGTATAGGGGAACAAGGTATTTCTGCTTCCACAATGTATGTCTGTATTCAAATAAATTAGATAAGCTACCCTTCCAGCACTTTGGGAATCTTTGACTGTCTATAAAAATAGAGTAAACAAACATGTCAGGCTTTGCACCTTCAGTGAAAAATCAGTCCATAAAGAGATTAAAAAAAAAAGGCAATACAAAGTAATGAACACACACACATGCCCAGAGCTGCAACTCAACATGCACCAGCTTTTTTAATACCAACTTCCTCGCCCTATTACTAGTAGAAGGTGAGAAAAGACCTCTCCATTGAAAGTTAATGACACAGGGTATTAAAGGCTGAACACAACTGAAAACAAAAGGTCTGGAGCCATAACAAAATATACCGTTCTACTCAACGATCAGTGATTGCTTAAAAGCCATGAAAGTGTAAAAAAAAATTATATTTGAAAAGGTGCAATTCCAGTAGTGCATATGCCAAATAATTATATAGTGGTGGAACCGAGAGCCTGATTAATAGAAACAGTAGAAGTCCAGCTACAAGGGACCAGTCATTTTAAGGTGCAGTATCAAATCATCTACACTAATAACACTTATTGTAAGCTTAATATACATGGAAAAACTGTGTTCTTTAATGTTGTTACAATAAAAGCATTTCATTACAACTAGAATAAGTTCTTAGAATAATCTCACCTTGCTGTGTTTTCCTTGTCTAAGAGGAATAGCTGTTCTGAGTCATTTCTCTGAGGATATTTCTTTGATATACCTAAAGTGTTCACTGAATTCTATTTAAATTTCAGATACAACTGCAAAATATTATTAAAGAAGTAAAGAGAAAGGATCTTGAAATAAGAGAGTATAAAAAGAGGAAAAGAGAAATCCAAAAACAGTAAGAAAATAATAATAACCATACATTAGCTAAAAAAGTCTTTTAAAGCAATTTTTATCCATGTATATATAAAATTATAATAATTATTTCTTTCACACTTGTCATTTCTTCAGACTCCGAGGATTTGCTAAAATGTATGAAGTTATCCAAAATGAAAGGAATAAATGTATAAATTTGGTGCATGCTGCTCAGCAGAAAGCAAGTGAAATTAAAAACCGGGTAAAATTGCTAGGAAATGAAATAGAAAATTTAAGGAATACTGTTATAACCAAGGAAAGGTGAGTTTTAAGCAAGCTGTAGATCACAATTACTGAAATGCAGGATTAGAAAGAATTTTAAAAGATAATCTAGTCCAACTTCAGCTATGCCTATATCATCCTTGATAGTTATTATCCTGATTTTTAAAACTTGATTAAAAGACATTTAGCAAACCCCTTACATAATCTGCTCCACTTTCTTGTCACCCTAATACTTCACAATTAGCTTGGGTGTTACTGGATGTCACAAAGCATTTTGGAAATTTGTCTGGCTACTCTTTCACTTTCCTGTCCTTTGAAGGATAAACTGTCATTACATTTCCTTTGTATCACAGTTTTTGAGCCTCTAGTATCTGAATTATCATGCTATTTCATTCAACATGAACAACACTGTTGTACTTATACTTGCTTATCTTTCAACAAAAAGAAGTCCAATACATACATGATTCCACAACAGACTGGTGCATGATACTATTAAATGAGTCACTAGCTAGTAATGCAGCTGTCTGATTATTAAATTAGAATAAACTGGGTTTCTTGGTTCAAACTCAAACTGAAGTTTATTGGATAACGTTTATTTCAGATCAAACAAAACATAGTTTCAATTTCCAGGCAATCCTAGTCAAAATGAAAGGCTACATTCACAACAAAGAGGATGAGGAGAAAGAGGGGGTGCATGTGAATCTATTTTTTCATAGACTGTTAGTGGAGATGTCTTTTTGCCATCCTGGTGCTGATATTCTGCAATATAGACAGAATGACAATGTCTCTGAAATTGGTAGTTGGGAAAGTAGGAAGCTAGTGAATAGTTAACTGTGTATGCAAAACAGCATAGCCAAAATTCAGTAGTTTAAAAATAGTTTGATGTTTCCAAAACTTTGCTTTCGCTGCCAAAAAATTGCACAACCAGAGCAAAGAATGCATTCAGGATACATTAACTCAAAGTATATTGTGAATCTCGGAGTAGCTTGATTTCAGAGTCGCCCTGGTGGTAGCTAGAAAAGAAGTGGAACTTCAGTGACTTAAGTGATTTTGTCGAGATGCACAAGCTGACATTTTGTGCTAAAATTTTTGAGGCCTTCACAATCAATCACTGGTGAAAGGAGGGGGAAAACAAGGCTAAGAGTGCAGATATATATTGTCTAAATATCAGAAATATCTAATTATTATAGATGACCCTGCTCCAGTACACATCCCACAGATCCCATTTTGGTCTCTGCAAACCTAGTTTTAAAACTGGCAAGAGGTACTGAATTATCACTAATTCTCTTGCCTATGGAAAATATTTTTAATCCCAGTAACAGAGTTTAGTATCATAGTATCACCGACTTAACTGCAACTTACACAGTTTGGAGGACAGAGTATCAATCCAAATAAAATGAAGTTGTTTTGCAAGATATTTAATAACACATTGCATTTCTGCAGTACTGTCAGGCTTTCAATCTGAAACTTGCTTTACAGAAATTTAATTCAACCCAGTAATACCCTGTGGAACTGAAAGTGTTATACATATGGGGAAAATGAACCAGAAAGAAGCTCACTGATCTGTGTAGAGTAATTCAGCAATGTAATGATGGAGCCCGTGAGGGGAGGCAGGATATTTCATACACAGTTCTGTATTTTAACAGGAGACTATGCTTCTATGCTTCTCCTTTCACTACCTCTTTTGTATGTTGACATGAATATCTCCCCAGTGTAGAGAAAGTAGTGATGCCTGATCAAGAAGTGATACTCGCCACAGTCAAAGGCAGTAACTCTTAAGTTCCATGTCATGAGCAAATGAATGATCCATGTGGCAACAAGAATCTGTATTTTAAGTGAGGGACCATCATCTAGTGGCCAGCAAGGTCACTGGAAATAATGAGTCCTGTTCTTCATTTTTATGGGTCTGTAATGAGATCTTGTCACTAACCTTCCATTGTGATTTTTTTTTTCCTCAATTGTCAAATAGGAAACTGATAATTTTCTTTCTTGTGTGAATGTTGTGATACATTGTTTCATAAAAAATAAACTTGGAGACCTTTGAATCACAAACACAAAATTATTTAAATATCACTCTTTAAATAGAAGGGCAGGATTTCTACACATTAAGACTTTGTATCACAGTTTAAACTTCTGCTCTTGAACTTTATTTCTTTGTCCCCTTGGGCTACCCAGTGGAGATGAAAGAGCTGTAGTGCAGTGCTCCATTTATAGCATTTTTGGGGGCCATAATCCAGTTCTCTCCAAGCTGGAAAGAGCTTGCAGAGAGAAGCTGTTCTCAAGGAGCCTTTCTACTTCTTGTAATGCTTCTGTGAAGCAGAGTGACATAGAAGATCCTTTGTTTATTTGAAGAATTAGTTTAAGCTCTGCTTTTAATTGCTGAAATTGCTTTCAAATTGAAGGGACTGAAAACTTTCTTATTTTTCTGTTATGTTAAAGAAAATTGCAGAAACAACATCTGAAGAATACAAATAATGTAGCAATTACAGACAGTCTCAAAAGTGATTATAGCAAAATTGTACAAATCATGCATGAGATGAAAGAAAAGAAAAAGCAACGGTGTCTGGATCTTGAGAGACTTACCAATACGGTCACTCGCATCGAAGAGGAAGTTGTGCAGCTGTGCAAAAAATATGAAAGGGCTATTCAGGAACAAAATGACAGGTATACATGTAAATTTGATGGTAACGTAGTGTTTAATTTTGACATTCATGAAGCGACAATATTTTTCAGCTTATGAACACTCCTAGTTAGGAAAAGACTGCCTCACTACAATATTTCACTAACGGTCTGCCTCACTGCAATGTCAGGGCTGCTTTGCATTATAGAGATGTTTCTCCATTGGTGATGATGTTCATTCTCCAGAACCATTATTAAAAAAGTATAGTGGCTTAGCTTCTGAATGCCTTGAGAACTTGTAGCCTCCTGCTTGGTTTGTGCTTTGTGCACAGGTAAGGTATAAAAATGCAGAAGATGTAAAGCTCCCTGATCATACTAGTCCATTTTTAGATGAATGCTGTGGAAGGCCAGAAGAGCTTTTAATAAAATTATATGAGAGACTGGAGTAACTCTTGCAATTGTTTGTTCTCTGATTTTCACATTGTAATTAATGTTACCTATTTAAAATGTTGTCATGATATTAAAAATAAATTGTGAAAGCTTTGTACATTTCCCCAGATTATTATGGTCTTTCAAAGTCATCAGTTATGTTCTTGAACAGAATACACTGAATATGAGTCAATTTTTTTTTTAATTTTACCTTTTCATTTTGGGATTATTGCAGTGGTCTTCTGCTCAGAGATCGAGAAGAAGAACTATGCATTTTATATGAAAAAATAAACACGCAAGAGATGTTGTGTAGAAATGGAGATATTGAGATGCAGGTTATGGATGAAAAGATCAGATTTCTGAAGCTGAAGGTAGCTGAGAAAAAGAGACAGATTAAATTGTGGTTCAAAGCGCTCCCAGTGAAAAATGCCCTGGATGCACATCTGGTGGTACTTCAGATACAGGTTAGTGGGAAAGAAAGTGGGGAAAAAATATTTTTTTGTTTGTATTATTCTGTATTTTAAAACATAACATAACTTCATAGAAAAAAAGGCTGGATGTACAAGCTTTATTAAAACAGAAAGTTCAGTAATACACCTGTCTAGCAAACACTGTTGCATGTTTTTAACTTCAGATAGATAAGTGGCTGATGCACTTTGTTATGGAAGTGGGTTCTTGGGTATGGAATCTCAGCTAACCTTACCCATAGCCTGAAATGTCAGTATGACTAAGCTGGAGAAAGGGAGTCATGGGGAAAAAATGGCAATATAGATAAAAAGTTCTAAAACTGTGTTGATGGAGGTAGGTGGAGGGGTGGGAGATATACTTAGCTCTTCAAAATTCTAAAATAACAACTCAGTTCACACTTGACCCTGAGCCTACTCTGGAAACTCTGCTGCCTACAATGATATAATTCACATTTATTTTCTTCTACACAAAAACAGTGTAAGTTTTAGTTCTAGTTACAAAATGACATTAAACAACTAACAAAATGCAGTGTTTGGGACATTCTTTCCTTGCTTTCTGAAATTGCTCATTTACTTTTGACCTTATCTCCAGATGGTAATTTTTTCCATACATATTCTGTTAGTGCCTGCACAAAATCATAAATTAGGATGTACCATTGCCTTTCATAATTGCATCAATGAGAGCTGTGACTCACTGTGAAATAGTGCTTGCACTATTCTGTTAATTCTGGCCTGTTAAAGAAATTGTATGCTCTGCTAAAAGAATAAAATATTATACAATACCTCATGCAAATTATACCCCCAAAGAACTACAGTGCTATTACAGATTTAAACAATGAACAGAGGACATATGAAAAAAAAGATGATAGACTAAAGGGAAAAAAAAAGGTAAGATTTAGAATGAGACTGAGTCACTGAGTCAAATACAGCAACAGAATGCAGGTGATTTTTGTGAACTGACAGAGTCAATCATGAAACTTTGCTTTTTCTGTTCTACATTCCTAAAACTGTCTCTTTCTTATGATGGCTCATGTGAAGCCTAAAATCACTGTTAAAGGGAGGCTATTGCTACAGGTGCTTTAAGTCTTTTTGCAATAATGACATAAAATTAAAAAGTGGGAAAATACAGTGGTGTGATATTACACATAGAGTGATCTTAATAAATGTTCCCAAGTCAGAGATTTTCCAGTGAACAATGGCAAATTACCAGTTATCTGCCATTTTAAATGTAACTAGATACTGTGGTTACTGAATACTCTGTGGTTCAAACTGGCCATTAACCCAGCCGTCTCCTTATGTTCAACCATTCTGGCACTAATACTCTTCCTCCCACTGCCAATAGCCATTATGCCTAGTGAGAAACATTTTCAAATTGTTTGGCTTTATCTCCATGATTTAAAGAAAAGCCATAAGCTTGAATCTGAATTCTGGTGTTGATTGCCAATTACAGATTGCTACTTCCTGTACCAATTACAGATTTGGCCCTGTGTTGAAATCTAACTCAGCATCTGTTCAGTTATGACATGCAAAGGATCTTATGATAATGATCCTTTGCACAAGGCTTTGACTTGATGTTGTGAATACGGATCTAAATCACTGGTCCCGTGTGTTAAATGAACCTCTGAAGCCAAGCTGAAATCTGAAGAGATGGTAACAGGAGCTCCTTTTGGCCTACCATTTGTCTACCTTTCAATTTAGATAATTATAAACGTTCAGAGAGAGGATCAGTGCACCACAGGACTATGAAACCCTGATTTCTATCAGAGGCCCTTGGGCCTCCAATAATGCAGACTGTAAATCTCATTTCTGAGGTCTCCATTTTTATTTCTCCATTCTGTTGTGACCTTGTCCCATAACTTCATATTAGGAGCCCAGAGAACAAATTATGCAGATAAATGAACAAGGTCTCTTTATTAATGGAAAGAACTGGGTGTCTGCCTCCAGAGGGACATCCTGATAACCATGCTGCAGGAGCACAATACTCAAGCTAGAAGTCTTTACTCTCACGACACCTACCTCTCCCCATCAATGGTATGGGAAACTTTGAATCGTATAAGAAGGATGCTTCAAAAGGCATCTACAAGTGAAATACAGTTTAGACTGTCTGAATTAGGCAGACCAAATCCTGTACCTGTACCTCTTAAATTTTCTTCTCAATTTTCTTCTCCTTAAGTCTTGGGTATTTTTCAGCCTCTGTCATTATTCTTATCTGTCCTATTCTTCTCCTCTCCTGAATATCCCAATTTTCCCATTACCCCAGAATTATTTTTTTTCCTCACGTCACAGGTGAATTCAGCTTTCTAGTATTGAACGCTGAATGGTTTTCCAACAACAGATATACATCGTTGGTAATACTACAAATATGGAGAGAGATCTGAAAGGAGAACAAGATTCAGTCTTACAAAATAGAAAATATTTCAATATTCGTTTTTTTGCATTTGACTGAAATATTTTGACTCTTTTAGAGGTAGTGTTTGAATCTAAGCCCCATGTATTCTTGCCAGATGCTTTAATCAGCACTAAATTAGCTGTTCTGAGATGGGATATCTATTTCTCTTAGAGATATACCTCTTGGAATAGATGGATGAATGAGTACATTGTATTCAGTTGGCTGCAGAAACCGACCCCGTGCCTCAGTGGCTGTGGTACCCATTGCGAAGGGGAAAAGCACAGGTCACGCCTGTGTGCCAATTCAGCAAGAACAAAAATTCCACCTGGGTTTCCTATGTTCCACATGAGCTGCTTAATCATCAAACTGATGTATGTTCCACTCATATGCTTTTCAACAGAAGCTGCATATTTCCACAAAACTGCAAAACATTGGTGAATAGGTTTTAGATAGTAAAATGCTGTTGTCTTAAGCAATACCAGACCTCTTCTAAGCAAGTGCTGTAACATGGACTAGGTATTTTTCTTACT
This sequence comes from Elanus axillaris, assembly GCA_026212715.1. Classification (NCBI taxonomy): domain Eukaryota; kingdom Metazoa; phylum Chordata; class Aves; order Accipitriformes; family Accipitridae; genus Elanus; species Elanus axillaris. The sequence continues at coordinate 13,530,003 of JANZLQ010000005.1, read as the reverse complement.
GTTAATATAAAGCATTAAAAATAGAAATAATTACAGGTATTTCCTTTGTCCAACACAAAAAATACCTGGTGAGATTCTAAGGTGGTTTTCTCTGGGCATAAAATTATGTAACTTGTAATTGGGACTGCATATCAAGGGACTGTTCCCACTGACTGAAATGACCCATGAAAACTAATCTGCCTTCATGCATCAATGAGAAATACTTAGCATTAATAATTAATTGGTCCAACATGTAGACCTGCTGAGCTGTCAAGATGCTGTAGATGGGGCTTTCATACTTCGGAGTTCAGCTAACGTACAGGGACCGTCAGATTGTTTGAGGCATTTGGCATCAACATTTGTCCAGGTTTTAATACAACCCCATTAAAATCTCCAGCCTACATCATCACAGTCATAGAAAAACAGGGCTACTAGAGAGGTGAAGTTTATCTAGGCAATCCTCCTTCTACTCCTGCATTAGATTGCCTGTCATTCCAGAGAGGGCTAAGCTGTGCTTTCAAACCACCACTGGGAAACCCCCGTTTCTCTGGCAAGCTATCCCAGTCCTTCCTTAACAGTGGAAAGATTTTCTTTACCTTTAGCCTGGATCTTTCTTGCTGCAGTGCAAGAATATTGATTTGTATTCTGTCCACCAGGGACAGGACAAATGGATCATTGTCTTCCTCCCTGCAACAAGTCATGTTACTGGGAAAAAGTTAATCATGTTCCTCTCCCATCCTTTTGCTAGGCTTCACAACTCTTTCTTTCAATCAGCCCTTACAGATTTTTCTTACATCATACTTTTTTTTGAATTTCTTCTATTTTTGGCAACTTGGTCTTCATTTTTCTTGAGGTGCAGTGCCTAATATCAGTGGCTGAGACTGAAAGGATTCATTCAGACATGTTACAGGTTACATTCCTGCTTATATGTCCAGATACAATGGTAGCCTTTCTTGCAACTTGACATATTGATTCATCTTCATGTAAATGTATGTAACAACCAGAGCCTTTTTAAAAGAAAGAGTATATAAACAGTTGACCTTGATTCTGTATTTGTACAGGTAATTTTTCCTGCCTATGTGTAGCACCTTGCATTTGTTATTTAATATTATCATCTCTTTTGTTCAGACCAAGGTAATTCTGAATTTGAATCTTCTCCTCCAAAAAGTATGTGCAGTTTCTCTGAGCTGAACCTTACTCTATTGATGTAGTACTTACCTTATATTTTCATCAAGAACAGATTTCCTTAGCTTGTTTATGTGAATGTCATATGAAACAATATTGAAGCTATATAAAAAAATCAAGTATGAAACCTACTATTAGTTAAATTATTATAGGAAATTGGTCTCTTTTGGCATGACTCAACACACCTATGTTGGCTGTTATTCCTACCCCTTTTCTTTTCTAGCTACCTACAAAGAAAGCTGATTTATTCCAGATTTATTCTTCAGAAAGTGAAGATCAGTTATCTATTGTTCCATAGCTCCTTTCCCCCATTTTTAAAAATAGGTGGATATTTGCCCTTTTCTACTGCTCTATGTACCTCACTTACCTTCTCTGAGATTTCTGAAATAATACCAGATCTCCACTTTTTCAGACCAGTCCGTTTATCTAGGCATGTTTTCCTTCCTGTCTATTCATCCTTCAACTGAGGACTGATTAAAAGCAAACATAGAAAGGCCTCTCTTGTCTTTTCCTATCCCCTGTATTAAATCCATTCCAAGAAAGGATTATTTTGTTTTAAGACTTAGAATCTCTTAGAACTCAGATAACGTCTTGTCCAAGGAAAACACTACAAATCAGGAGAAAATAAAGATGCCTATATTCACATCACTTAAAGCAGGCACAGAATAGCATGGTTATCTCTAAATGTGCTTTGTTTGCCATACTTTTGGATCAGCCTGCACCTAATCACTCCCAATTCATATTGCATTTGAAAGTAAGCCTCCTATTTAACTTTAACATGAAACTTCTTATGGACTTTTTATCTGGTTCGGACAGTGGTTTTGCTCTAAATTAACTTCTCTAAATTAACTATTCAGTCCTGCAAAATTTCACTTGGAGACATTTCCCTAGTTTCATTAAGGTACCACTGCCTCCAGCAAGGTATTTTCATCTGGGTTAGTTGTTGAGAAATTCAGACCATGACAGGAAATATCACTGGAAGCAGAGCTGCATCCTGTTGTTTGAGCTGGTCCTGCTTTTACATTCTTCCACTCTGTATTTTTGAGCATGAGTTTGCTTATAACTAAAATAAATCTTTCAGTACCTAGTTATGCACTGAATCATGGTTTGCCAAGGAAATTCTTCATTACAGTAATTTAAGGTTTATACTTTGCCTGCTCTTAGACAAAGTGTAAAAGAAGCAGCTGTGTGGTGCTTTTTTGACCAGAACAAGAAGTATTTAAGACAAGTATTTGGGTAACATTCCATTACCACCCCAGAAGATCTGTCAATTTTCCCTTTTCCAGTTAAACATGACTTGTTAACTTCCAGTGAACAAACCCCATCCTGGTAGCAACATCTAAACATTTACTTTGTATTTTTGATGACTGTTTGTAACTTTGAGAGCCAGTGACCACTTATTTCCTTAATAAGATCATCACCTGCAATTGACAGCATTTTATAGTAACTTACTTGGGTTATGTTATGTCAGTGCTAATAGATCAAGGTTGGAGTGACAATCCGCTGACAGATGGCCAGGTGCATATCAAAGCACAAAACCCCACTGCTGTCAGTCTTGCAAGTCCAAACATGAAAAAACGGTCCCAGCCACTCCTTCAGCGAGTATTTATGCAAAGCATGGATGTCCATCTAGTGTATTCTGGGAATTGTAACTCGGTAGGAAGGTCTCAGATCAGAAAGGTCAGGGAACACCTGCCTCTCTGGGTCCTGGGAGTACCACGTTGCTCAGTGTCACCCCTGAGTCATTTCAGGACATGTGCCTGAGAACCTCAATGTAGAAAACTTGTATCCCTGTAGGGATGAAACCTTTAGTGCTAACCAGTAGGGAAGTAGGACTTTCAGATTTAACTTGCAACCAGGTCATCAGGGACTTGCGCCCCTTCTACATCCCTACATGGATCCTGTGGGTCAAACAGAAGATTGTAGGGAATAAAAGAAGACACCCCCCCCCTCAAATGTTTGGTGTATTCCTGAGGATATAAAAAGGAGCCTTAGGACAAAGCAGCAGGTGGGACTCAGTTTCTGGTAGACAGCAGAGTTTGCTTCCACGCTGTAGCTGTCACGCCGTTGCATCCTTAAAAAAAAAAAATGTAAAATGGCTGACAGTTCTTTGCATTAACCCCCTCCCCTGCCCCAACACAAGGAGACCTTGCCTGTTAGCCCTGGGAGAGCCTGCAGCGACGACGTGCTCAAACTGCCTGTCCCACAGGAGCCCCAGGCACCTGCGCTGCCCCTGTGCAGCTGCCTCCACCACAGAAGGTGCCAGGAGGGCCAGGCTGCAGAGACCTGGGGCACGGGGAAGGAAGTGGACACTGGTGGGGGCTCCTGCCCTCCCCCAGTGCTCCTCTCCCCCTCCTCAGGACAAGCTGTGGCAGGTCTCAGCTCCCTGCTGAGCCCCAGCAGCTGCGCTCCATCCCCCCGCCTGCTGACAGCAGCTGTGGAGGGTGGCCCTCAGCCTGCTGCACTATGGCCCAAATTTGGTACAAACCATCTATGGCTTTTCATCCAGCCTACCAGCAGAAGTTGAAGAAGCTATCAGCCCCCAGGGCAGCCTTTTTCTAACCTCCCAAACACACTCAGAAGGTAAAAATCATCTTCTAGTCCAGGGCTCCATTCATGATACCTGGTGGCACAGAGAAGCAGCCTCTTCCATGCAGCAGCATTATTTATATATAAATTCAGGTTGCGTTGCATGTGGAGAAGGAATCAAGAGAACAAGTGTTCAAAACACTTAAGCCATTAATAAGATGAAGCCAATTTATATTTGTGCATTACAGGGATGACCTTCCATGACACAGTCTACTGGTTTGCAAATTCCTGTTCATTAGCAAGAGGACAGGATAATGATGTGCACCCACCTCTGGTTTCATGGGGATATGTTTTTCCAGTGTTTGACCAGTATCATTTAACTTACACCTACACTGCCCAAGCATCCCAAACACTCTCCCAGCAAAGCCAGAGACTTGCTTCCAAGCCCAGGTGTTGGCAGTGCAACCACACCAGCCGCTCCAGTGCAGTTCTCCTGGTGTGTATCAGACACACCACAACCTTCCACCTCTGGTCATGTAGGAATAGCGGGGCTTTTGGCTTCTCATCTGAAAAAATAACTTGTGGCTTTGTGTTTGGTAGTATTCCCAGTGCAAGGACAGGATTAAACAGATGGAGGAAATCTTTGCTGATCCCGCAAATGAGAGTAGAAAGCAAGACTTGGGAGGGAAGGACCCATCTCCACCTGAGCTGCTAAAAAAGATTGAGCAGGTAACATCACTTCTCACACCACAAGCTTTCCCACTGTGATTGGCCACTTTTAGAAAAAGCAAATGGTATCTTTTATTTTAAAAATAAACTTTCTGTAAGAGGAATTTAAACAATTATGACTGGCTAATGGGAATTCCAGCCCAGCATCTGCTTTCCAGGACAACTGGATGTGGGACATTTTGATGTCTTCCAGCAGAGGATGGAGAGGGGCAGCTCTGTGTGGTACACCTGGCCCTGCAGCATCCTCTGCTAGCTGGTCCATTTGCACCACTGGCACCTCAGTGCAGAGCCTCCCGCTTCACTAGGGGAAGGCACAGAAAAGGGAGCAGAGGGAAAGAAATGTAGAATAATGAACTGCTAACAAATTAAGTTGTTGTTCTTCTGCAGTTGGCTATTAGCTGTTCCACCACTATGCACGGGCTGTGAGCGGGAGGCAGTCCCACCACCCTCTTAACAAAGTCTGCATATGGGACATGGGATCAAACTAACATCCCTCTTGGGCTTTGGCTGTACTGCTTCATTTCCACGCTGAGCATGGAGCCACAGAACTGGCCTTCATGGAAGTGGCAGCCAGGCCAGCCACACAGCTGCACACCCAACTGCAGCATTGCTGGCAACTGCCAGGAGAGGCTGCAAAACGAAGCCTTAGGTCCAACACGAAAGCCAATTTCAGGGCATCTCCTATATGGCATATGGGGGGAAGGTAAAGGAACAGAATGAACCACAGGGGTATTTTCTTAGATGTTTTTACCTGTCCCATTTATAGGGGCACAAAATTCCCCCCACTGTGTGTAGTGTTCGGGGTAGATTCACACAGGGCTGTGAAGGTATTAGAGTAACAGGCTCGGAGCAGTACACACCAAAGTTCTCCTCTTGAAATCCAATCTGTGAGGATTTACCATGAACACTTCTGCTTGAATTACCTGAGCTTTTTGCTTTACTGTCTCATATTCCTTGACAGGAGGGAGCTTGGCATAGCCAAACAAGCTACAATACAGCCTGCTATTACCAACCTGCACATTAAAAAGCCAGGTTTCTTGGAGTCACAAGATAAGTTTAAACACACTCTTTCAACCTCCTTGTGATTTTAAAGTACTTTTAGTTGCACAGTACTTTCTTTCTTAGTCTTTGAAGCCCCCCCCTTTTTTTTTTTTTTGTTCTCTTTAGCAGCAGGAGGGAAAAGGAGGGAAAAGCAAGAGCTGAAACCTTCTCATTATGGCATGACTCAAGGAGCAAGAAGATCAAAACCAAAAAAACGACTAGAAAAAAAACATTGCTTTCAAGAAAATCACAGCAAGGCAGTAACAAGGCTGGTGTAAACCCTGATCCCCCCAAAGGGCCCAGTCTGATAGAGTAGAACTGTACAACTGACAGTAACCAACTGAATCAGCTTTGGCCTGATACTTGGCAAATAGCATGAAAATTTTAAGAAAACTGGTGGCGAATTGATTATTTATGGCTGTTCATCTGTATTATTTCAGCAGCTCTCAAAGCAATCACAGGAAGATCCTGTGCTGCACTTTCCCCTGTTATTTACTGACACCCTGTATACTCCTCACTGCAGCTCGAGGTGGAGCTGGTGCAGAAGGAGGAGAAGTTGCTGGAGACGGATCTTCTCTACAAGCACATTTCCCGGCTGACAGCCAGAATCCATGCTGCAGTAGAGAACAGGAAGCAGGACACACTGCTGTTAGCCAAAAGGGTAAGGAGGGCATTGCATGCTCTTCTTGCTGGCCTATACAAAATGAAATAGTATGTGGGCAAGACGTAAGATGACTCACTTGCAAATTACAAGTGGCTGGAAACATTGGTAGGCAAATAATGTTAGCCTTCAGAAATCACAGACATTTAGTTCTAAAGTAATATTGACATACCAACAGTATTAGTTTCTTTTTGAAAGAAAGTTGCACCATAAATAGTACCTTTCATCAAAAGATAGGATTAGCTCTTTTTCGGGTAGATACTTAGAAACTTGGTAGAATCCTCTTTTTGCAGATGTACCTAACAGCCTTTCCACAACAAACAGGTCAAAGGCTAAAAAGAAATAAGGAAAAAGTCTGGTAAATTCTACACCAATATACAAAAAGTTAAACTTGATATCTGGCTCAAAGTTTCTTATATAGGTAGGGAGAACCACACAGGAAAGAAATACCATTTTCAATACAGTTACTTTTATATAATTATAGTTATTTCCTTTTAACTGCCAGTAGTATTGTTTGGGGAAGAGCAAAAAATCCTCTCATCCCCACCTCTTTAATCAAAATGCTCCAAATAGAGCAGAGCTGAGTGAAAGACAGAAAAAACCCAAAGTAATTAATGTAAAACAAGGCCAGGGTTGATTTTTTTTTTTTACTTAGGTGTTAGGTTTGGCACTTGGAAAGGCTCAAAACAAACCAGGTCTTTATAGTACAACTTTCATTTTCCACAGACAGAGAAACAACATGGCTGTTATTTGGGTTTGTGAAATCATGGCCACAGGCTAATAAACTACCTTAAAAAGGGCAGTATGCCAAAAGTTACATTTGCAAGTGCTCTGTCTGACTCTCCCAATTCCCTGTTAGTCACTTAAAAAAGAGTATCTATGTTTTGGGGTTATTTTTTGTTTAAATCATCTCCAGTCAGACTCAAGGATTTCTGTCCTGTTCCTTTTCTGTTTGTCCTCCTGCCAAAGATAACTTCACAACCCACTGCCCCACTGAGTCCACATTGTCACTCGATTATCTTGTAAGGACCAGGCTTATTGCACCTTTATTACAAAGTTAATTGTGCATAAACTCAATGAGAATTGGGGAAGCAGGGCTTTGAGGGCAATGGGAGTTTTGCTATTCAGCTGAAAAGGGCAGGACGTAATGACAAACTGGCTTTTTTGTATCTTGTATTGGAGTAAATGCGGCTTCTTAGGCTGCCAGTTTTTGTGGTTCCACATGTGCACACAAGAAACACACATCCTGTTTCATTAAGTCATTTTCAAGTATGGAACTATTTTTTAAAACCTTGTCAAGTTGGACTTCTTGTCACTTACCCAATACCCACCTGTCACACCCAGCAAGTGTCTAAAGGGAAGCCCTAACTAAAATGCAGTTGTTACTTATTCCAGACAAACGAACTGCAGAAGATGATCAAGGACAAAACCCAGAAGATAATGGCTTTTGTTGCAGAGTTATCCGTGAAGCAAGCACTTGCCATTAAACTCCAGCAGGAAATAAGAGACAAAGAGCAATTTTTGATGACTGTTTCATCAAGGATAGATCAAGGCCTTCCCCCTCCTAAAGAAACAGAAAATGAGTGGTTGAAGATATTACGCAACAAGAAGTTGCAAAAAGAAGCAGGTGAAGCCAGAGCTGAAGTAAGTTTCTGCCATACATTGCAATTAGATCTTGAGCCCCATCTTTTCACTGCTCCAGCCTGTTTTTCAGAAAAAGAGCAGCGTAGCTGTTTGCTGCCAAACACGGAGCCCCAGGAGTCACTGGAGACGATGGTATAGACAGAGACAACTACTAAAGCAGTACACGGCTGGTTTGTGGAGTTTTAGCTGCAGCCTGGCAACACTGCTTAGAACTGGTCATTGAATCTTAAGGAGAGTACACTAAAAGGAAGACTTACCTTCAATTATAGAAGTAATTTGTGTGACCATGCTTTGGACTGATGAGTGAGATAGCCATCGGTGAAGTACTGCTTCCCATTTGATTTCATGGTAAAGCTGCAGAAGGTGGGGGGTGGGGTTCAGGAAAAATAAATTTAGCATCTTCCACATACCAGACACAGTGAACATCAAATCCAAAGTAGCAAGAAATCAGACTGCTAGGCAAGACACTGAGGGTAGGCAGGGCAGCACATCAAATTAGTGCTTCAAATTCTACCCTGCTGCATACTCTGCCTCCTTAGTTGAGACCATCAGTGGTGCCAGAGCAGAGAGCTCCCAGAGATGAAAAAGGAGTATAAAAGTGAGATGTGCATACTGAGGGAACTCTTGCTGATGGGAAATCAGCTTTGCTATATGAATCCTTTAGTTGATCACTCCAAGGGAATCTGAAAGGCGCACAAAGCTGGGAGAGGAATACGCTGTGCATATGCTTAAAAACCTGAAGTCACACAGAAGTGCTGCAGTAAAACTAGCTTAGAATAAGAAACTTGTCTGTCATTACCACTTCTCTTGCTTGGTTTCCTTTCAGTGCTTTGGACGTAAGCTCAGTGCAGTAACAGTATTTAGGGACAGCTGCTGTCTGCATAAATACAACCACCTTTTAAAGCATCAGAACTTTCTTGTTCCCGAGATGTTCTGTGCGCACTCATTACAACTTTTAAAAGTTCATCTAATCTGTCTTCTTCACAAGTAACAAAAGCAATACAGGCTCAAACTGTACGCTGTTTAAAAGGACAAACTCACATCTACATGGTCAATAACTCACACTTTCCTTTTAATACCCCTCTGGGTTTCCTGGTTTGCTAAGGACGAGACTAATGGTGTTTACTTTGTTAGGCATTCTGTACGTTGGCTCAGGAGAGTTTTAAAGCATATAATCACTATGTGATCAAAATGTTTCTTTCGCAGCGTGCTGCAGAAGAGGGACAAGCTGCAGCGCCCAGCTGTGTCCACACAACAGCGGAACAACGCCCAACTGCCTACATCCCAAACGACGAATACAGTCTCCCATTGCCGCGGCCCTACGGCGCTCTGGCTCCTTTCAAACCAAGTGAACCTGGTTCAAATATGAGACATTTCAGAAAACCTATTGTAAAGCCAACTGAAATCTGACCAGACAGCACCTAAAGCAGGAGAGGCCATTCCCAGTTGCTGAATCTCTATGGTCAGTAGCATTTACACTGCACTGAAGGAATGTCCATTAGTGTTTAGCCAATTCTGTATTAAAAACAGAAGTAGTTGTCAATGCCAGAAGCATAGCTAAATAGTCAGTGATCCAAGTTCCCTTCTCCTGGCTAGAAGGAGCCTGGTATCCCAAATGGCAGTGCAGTATTTTAAAATGTTAAGAAAAATGAGTGATCATCATACTACACTTTTTTTTTTTTTGCAGGTTAAGTTTTATTGCATCTGATGGTATTTTTATAATACATTTCATTAAAAAGAAAAGGCTGGAAAAATCTTCTCTTGTTATTAATAGAATATGAACAAAGTCCCCAGTACTTATACAAATGCACCACCATAGCTCTCTGCAGTCTAAGACTGGAGTTTATGCTTGCCAGACAAATTCTAATTGTATTGAGAAAAATACTCCTTCCCTCTATGCAGTTACTGAGAAAGCCAAAACTCTTGCTTGGCAAGACAGGAGAATGACCACAAACTTGCTGAGTTGCCCCTGAGAACTGGATTTTTTTTATTTCACTGGTAAGGAACAGGAAGCATCAGTGGAAACTGCTCAGAGAGTATCAGAGGTTGCTACTGAAAACCTCTAAAAACCTGTATCAAATTGTCAATGAGTTTCACTAGTTTGATAGTCTGAAACTTTGACAGAGGTGGTTTTAAATCCAATAAAAACTGCAGAAACCCTACATGTCAGAACTTAAGATTTTCTCTGCATAGCAAACCACTATCATTATTATTTTAAATTAATGTCACAGTTCAGAACATAAAAAAAAACAACCCAAAAAACACTGGTTCAGTTATACATAAATAAAAGTTGAAAATGAAGGAAAAACAATCTCCATTTCTTTTTGAAGCTGGGGTTTGAACTGTAGCACTAAAAGTTGGAAGGAAAGTATTCAGTAAAACTCTGTCCAAGCCACCATTAAGGTAAATTTCTAAAGGACTTTTTTCTTATCCTATATTGCTTACAATATATTATACACATCTTAAAAACCAAAACAAAACACTGTCACAGGCACTTTAAGATTATATTTTGCGCTAATTACAAAACTGAATATATTAAAATCAAACTTTAAAGGCAGAAGTACCGTAAAATAACACATGACCACCATGAAGAATGAATACATCATTACTGATGCATTATATACAAAAAACTGATTAATCATTTGTTATTCTTACCTGCTTTACATAAACACACCAGGAAGCCATTTTATTAATCTAAATGAGTAAACAGTTACCACTTTCTTGTTATTGTTCAATACAGCTGGACTACCTTTTTCAGGATTGTCCATCTTGTTAAAATAATTGACATCAATACCAATTTTCACAGCGAGTTTTGATACCTGCTGTAGTTCCACTTATTTGACCATTTCAGCGTGAAACAATGAAACCACAGATATCTTTCACTGGAAACCTGGGTTTGTTTCAGATGAATCCTCTAGGATTTATCCAGCAGTGATTTCAGCCTTAATACATTGCACCAAACAATATTTTGAGTAGCTTATATCAGTAATAGTGGCTACACAGAACTGCAGATTATCTAGAAAACAACATGACATTTCAGTTTAGAACAAAAAAAGTTGGTTGCACACTTCTGTGCAAATACTTTTACATAAGAGTACCACAGTTAGCTTCCTTCAAAACATGTTATTTCAGGAATACTTGAGGCCCAGAAATGTCATAGTGTGTTTGAGTGCCGTTTCCTCTACAAATCTTACATTAACATGATCTTGTTTTTCATATGGATGCACACCTAGAAAAATAGTTGTGAGAAAGTTAGCATTTACAAAATAGTAAGTGTTCTCATACACTTAGTCCTGCAGTCTGTTTAACATGACCTACAACACAAAAATAAGGTAATAGATGGAACTGTGTTTTCATTGCAAAATACCTATGTCTTTCAATGGAGTCATTTGGATGCTCACCCATGGCAGAAGCTTTCCTGTTAGGGGTATACAAGCAAACAACGGACCATCCCTGGAGGCCACCAGGGATTTCCATACTAATTCTACACTGGAGATCCAAAACCAAGATTTGAGCACAGTGTCTATGTTTGTGCTAGTACATAAAACAGACCAGGGCACACTCTCATATGCTTCTATATGGTTTAACTCTTTTTCCTCCCCAGATAGAATGATATCCATACATGGACAATCCTACTTTAGCCTTCGGGTCCTTTTCCTGACTTTATTTTGATTACTAGTATAGGCATAGCCAGTCATGCTGAAAAGTGCAATGCTTCCTTCAACGCACCTTGCCTTCTCAGTGGAATTCAAAAATCTGCAGATGCTTAGGTTCGCTGTATGAAGCAACTGCCCTAACCAATTTGAATTCAATTTCAGAAAAAGGAACAGCACTGAAATAAAAAATACCTGTTACTTCAGAGCCCCTCCTAATCTAGTGATAAGGATATTGTTTTCTGGGGTGGAAGATCTGATTTTGGTTGCCTCTTAGCCACCATTCTGTGTAAATAAGGAACGAGCCCTTCTCCCTGTTTGAACACAGAATAACAGCTACCACACTGTGCATGAACTATGTTTCACTACTTGTGTGCTGAAAAATGCAAGTTTGCCAACTGGATTCAACACACAAGGGATGTGGATGAAAGGATATGGCAGTGAAGAAGCCCCCTGACAACCCCCATCAGCAGAAAGATGACCAAACCTACATGTTCAGACATCACTGGAGTTTTAGAACTCAGTTATGTCAATCTAGTCAGGATATGACTAAGTATGAGCATCAAAGGGTAACAATTACCAGACTTCCAAAGTACAGAAGTGACATTACCTTGATTCTCTATCTCTGCCAACATATTAGTCAGGTAGTTAAGTGGCAAAAACTCTACAGGGACTGAGAGTCTCTCAGGGATAGGCCTGCTACACTGTAACAGAGAATATTTCAGGTTAGTTCACAAAGTCACACAGTGCCAAGTTTCAGTGTTATCTTTAGTGCCCTATAGTCTACAGAAAGGTCAGGAATCTCAGCAATGTCAAAGCAAAAGATTTTAAGAAAAAGCCTATGTGCACTTACCTGCCTGTTCCCCAGCTTCTCAAGCAAAAGTTTCACATATTTCCGTGCAATGAAATTAGCATTTATCGGATGATTCCAAAACTGGCGGACCTTTTGACTGAGAGCCTAGTAAGCAAAAAAACAAAAACCTGAGAACATAAACAGGACAGAGAAAACTTTGGAGGGGGAAAAGGAGGAAAAAACCCAAATCAAAATCCAGGCTGTTAGACAGATGCTTTCTTTTCAGGCACTGATGACAGAAGCTAACATATCATCATTTTTAGCCCTAGAGCCTTCCTTTCATAGCCAGTAGCTAAGAGACAACAATACGCTGCCAAAATGTGGGAAACAATCAAACCTTGCTACTCAGTACCTGCTGAGCTACTCAGTAAGTTTCTATCAATCAGTCTGTCTCATTACCTCCCTCCCACTTTGCATGTGTACTTAAATATTAATTGAGGCTTAAAACGACCATTTATCCTTTACTATGACTTCTTTGGTTTAGATCTATTCTTCTCCCAAAGAATAACAAAGATGCCCCGTTCCTCAATGCTCTGTTCAGGACAGGGCTTCTCTCGGGCTCAGCCTAAGGAATCTTACAAAAGCAGAATGCCAACAAGGAGAGATACTGGGAATAGAATTTGCATCCCATTATTTAGGACATGGTCCTGGGAATTGGTAACATCGATCCACATTCCCAAAGGCAGAAAAGATTCAAACACAGACATCCCAAACCTTCCAATCCTAACCAACAAGAAAACAAATACGAAGACACTGTGAAATTAGCTACACCTTCTGCTATTTTCCCTTCCTAGATCTTCCCGCACCTCCTTTAGTTGTATTGCAATACAGACTACTGAAAGAATTCGTTTAGGAAATGCTGGACAGTTTCAAATAGTGCTTAAATACTTGCTTCTGATGCAACTGAAGTCATTTAGTGAATGTAACCTGCTCAAAATAGTCCGAGTCACCCCCAAGTGTCCTTTTTGGCAAACAAACTATTCTCTGAATTTTTTCCCAAAGCTGTAAATAGATACAATAAGGCACTGAGTCTACCATGCATAACTAGCAGTACATGTCCCCTAAGGCCCTAACAGCTCAGCCCTTCATGTCAAAGCATGGTTGGAATGGTGTTCCCCACCCACCAGGCCTGGGGCTGACAGCTCAGAGGCCCCACGCTGACCCCAGCTCACCAACCCATGTCCAAAACAAGATACAGAGGACAAAGAACAGCCTGTGGAGTTCTCCTTCCCTACCCCTTCTCAGAACTGCTGCCAGATAAAGAAACCCTTGTTAGGGGAAAACCAAAGCAGCACACTTCTGGCCATTTGAACTATATGTAACAGCCCATAATGAGCAAACAATAAGCAACTTATATTGAGAAAAGCCTGTTCTACAGCAAGGCAATCCCCAAGGGGGGATCCCTGGTTTTCCTCTGCTCACTGAGATGTTGTGCTTCCTCTGCAGTACTGTGGTGTGCAGTAAGAACAAAAGGGGAAAAGGAGAAGTCAATCTCCTTTTCTGCTGGAACTTTTAATGGAGCATCAGTGATTAGTTCCAGCATGTGGCTAAATGAGTCACCTTACCAATGGGCAAGGCTGGAAAATTTCACAGAGGGGGAGATCTTGTAATTCAATCCCAGCCACAGAGTTGTGGTATGATCAGATTTTACAGCTTTTACTGTACCAGCTTTTGAACATACTTGATAAAATGTATAAAACCAAATGCAGAGGTCACAAGCGAGACAGACATTTGTGGATGCTAAAAACCACACACAGAACCCCCATAAATCCTCTTTAAACCCCATTAAACCCTTATTGCTTTATGCAAGTGAGTACTCAGCAAAACAGTGTCAGTCCTGTCTGATTCCTGTAGTGTACTGGAGACACCGTAAAACACTATGGACAAGTCTGTAATTTAAGTTATCAGGGTACCCTACAGGTCATGAGCAGCAGATGGAGAAACTGTGGAGGTTCAGGTTATATCTGTACCGTATTTGAATCACAGCTAAATCTTCCATTGTCTTGATCCTATGCACAGGCAGGAACTTCCTATTGACTCCAAAATCCAAGAAATTACAACCAAAGTCATTACTTACCTCAGGAAGCCTCATGACAATACTGAACTTCAGCTTTTCATTCTTCTCAGTGTCATCCAGATCTATAAGGAGAAAAAAAAAATCCAAACATAAAAACCTAACAACAAAAAAAAACCAGTAACCACATAACTAAAACTTTCAACTTTCACTGAAGATGTTCTGAATAAATATAATCTCTGTAATGAAATGAAAATTTTAATTTTACATAAGCACTATTAGGAGTGTTATTTATATTTATACCAATTATATAATTATTTTTCTGTATATTTGTACATAACTTCACCATTTTATGTAACAATTTATACAGTAATTCAAATCTATTTTGACTAAGAACTCCTCACATGTGTAATATTTCATTTATCAAGACCAGGCACAGATTAATACAGCATATTGTTTTGTCCCTTATCTTGAAGTGGAGAAATAGCACATTAAAAGGAAACATAGTTGTAGTTGGGATGAAATGCATTACTGTTGTAAAGTCTTATCATAGTGCTGCCGCATCCCAGGAAACTTATGCTTCAGTTCCTTCTTCTTCCCTTCTGATCTAGAAAAGGTAATTAACATGGGTGTGATGCTAACTGTGCCTGCAACTGCCAGTCTGTCCCACTCCCCATTTCATTCTGAAGCCTTAGGCCCCAGTCATTGCCACTATACGAGTGCTAGTTTGGTCCTAAGCCTCCTTTGCAGAAACAAGCTGCTTAGCTCTTGCTGACAGGAAACCACATACAGAACATGATCTGCTCTTGATGACTACACAGGTTCATACAGAACTTATTTTAACTCCTGCTTTTAGTTAACATGATATATTTAGAAGACATCCATGAGCTCAATATTACCGAAAATATAGGGATGCTGGGTTAGGTAGGCTTTTGTTTGCTTATTTTGAATTACTTCCTAACTCAGCTTCTAGCCATTTGCTAATCCCAGCACTAGGATTATCTTGTTCCAAACATAATTAAAGCAAAAGCTGAGGACTGAATAGCAGACTTAACTTCCTTACTCACATGTGTGCACTTCAATAATCACAGAAATCCCCCAACAAATTCTATGATGAGGTTTAGTATTCACTTTTCTAAGAGGTCCCAAGTAGAAAAATTGTAAGCTCAAATCTTCCCCAAACAGATATTTTATTTGTTCTTTGTCAATTGCGTAGTTTGAGCCCTAATTTTCTCCTTTCAGCTGGGCAACACCATCAGGTACAGCCCTCACCAAAACAACACTCTGTGAGAAGAGCTGAGTCTCCTGGGTGGTAAATCCTGTGTCTGAGTTTGAACAGCTGAAAGGACATCACTCCCAATTAGCTGGCTGGTAACAAATGAAACGCATGAGACTCACTGTACCTTTCAGCAATTTCCCCACACAAGTTTCTGTCAAATGCAAGACTCCGGTATCAATATAGTGCAGAAGGGTATGCAGAGGGAGACATCGAACACCAAGCCCCAAGTGCAGGGTGTGAAAACCTATGAAAGAGACACAAACTTTTTTGGCACAACAATATTATTATTTTTCTAAGTCTCTAATACAGAGACTGGCATTACTCTAGCTAAAGCCAACAATGTCCTTAACTTCTGTTTCTAGTTAGTGAGGAAATCAGTTTATCAAATATCATGGAGTCTTATTTAGGCATCCTTTAAGTCCTCTCAGGTGCAATCCTATCAGAAAGAGTAAAGCTAAAGGGTCTGAAAACAGTTACTATAGTCATATGCAATCATTAAACATCTCCAAGCTGTTGCCTTGTATCTGAATTGTTCTATTAATTTGCCTTTTATCTCCCTCTTTCCTCCTGATTAATCAAAAACTGAGGCCTCACCACCCTCAGTATTTGGCTGCCACCCACACATTCCCACAGGCAGTGTTAAGACTTCAGTTCCTCACTTAACATCAGCCAGATGATGGTCTTGTCATCACGTGACACCATTTGTGCCCACAGTCTAAGTTTGAGGGACAACCTGATACCAAAAACAGTTTCACAGACTGCAGACAGATCAGGAAATACAAACTAGAAAGATTCAAACAAAATCTAAAAGCAATAAGAGGTTAAGAAGTCTTCCTGTAACAAAAATTAAGCAAGTGTTTTGAAGACTATAAGCGATTATGAGGAGCTCTAAGAAATGAAAGCCTACTATCAAGATCAGCTCATCATAAAAGCTAAGAGGTAATCCTTTCAGGATAAAACTGAAAAATATTAGCAGGGCAACAGCATAAAAAAACATGCTTTTTTTTTAACTCCAGGGTATGATTTTCCCTCTTAGCCCATGACACTAAAGTCCAGTTGTCTAAGCAAAATATGTAAGTGAAAGAAGTCTAAATCTTAGTTCTGAGCTAAGACTGTGCCCAAGCATTTCACTGGAAGCTGAAAGCAGAGAACTACACCTCTGGTTTGTTCTCTCTATTTGGAATAACTATTCAGTTTTGTTTATTTCCCTTGCACGTGTTTATGGAGGGTCTTCCCTGCTGTAACCGTCTCGAACAGATTTCAGTACTGCTGAAGCTAACTTGACACATCTGCTGCAACTAGTGCTCTTTAGGAAGAATTCATAGCATTGCTCTCCTCACTTATGATTAAAACAGCAAAACATAGGACTTACCAGGAGGTAAAGGCATGCACATGCCATTTGCTGCTTCCAAAATCCGACTCATGATATGGAACACTGCAAACTCTCCTGTACTTCCTCTCTCATCACTGTATTTAACAAAGTAGCAACATATTAGCAACCTGAGATGCCCACACTCTCCTGGAGATATGGTCAGTTTGTTGTACTACATGTGGACTAAATGCATGGATTCTGGGTGAATTGCCATGGGATGCTATCTTTTTACTTAGGTATCTGTCACCTAACAGCACTAGCTGTTCAATGTTGACAGACAAAGTCTCTGTGATATCCCCTTTCCCCTTCCCCCATTGCTGCATATTTACAAGTCTCTTGGCAGTGACCTGGATTTATAGGTGTTCAACACCCACTACCCAGCTTGAGACCACTGTGAATTCAGTAACTTTGAACTCCAGCCATAAAACTGCCTGTATGATTAATATTCATGTTGGCTTAAAGAGGATCAGCAGAATCATTAGAGAGTACATGACAGTGATACTGACTTTCACAGTAGAGTAAGCACTGAATGTTCAAGCAAATAGTACTGCTGAACACCAAAATATTTTAAAAGGCAGGCTGAAAACTTTAACAAATGACTTGCTCACAAGCAGAAGATGCAGGAATGCAGCTGGTATCTCCTCCAAACTTCTTTCATTATTCGATGTACCAGGTTCAGCTAAAGTGAAAAAGAGAAGACTGAATGTTTCTAGGAGCCTGTGTACAGCAGGCACTTGGCCTTCACTCATTTCACACATCAGTTTATTTTAAAAACTTATCATAAGAATGCTACTAAGACTTCAGTATTTATCTTTTTTCCCTAGAGGCTTAAAAAGCAAAATTTATTAACATTTGAATTGTTACTGAATTGCCCCATTCCAGAAAGTTAAAGTAAGTACTTCCAGCTCATCAAAGCATCATGCAAGACATACATCATCTTAATACATCATGCTTCTTGGGGATCAACCAATCTCACACTCTTGCATCAAGTTCTCAAAGATCTGTTTGCCATGAAAGCAAAAACTGCGTGTCCAAGTGGCTGAGCGTTTGGCAAGGAAAGGTCCCTAGGGCCCAAACAAAACTGGATGGTGCTGAAGACAGCAGGATACTCAGTTTGCTGAAAAAAGTCTGCAGGAAGAGTCACAAATCTAGTCCTGGCAAGGAGGAAAAATGAGACAAGCAAATGCCTCTCCCTCTGTTGAGTTTCTTTTTTGTCCAAAGTAAAGTACAACAATTCCTTGGCCCATATTGTCACTACTTTGTGCCTCCAGACTGACCTCCAGTACAGACTGTTAGCATACAAAAGTCACAAGCCCTGTTCTCCCTTGGGCCTTGTAAGCTTCTGCAGCTGAAAGAGAAAAACTACACATGAAAGAGGTGAAATAACTTCCTTTTGCCAGCACCTCACATTTGTCACATGTAACCACTTCCATATCTCAGTAACAGAATTGAGACACTTCCTCTACATCTTTTATCTCTGGGCCTCAAAGTGCACTAATCAACCAATCCCAGGAAACTCTCAGGAAGCAAGTCTGACTCCTGCTTTGCAGAGAGGTGTCATGAGAAGTTACAAACCCTTCCCCCTTGCCCAAGATGGCCAGGAATCCTTTTTCCCCCACTCTTTTCTCCTCATAGGCTCTGTCCTCTCCAGCCTCTAACTTTTCACAGGCTCTGAGCAAGAGAGAAACAGGACAGACAGGAGAGGTTCATATGCAAAGGCCAGAACAGGAATATTGGTCTTGAGTAATGCTCCTGAGTAGTCTCCTCTGTACCTCGGCCAGAAAGCTCTACAAGGTAGCACCTTTTCTCTCCACCACTCCATCCAGGCTTGCACAGCTACCTGATACAGAATAACCAACTAATACTTTCCATCTTCATACTCTCTGGATGCAGTGGAAAGCTCCAGTTTAATCTCTCTGGAATATGGCAAGTTTTCTCCACTCGTTTTCCAGGAAATTAGTGATTTCCAGTTTTCAGAGAAGGGTCACAAGAACCCCACCTGCTGCCAGAATGACTTTCATCTCTGGCCAGCACACAGGGTGCAGCTAAGGCCTCTGCTTTGGGAGCTACAGCTGGACCTGAAGATGAGTACTGAGGTGAAGGGAAGGTTCTTAAACTCCAAAATAACCTCTCATTATTTGTGCAAAAATTGTTTTCACAGGTATGATACTCCAGAATCAATATTCTTTGCTTAACAATACAGCAAACTGTACAGCTTTCACAGGGTATAGAAAGATAACTTCTTAAGTCATAGTCAACCTAGCTATCACAACATACTTAGATCTTAAATACATGCATGCTTGTGATATGACACTGGCCAACAGCAGTACTCACTTTCAAGATCAACATCAAGCATCTACAATGGACATTGTAGAAAATATGTACAGAAAGAGAAGCCATGTCACAAACTTTTTTCAGTATATAACACACAGGCTAACACGCATGAGAGAAAGGAAACATTATCTGTTTTATCAAGGGAGTACAGGCAACTGCATCTCCAAGGCTAGCAGCTGGTCTCTGGGGGAACCAAGTTAAGAGCTAAAGCCACAGCAAAAGCCATTTTTCATTCAGCAACAAAGACATACAATACCAGGTTTTTCTGGGCAAGTATCAGAAGCCATTTCCCTTGGAGTGGTCTGAACTACTGAGAGAACACATGATCAACAGCGAGACAGTACATGCAGTAGGGCCTAAGCTGACACTTCCAAAGCACCTTGCTGTCTTGAAACATCTACATTTCCAGGCAATGGTGCTGAGTAGACTGAAGCTCCACTAGTCATTCGGAACCACAAGTGCTCAGCTCCTGTAGCTGTTTCTACAGGAAAGACATGGAAGCAATGAAAGAAAAGAATCAGGAGCAAAGGAGAAAAGGGAGCGAGACAAGGTCTTGCTGTCTTCCAGATCCCCTCCTGTGCAGGGGATACAAGGCAGTCATCCTCCTTCTGAGGAAACTCAAATTCAAACAGTGTCTGTCTTCTTTTCCTCTGCAGTTGAGACCACATCAGATTACAGCTAGCCACAGACATCAGCAAAAAAGGTGCAGCTGCTGCAGTAACTTTCGGAGAAATTTCAGTAGTTTGTTCTGGTCTGCCTCTTTCCTGTGCCACAGGTGGTATTTTCACTCTGCCTCCCCTTCTGCTTGCTGTCAGGGCAGCAAATGTCATGCTGCTTCTGTAAGTTATTTCCCCCCCCTTCCTGCCCCACTGAAATGAAAAGAGAGGAACAGATACAGAGTAGAGCTAAGATAAAGTGATAGCGGGGGAGAAGAAAGAATATGGACATACCAACTACTGCAGGCTAGGTGGCCTGTGGACTGGTAACCAGGCACACTCCATCTCTTGGTAAACAAGGGAATTCCCACTGAGACATGTCATTCACACTTGCCCACGTTACTTCTCTGCATACAGGTACACACACGTCTCTGACAGCAACCAGCCACTAGTCTGTTGTTTTATGAGAAAGTGTCAATGCTCCCATGTTTTGGCTACTTCAGCTTCAGCTGCAAGCTATTTATACAGTGGCTACACACCACGGAGCCGTAGTCTCAGCCACTCCTTTGCTCCTGACTGTAGTAAAAAAATATTTTTTGAAAGCAAACAGACAAGCAAATAATTTTGAGTCTCTTCCTGTTTCATTACTTTCAGTAGCTCAGCTACACACTACTGATGCGACAAAAAACTGTTGCAAAAATCAAAACAATTCATTCCCCTGAAGAACTTCGCAACATTTAGGATATAGAAAGGTTCAAGTTGTAAGAGTTTCTGATGCGGATGAGAGGAAACCCAAGCCTAATAATGAAATAATTTCTAAACATTTCCGAACAGCACCTAAGATGCACCAGCCAGAGGACAGAAGAAATTTTTAGAGACTTTTTTTTTTTGTTTATAGCTTTTCTAAGAATGAGAAGTCTGTAAAATGAGTTGAAAGTTTTCTTACTTTTAGTGACGTTAAAAAAAAATTAATCCTGAGAGTTTGCTGATGGGGAGGGCTGAGATTTGTTTTGATTGTAAGATTTAGTCTACAATAGTTTAGTCTTGCAGATCAAGGCTGCATAGGTGTTTTCATATTTTTTTATCTTAGTTTATATTAAGAATGAATGAATGATAACTAGAAAATTAATGAAAGAAGAATAAACATTCCACTTGTGCTTTTTTTCAGCACTATTTTCAGGTACAAAGCTTTCTTTCATGCTGCGCTGTTCCTATTTTAATCAGTCACTAGTTTTTTTTCTCTTTCCTATAAAGTTACAGAAAACAGGCTACTGATTACCAGTGAAACCACTTGCCAAGCTACAGAGTGAGGCCTGAATAGAAAAGTCAGTAACCTCAGTGGAAGCTGCAGCAGTTCAGAGAACATTGTAATGTTGACAGCACAACTGATTTGCACAGAACTTCCGAAAAGATGCAGGCACCAGTAGCCTCAAGAAAATTCCTGAGATTTCCATCCCTAGAAAACGGCACTGTGGGGATTTTCTACTGAACAGTGTGGCAGGGCTAGCCCAAAGACAAAGAACATGGTTTGCTAGCTGCCATGTGAGCTTCTGTAGACCCTGCATTCTGCACTTAAAGGATTTGATGTTGAGACAGACAAAGTCAGGTACAATAATATCTATGCACAACAGTCAGTTTTTACAGCTTATTTTTAAAAGTTTCTCTTAAGAGGATGAAAGACAGAAAAATAGGAATTTGGAAAACAAAGGGTAAACTACATGGATTTCTTCAGGCAAAACTCTGTCTCCTGCTACACTCACCAGAAGTCCATTGAAGTCATTATGTAGGAGTAGTGATGATTTACTCTCATGTCATATTGGAGTGAAATCTTTTTTTCTTAATTTGTCTTTCCCCTGATGGTACTTGCATTATTCAATACATGCAGCAATGTATGCTACAGGAAATAAAATAGATCTAAAGACCAACTTTCAGGACAAATTCACATTTCATTTCTGAGAGTAGGCCACATTTGTACAAGCTGTAAAGGGAACTGTCTTTTCCGAGTGACCAATACACCTCTTTTAAGTATTATTTGTTTTTCTTTCTTTTATCAATGTATACAATATTAACCAACAAAATACGGTTAAACGTCTTAAAAACAATCTCCTTGCACCAAATATATGCCACATACACACAGTACATTCCCAAGACCCTACTCTCCAACAAACACATGGTTGCTCACAGTAGTGACTATGAAATCAAACTAACCAGGTTTGCAACGTAATCCAAAACTATTTGGTCAATCTTCTTTTTTCCCACATACTGCAGATGTCTCATAAGGTGATCCTTTAGCTGAGCAACCATCTAGGAAAAAAAAAAAGTCAGCAGTTCAGTGTCCTTGTGCATCTTCAAAAATATGCAAAAGCTCCAGCAGGTGCAGGGCCTGATCAATGGGCATTAGCACAACAAAATGTTTCGCTGTTACAATACTCCAGTTCAGAGTGAGATCCCAAGCTACCGTACAATCTTGCTGAATGCAACAGCAGATGTGAACATTCAAAATGGTATGAGTACTAAGTTGAACTTTCAATAACATTGAAAAGAAAAAGCTTACAGTTGTTACCTCTCTCTGGGTGAAGTCAAGTGAACAGGGTGAAAGAAGGATTTTAATATGAACACTGAATCCTGAGAATATTTATTACATACAAATAAACCTGACAGATTTTACAATACAGAAAACTAGCTCGAGTATAGTTTGTGGTAGTAACCAAGAACCTGAGAACCTGAGTGATTAACAGCAACTTCAGGTTAAATATTAATTGTAAAGTCTTCAAAATCAAGTGTTTGTTATCACACAGTTCATGCCACTCCCTACCCTCTCCCTTCTGAAATACTCTCTGACCTCATGTAGCTTTGGATTGCAACTCAAGTCCATGCTGATTCTTTGCTAAGAATTACTATGAAGTGTTATTCGTTTCCAAGCTGAGTAAAACTGAGGCAAATAAAAATCTCTGTCTCAAGGAGTTTACAAGTAGATTAATCTCAGTGTGCCACGACAGCAATATAGGTATTAGGAAAGTATAGAAAAAGGACAGCAGTGACCTGCTTTTTGTATCTGTATGAATAAACTGCAGGGAAGGAATGTAGAGAGGCTTCAGAGAATGAATGCAGAACTTGGAAACAAGGGGGCAAGACTGCAAAGAATGAAAATTTGCATTAGATTTGGACAGACAGGACAGTGTTGATAGGCTCTTCACAGAGGCAGTGCAGAGACTTACCAGTGCATGCTGACGAGTTTTATTTGGTTTTAATAGTAAGAGAACAAGAGATAAGCGAAGATGTGTATTTAGACAGAGGGAGGACAGGTAGGGATTTGAGATAGGATTTATTACCCAGAAGCATAAGGATGGTAGATCCTTTAGGGAGATAATCAGTAAAAACAGTGCAAAAGAGGAAGGGACCTCAGAATAGTCATAGCAGTCTCAGAAGTGAGGTAGAAGGAAAAGGAGGCAGTAAAAAAAGGTGTTAAATTGAGAAGCAAGAATATCTGTGATCTTCTTTGAGGAAAGCAGTGGGTGGGCAATTCACTTATACATATTTTAAGGATGTAACATAGTCCAAAAGTAACTGATGGATTAAGATGAAGTCCAAGAGGATGGAATAACAGTTTCTAGCCAAAGAAAAGTTATATTGGGGAAAAAAGTATTTTGACAAATCAACTTTCCATTGCTGTTTTTCACCTATGTGTTATGACATCATGCCCTGTTAAGATGCTACACAATATCATGACTACGAACTCTAAAACTTAGGAAATACCATGTTTGTCCCATAGCCACTCTGAGTGAGCTTCCACTCAGCACTGGAACTTATAAGCTTACTCTTTACATTTGTTGACGCTATGTGTCCTCTAGTGCACACTGTGACAAAAGCACATACCAGTCCCATTAGTAATTGCTGCTGATAATCTTCCTCTTGAAAGAGAGGTACTAGCCTTTCCTCTGAAATAAACAGAGCAAGAATCATTCAAGGACATGACACTAGAAATACCAGGAGATTTCAACCAGCTTCAAAAGTACTTAGAAACATAAACCACAACTTCTGGTTTTTTTGTGTATCTACTTACCTACAGAACAAAGACAGTGAAGAATCAAGGACTGCATAAGAGAATTGAGGAATGGAAAAAAACCCTGTATCTGCCATCTTCTCCCTCAAATGCTTAACAGAGGAACACAAGCCTATCACACTACATTACGCTTCTTTTGCATTACTCTTTGATATTAAGTAAGAGTGATCACAGTGGTGATACAGTACAGCAAAGAGGCATGGATAACTTTCTGGTAACACCAGTGCAAATGCATATGCTATTTAGATCTTGTCATTTACAACCAAACAAGCTAAAACAGCAGCCAAGGAAATGGCTAGACAGAAAGTAAATACTCCAGAATCACCTTCCACTTTCCTGGTTCTCTCCCATAGTCTGCCTGCTTCTGTTATTCAGATTGGCAAACTGCTATGTAAAAAACGACAATTTTTCTAACTAAATGGAAGGAGGTTATAGTATCTACTGAAATTTAATACCCTGTATTTCCTAATCACTGCTTCCTGTCTACTAACAGCAAAGGAAGAAAAGCAATCTCTTATTTCATTAGGTAGCATAAAACCAAGTCAACGTTTTACAGACCCAAGCGCTTAATTTTTACAAAGTTCTTTCCAGCCATCTTTGCTCACCTTGAAATATATTTACTCTACCACTTAGCAGCACAAAGACCTGTGTTGCTTGATTTTAAAGGACCTCAAGAAAAATCTACAGGGAAGATACACTACACTGATGCTTGTTACCAGCTGGCAGCTGTCTAGAAATTCTCTACTAATACTTAAACATCTGACTTCTTTATCAATAAGCACCTTTAGAGAACATGAACCTGAAGCTCACAAGGTCCGTATAAGGTCTCTCAAAGTCAGAGCCCGTAGCAATAACCAGCAGTGGTGTGGATGATAATAACCATTCATCTCAATGCTTCAAACTCTTCAGTGCTGAAAACACACCCAGCAATTTATTTTTAGCCAACAACAGCTAGATGGAAGTATTCTAATAAACCTTACAGCTAAGGCCTACATCAAGACAAGTTTTACTTACCAGAGTCCCAAGTGTCCAGATGAGAAAGCACCCTGGGGTTTGAAACAAACAAATCAGCTTGTTTCATATGCATTACTCTAAAGGATTTTGTAAGAACATTATAAAGCTTATATGATCCTTTGATCTTCAAAGACAGCTAAAGAAATCCAAGAACTGTACATGTAACTAAATTTAGTAAAGATATTAAATAGCATTAAAAAAATTGTCTGTCTAGGCTGCATATGAATAACTCTTCACATCTACCATAAAATACCTAGCTCTACAGGCCTGGATATTTCACATCATGCTGTAGTGATTACAAGGATTCCAATAATTGATTTTCAGCTGGGTAATCTTCTTTAAAGTAAGATATCTAATCAGATAGATACCTAATCAACTATTTAAATGGCATGTTAAATCCTTCAACATACTTCAACAAAATAAGAAAGGGTAAATATAATAGAAAACAGTACCTACTTTTTGGCATTTTCAAAAATATTCCTCATATATGCTGTGGTTCTCTCCTCTCTCTGGTTTGTAAACAAACAAAAATCCCCAAATGAACAAAGTAGAAGACCAACTAAAATACTCCCTGATAAAACGCAGATAAGAAATTAAGCTGGTTTTCCCTTTGAATAGAAATAATGCATAGTGGGGCTTCAACCCATTTTCCAACTACCCATGCTCACACACATCTAACCTACATGACAATACGGGTATGTGCAAGCTCTGCTTTTGTTTAGCTTCTCACATTATTTTAACAGAGTAAGACTTACAGGCAATCACCTTAGAAGTAAAATGACTGCAAGTCTTTGCACTTATCAGGTTCCCATTTCTTTATCCTCCAAATAAAAAAAAAGCAAACTCTTCCATGTTTGGCTTTTAAACCTCCACTTCAGAGGCTGTTTAAGTGCATGCATATTTACCTCTTCTGAAAGGTTACGCCATTCCCTCCTGAGCACATTAGTATGGTAATGCAAGTGTGGTTCTGCATACTTCACACTCTCCAAGTTTGAGCTGAGTTTCTCCCAGAAGCCTCTGGAGTTTTGGAACTGCAAAGTATTGTAGGGAAAGTATGAATACAGAATACAGGCTGCACTCAAAGAAATACCTAATCACCCTCCCACTAAGTGATTAGAAAAAATTGGTTATTGTAGCTTCATAACAATGTAAGTGAAAAAAATGTAAACAAAAGCAGTTACACTATTTTTTTCCCAGTACTTTTATTTCCTTGATATGATAGCAGGGGTAGCACTTAAACTCGAGGTCAAGATTTGGTGCCTGTAATGCAGATACTTTGCCACCTT
>JANZLQ010000005.1:13473757-13503668 GCA_026212715.1 Elanus axillaris | reverse complement strand
GGGGACGGGGACGGGGAAGGGGAAGGGGAAGGGGAAGGGGAAGGGGGACTGCACCACAGACTACAGCGGCCACATTGTCTAGGCTTCAGCTGACTGTACAAGGAGCCTTAGGCAACTGACTTAGATGTAAATGTTTACATTTGGTCAAATAAATCCCATTCCGTGTTTCTATTTTCAAGCTGCATTAATACTTACATTGCAAACATCCATTTGCCAACCTCAAGTGCCTCATCCCAGAAAAGAAACAAAATCCAAACATTTCCATAGCAATTCTAAGGCATTTGACTCTAATGCTGAAGTTAATTTAAACTCAGCTGTGAACAGACAGGAGGAAAAAAACCCAGACAAACACACACTGGTTTCATGAGCTAGTTCTTTGACTGCGTATAAAGATTTGAAGCCACTGTTTATAAGGGGATGTGATGTGATCATTGGTGAGGAAGAGATGAGATTAAGGAAATTCTTTCTGACAGTTTTAAAAAACAAGATATGGTACTAGCTGTTCTCACCTCTCTTTATATACATTTATCTCCCAATACAGAAACTACAGTAGTGATACTTGAAGGAAGAAAAGTTTGATTTCACAAAATTCCTCCATCTTGCATTAACATGTTGGATTTTGCTCTCTCCCCTACTTTTCTACAATGACAATAACTTTAGAAGAAAACCTCAGAAGCCTTTAAAACCACTTCCTACTATAAACTATAATTTGCCAAGGAAAATAAATTGCAGCAACTCAATCCTGCCAGCCACATCCCTCTTGCTGCCAATGCTGATTGTCACTTTATTGTTGTAGCTGTAGAAGAGAAAAAAAAATCTCTTTTTTGCTTCATGTTAGTTATATTTAGCAGCTGGAAACTCGAAGTGCATATAGCACCATATGTTCACACTGCTGGAGCTAACTAACAACCTACTACTGCAGTAGGTTGCCTAAATGTTACCAGTATGAAATCAGAGAAATATCAAGAATATAGCGTAAGGGTATCATCTAGTGACCAATCTATGCAACTACGACAGCACCACCACTGCAAAACTGCATTCAGGCCACAATGGATTTTGTTTGATGTGTGGTAGGGGGGAAGCAAGACAGCAAGTTTCTTTCATATGTTGAATCTGCAACAGGAAGTGGTAGACTTCAGAATTAAAAGCAGACACCACTGAAAACCTACACTGTATTAGACCTCATTAAAAAGTCAAAAGTTTAAAATAAAGTATTATTTTAATTAAATCCGTTATTTCTTGAGGATCATCAGGACAAGGACTAGAAAGATAAAGCTTCTTTGTCTTAGGTGGTGTTTGTTTTGCAGACATTTCTGGAGAGTCAGGAACTAATACCTAAGCATGAACACATAAAAAGCATTGTACTACCAGAAGTCAAAGCAAGGCCTTACCAGATTGTAACCTATGAAAAGCCCCCATGAAGCCTTTCCCAAGTACTGTTTTTAACTGAAGACAAAGATTGCTCTCTGCTACACCCCTCTGAAAGGATGCAGGGTAACAATGACCTTTAAGAAGTGCATGTCCTCTCCAAGGGAACTGTAGTGCTATGTCTCCCAAGCAGCAAAGGTATTCAGAGAGCTGTGTAACTATGTAGCTGCACAGGCAGCTACTCCTTAAAATATCACTCTTCAAGCCAGTGGCTCAGCACAGCATGAGGGAGAGGCTGCCTTTTCCTGTGCTGATCTCTCTGACAACTGCTTGCAGTACACATTTTCACTCTTCTCTTCAACCTCCTCCTGTTTTCTTCCCTTCTTCCTCCTGCCCCTTCCTTCTCCCCTTCTGATCAAGCCTGTTTTTGCACCCCTTAAAGTTTGGTTTCTGTGTTTAAAAGGAGAAAGAAAATAATCAGACTCTTATTAATTGCAGTCCTTATGTAAAGCTTTTTGACAAATTGGACTGACTGTTCCCCCTTTCGCACAGACTCTTTTCTCTTGATGAACAGGAATTTAGTGATAAAAATACACCTCTTACCCACATAGCACAGATCTTTTTGTGAATATGGACATAGCCCTCCCAAAGGCTCTTAACAATTCATTGGGCTCAGAACTCACAATTCAGAACTCCAAAAAGCTTCTCAAAGCAACAATTCAACATTGTTTCTGTGAAATGCCATAAAATCTTTGCAAAAGAAATACTACTTGTAGGACCAGATTTGTCACCAGGGTCTGACTTGTAATGCCGACAACACACACCAACTAAAACACCAACAACTGACCACTTACAACTCAAGCCATGGTGGGTTTGTGTCACTGGAGTGGTGCAGAGCAGCCAAAGCACTAAACCTTACCCTGTGTATTATCATCTTTGTCCTCAACTCAAGAGTCAGAGCAATTTGCAGTCAAAAGTAGCAGGAAATATTTGTCTTTAGTTCAACTCTGACCTTTTCAATCTGTTTAGGTTTCAGACAGAAATAGGAAATGAGTTCCACAATCAGGAAGTATAGCTGCTAAAGGCATTTGCCCCCAGGGGCTTGAGGTTCAATCTCAGACAAATTAAAGGCCTGCTAACTTTGACCTCAGTGAATTACAGGGATTATCTAGCAACAAATTTTCTCAAGATCTGATTTTCCCAGGTGTCCCAGCTCTCAGGGCAGCCTTCCCAAGCAACGCATGCAAAGCGTAATTCCCTGACAGCAGTCATGTGAATCTGTAGCAGTACAGCTGCAATGCACTGTTGCAGGACGAGTGACTAGTGGGTAATTTCACTGATTTTAAAAGATTCTGTGAACACTGAAGCTTATAAGCTAATTATAAGCACTGGGGAGGAAACAGACTCTCACCTCTTTAAAGTGCTACATGAAACAATATTGTCACCTATACAGAGTCTACTCCCATGTGCTGCAGTTAGTGTTGCGTTCAAGCTCTGACTCTTCCCATCAGCCCTCCACAACCTGCTTATTAAAAGCCTCTTTCAGATTTTGTAGGGGAACACTTCGGAAAATTTCAAATATTTCTCTAAACTGGAGCTGAGGGAGTGGAAAGGAAGATGGGAAGAATCATTCATGTTGTTTTCAACGGAAAGTACAATTTCCTACTCAAACAGCATGTGCTCCCCCCATCCAGCTCACCACCTTTTCCAGTCTGTGCGGGAATTTGTCTAGATTTAGCTAGCCAAAGCCCTGACACCAGTGCAATCACAGGATGCTATGGAGAAAACAAAGCGAGAGGGTCATGAACCATTGGTACCAATGGCAGCGCAATGAAATATCCCTCGAAGTGGGTATACATAGACATATGTAGAAATCCTACACATCTGCTGTGCCAAGTTAATAGCTAATGCAGTCACAAAATGAAGAGGTACCAATCAAATCTAACAAGAATTAATTCTTGGAGGATCTTGCCTGTTGAATGGAAGAAGTCTCCTCAGGAAGGGAAAAAAAATACGTCTTTGAGCTAGTAAACATCAGCCTGAATAACTGATATTTTAGTAAATGCATAAGCCATTTCCAACTGGGCAATTTTCTGTTCACCCCTATTTTGGGACAGGGCTGTGGGGACACTGCTTCAGTAGTATTTAGCACACCCTCACCTCATGAAAAAGGAGCTCCTAATCTGCAAATACAAATGTAGTTTTATACTGGAACTTACCTCTAACACAGGTAGAGAAATAATGTCTGTTGCACATGTTACTCCAGGGATAACCTATAAATACAGACAAATTATAAGAATATAAATCATTTAGCATAAAACAAGGGCCTGTTTGGGTATCTAAGTAAATCTCCATTATCCATTTCCTTTGTGAAGCTAGCTAGCTAGCTAAAACTATACATTCAGTTTTGCCAACAAGAAATATGGGAGATGTTTCTCATTCACCTCATTTAAAAAAAGACAACATATTAGAGCAGTGTCACATCAGAGAAAATAAAATAAGCTATTTGCTCTAACTGTAGAGTCTTGCCTAAAGGTATTTTACTTCTGCAAACTTACTCATAAATCTTACCTCTACTGATACTGTTTGTCTTAGAAATAACTGTGTGATTTTGCTGGTTAAATGTATTCTGTATTCATTATAAACCCCATATAATACGCAACAAATTAATACCTCATTACGAAAAGTGAGATTTAATCATCCATTCCATTACAGTAGCTGTTCTTGTTTTATAAATGCTTTTATTTGTTGACCAAAAAAAAAAAAATCAACTAATGGAAAACACCACTAAGGTTAAGACTTGACAAAATAAAATGGTCAAAAAGCCCAGATATGGATTTAGAGTATGTCTATGAAAAGGTAAGGCATACAAGTTAAAGGGTGTATTAAGGGAGAAAACACAGACTCCCTCTAGCTACTAATTAAAGCACCAGCTGTTATCTTACCGCAATCCAGTCAAGCAGTGACGTATAGGGCAAAAGTTTATCCAGGTTGTGAGTTTCTGGACACATTCTGCAATACAGGGAGGCTGAATGCAACATAAAAAGACTTGTAAGGGCAAGATTGTGTAAAATATTAGCTAACAAGAGCAGGCTTAACAGTGAGTTCCTTATCTAACACTTTTTTAGGGACAAATTCTGCTGGTGTCTCTGAAACAGTTTCCTCCATAGTGGAACTGGTCCCATTCTGTGCACAAAAGGAGGAAGAGAAGTCCAGATGGCTGCAGGGCTGGGTCAGCTGCCTGGCTACAGCTCAGCGCTGCAGGGGTCTTTTATACAAAGGCTCAGGGCACAGGACATGCACTAGCTAGGCTGAGGACTCAACTATTAGAAAAGAATATCATGATATGCCAAATCCCTATGAAAAAAACGGTCTGGGCTAGGCTAGAGATTGGTTCCTCTGCTCCAATCTCAATTATTTACATCCAGATATCCAAGACAGCAGCCAGATGGAGAATTTGCTCTCCAGTGACCTAAAATAATGATAAATCCATTTGTCCTACTAGACAGAAGAATGCATTTGAAAAGCTTTACTGCCAATCTGATTTTGAGAGATCTCTGCATCCTATAAACTACTGATATTGTGTCTAACACCACAAAACAGAGGTCAGCTAACATAAATCATAACCAAAAAGTGTGGAAAGAAGAGAGTCAGTTTGTGACACTGTGGCTTCTCCTTCAGTCACAACTTGGGCATGCAGGAAAATTCAGTATGCAGGAAAACAAATACCTACCAATGATAAATTCTTGAATGGGGTCAAAAGAATGACATGTTGACAGGTTCTCAGAAATCCACCAAATAATCTGTCAGAATGAGAACAGGGGAGTTTGTCACATCTCTGTGCTTAAGCATGTGTTGTGAGAGACTATAGAAACTTTGTTTTCAGTAGTAACACTTTGCATGAAGTAGTGATACAGAGATAAATGTTTTCAGGACAGCCTTGACCAATAAAGTTCAGGCAGCCCAGCGATGAGCCTCTTGGCATTGCCAAAACATGTGAATCAGGACTTTTCTTCTTTGGCTGGTATCACTCGTGCCCTGACACTGCATTGTATAAGACATCAGTCACTGAAAAAACTTAGAGCAGGTTCTTTTCTCACCTGCATTTCCAAATCTTCTGTGTGTTGGAAGTATAACAGGGCACAATGTAGAGCTGCCAATCTCTCACTGTCTTGTCTGCTGTTCTGCAGGAACTGTAGTAAGGCGCTGTCACTGATGCTCACAGCATACATACTTCCTATGTGACAATCCAAGACTGTTGACATGAGTGGGGATTGGATGGAGCAGTTTTGCAACATGTCAATTCTTGCATCCTCACCTGAAGAACATTGGTTTGAGAATAAAAAGGACTAAGAACATAAAATTTGGCTGCTACCAGTATTTCTCTTAAGAGTCCCAGGTCCCCAGAAGTAAGAAACAGTCTGCCTATTTTACTAGCTGCCCTGGTATTATGCTGAAGAGGAGGAGGAATGGTGCTGGCTGGGTAAAGGAAGTAAATGAGAAGCACAGTCCATACTCAGTTCTCTCCTTCCCTACTGCTGAAGCAGAGGTGGTATACAGACTTGAGGCTCACAATGCTGCCACAGGACAAATCAGAGAACATAGGATGGAACACAAAAGGGCATACGGCTAGTAAAAGAGATACAACACTAACATTAGCACCTAAGCATATTGGTACACTTCAGAACTGCTCAAAGGCAGAGTCATGATACAAACTTGTATTGGTGGATCTCTTACCATCAATCCCAGTGGCCTGAACAGGAAGGCTCTGCTCAACAGTTACTGACTGAAGCATCAGATCAAAACCACTTCATTTATGCTACTGCTAAGGTTCAGCACCACAGTACTATATAATAGGATTCCAGATCCTTTGCATCAGAGCAATCAGGCCCACCACACAACAGTGATGCTTTCCACTCATTTCTAGCAGAATGTTATTTCATTACATATATACAACAGGTATTAACTTCCTGTGATGCTGTCCCTGAACTAGTTCCCACTACTTACCTCTCCTTCACCCAATCAGAAGAACAGATTTCTGTTTTCAAACAAAGCCCCCCCCCCCTTCCAAAAATAACCCACTACCCATAAAGACATGGGTTTTGGAAATGAAAAAACATGCCTCTCAGATGAGACTCTAAATCAAATTGCATCAGCCTGATCAGGTGAAGGAAATGCAGATTTCCTCTCCCCACACCCTCCAAACACACACATTTAGAGCAACTCAATTGGAGGAAGGAAATGTAAAATCAAATTTACATCTCCATGTGAAATTTGGGAACAGCGGAGGACCAACAAGCATGTGCAAAGTCAGGGGAAGGGAAACTATGAAACCAAGGCAAAGAATTTTTAATTCAGTGAAAGGTCTTCTCCCATTTCATAACAAACTAGAAGTACGTAATAGATGAAGTATGAAATGTCACTTCAAATTCTCTTTCTAAAGTAAAAAGTGGCCAAAATGCCATTCTTGTTTTTTTCAAGGACTCTCCTTCTTCAGAACACTGTGCAGTAAAATAATTGTTGAGAAATACAACTTTCATGTAAAGAGATTTGAACAAGTTTCCACTACAACAATAAAATTAATTCAAGCAGCAGTCTTACTATACCTGTCAGAAATAAACTATAGCACAGCAGATCAGGATGCTCAATATTCAGGAGGTGCAGGAACTGGCCAGGCAAATAAGCAGCCACATAATAGTCTATTTAAAGAAATAACAGTGGTCAATTTAGCACTTGTTCACTTATTTGCTTTAAGAGGCTGCTTCCCATGATTCTCATCTTGGCCCACTTCTCTCTGATGGAATTGATTATATCTAGGAAATATAAAAGCAGTTAATTAAAAGCTGCTGTTGCATTAACACAGGAAACACTAGCAATACATTTAGGTTTCCAGGGAAGGATTCAAGAGGCCTGAGACACTCAAGAACTCAGCAGCTGATCTCTAGAGCAGATTCTGAGGCAATTTCAGAGGAAGTTGCTTACTAATAGTGAGGTATTGCAGTATCGAATGCCAAATACAAAGTTAAACAAAAAAAGGCTGCAAAATAACACAACTACCTGAAATCAAGAAAAAAAAAACCCTTTCCTTCTAGAGAAGGGTTAGCCATTTGTCTCCCTACTGCAGACAGAGAATGGCAGTCACACAGGGAAGTAACACAAGTCACCTACCAAGATTCATAAAAGCCACTTCCTTCAATTGATGAGATTCTGTTCTTTCTAGAGAAACTGTAAAAGTTTTGTTGTAACCTGAGGAAAAATAAAAGTATTTTTACAAAACTCAAACAATAAACACCATCTGTTACAAGCCAAGTATGACTTTATAGGTAGAAGCTTCAGAAGGCCAATACACCCAAATAGGGATATTTTAGACAGTTTTATGGGTTTGTCTGCAGAGACAGATTTACTTCATCCTAAACGAAGTTACTGAATACTTAGTAGTCCTGCACCCACACAATGCAGTTCTTTAGTATGTGGAAACTCGCCATGCACTGCACAGCCTATGTTCGTGTTTAAAGAAGCATTCCATCCAAGAGCAAGCCTGTGTAAAAATACCTCCCCCCCCAAAAAAAAATCCAACAACCAAACACAAATCCTTTACATAGCTATGCTTCAAATTCTGGTGATCTTTCAACTGCTTTAAAGAATTTCCAGTTTGCGTATCTGCATGCCCTATTGCTGTAATTTAGTTCAGCTCTGTTTAAACATAGGCTAATTTCAGACCTGCTGTGTTTGTATAGGCTTTGCATCAGCACAGCTGTTATTTTATTCTAGACTTGCACCACACTTCTGGCATCCAGCAAGAATGACATACAGCCCTCAAACTTCCTCAGTCTCTGAGAAAAGATGAAGATTAAAATAACTAAGGAGACAATGACCGGCCTCCAAATGTCCATGCTGTAATATCCTAAGGGCTGAATGGTGTCATGATCAGGATGCTACTTAATACTGCATGAAAATTCAAGATAAGATGACAGACCCACAGTTTACAGGACCACCAAGGAAAAAAGTAGATCATGAGCCATGCTTCAGCCACTCATCCAGGACTTTGATCCCTGACCCTAGCAGAGAGATATGCTTTATCTATGCTGCTAAAAAAGAAAAATGAGACCTCCAAGACCAGCAGCAACACTACAGATGAAGTGGTATCTAAAACAAAGTTTTTCACACAAGATCCTGACTGAAGTTTGCTTGCAATGAATCAGTATACTCATGATCACCACCCTGTTACTTGCCAAGGCAAACACATGCAAGCTAATACCAGCACTGTAGAATACACCTGCAATATTGTGACTTTTGAGTTCATGCTACATCAAGCCACTGCTTTATTGGGGCAGGAAGCTTCCTTACAAATTTACAGATGCTACAGCACTGACTGAACTCCTTACATGTCTCCAAAATGTGGCTTATGGACCTGATATACTGCTGCTTCTGTGGGTCACCTCAGGACCAGTCTTAAAATTCTCTTGTACGACTGATAAATCTTACATGAATCCACAAACAGCTCTGCACCAAACAACTCCATTCCATGAAGGTCATTTCAGATGCAGCTGGTCAATGTCACCATATTTATCCTCAGTTTCTTCCTGGTACAGATAGGGATGTACAAGAGCCATGGTTGGCTCCAAGCAATGCAACCACCCTTCAGCTACACATCAAGTACATCTAGGGAAATCAGCCCTTCACAGCAGTACAATGCAGACTGCTGCCACACCCAGAATGGACTTTTCCAGTTTGTTAATGCCTTCAAGAACACAAAAATGCAGTTCATTCAATCCCACAACATTCCAGTAGCAAACATGTTAGTGCAGCTCTGATATACAAAGAGTTTCCTGACACAAGAAAACAAACACTTTAAGTAAAACAGAGGTATGTTGTCCACGTAAACAGTTACTCCATACTATGCAGAAACAGTATTTTAAGAAATAATATTATAAGAAATAATTTGCTTCTCCATCTATCAAATGAGAAAGATCTTGCTAATGACAAGTTTTATTCTGATGAGAATAAAACAATGTTCTTCATTCTTTTCAAGAAAAAAAAAAAAGGTCTTAAAATTAAGAGCTAGAGCACCACTATAGCAACTATTCTTACAGTCAGTGGGTGTTGCACCTCTTGCTGTGAAAATGACATGTTGAACTGGAATTCTAAACAGACATTCAAGCTAAGAGCTGTTGGCTCTATTTCCCATACAAATGCCTTGCGGCACAAGTACAACACACCTGCAAGCTCCCACAGATTTCACTGATGCTTGTGCTCAGCATGCCGGAAAGTCTGGCTAGAAATAACGGGCCAAATTAATAGCCACTCACAAGGCCACTGGTTTGAAGCTACTCATTTAGCATCAGGCAGGAAGTATACAGCAGGAAAGTCAACTTTGCAGCTAAAGGCAGCTGCTGTCTTTAAACACCAGCCACAGTAGTTTGTCTGCAGACTTTAGTAGTTACTTGTTTTGCAAGGCATTCTGTGACTCTTTCATTAAAGAGACATTCTCCAAAATAAAGCATAACTTAACAGGTGAATCTTACCTTTATGTAAAAAATACACAGAGTACCTTATTTCATCAAGATTATCAGAGGCTAGACTACAACACACACACAGGCCTCCTAAAAAGACAAAAAAGGAAAAGAAAATTGACTTGCCTACCTGAATACCTAGACATCTTTAGACTGCACAAAACTAAATCAAGACTGTTTCAAATTAGAAACTAAAAATAATCTCACAAAAAAGAAAAAAATTACATAAATATATATTGCATATCTCTAACCATCATTTACCTAGCAAAACACAAAATAAGAGAGAACAGAGGAGGCAATATAGCACAATGGAAACCTGGGTTCTGACATGGCCAGTTCTTCGAGAAGTACATTTTTAGCCCTTCCCAGTAGAAATCATGCTTGCAGCCAGAAAACTTGAAAAAGTCCAATCAAGCCTTTCTCTCCACAGACTGCCTCAATCTCTAGATATTTTCTGTTCAGGGACTGTCAAATATGCACAGAACAACCTAGTAAAATACAGTTTGTTTACTTTCTAAGTAATTTCATATTGGCAGCAGCACAATACACTACTAGGACTTTCTCATACTAGAAATGATAGTCACTTCTCCTCTTTCCAGCCCAAAGGGGTGTTAATTCCTTTTTTAGGAGAAGTCAGTCCTTGGCACAAGCTTATTTCAGCCAAGGTACTCTGTGCAGGAAAGCTCCCCACTCCCATCCTAATTCTAAATCAGACTGATACTGTTTTGACTCCACTGGATGGTAGCCCTCCCTCCATCTCTTTATCAAAACTTCAATCCACTTACTCCAATGCTCTGGCAAGCTGCTTTGGTATTCATGTTAGAAGCAGCTTCCAAACCACATTATCCCAATACAGTTGAGACTTAGGCCACAACTATGATCATTCACCTTTTACCTTTATTTAAAGTTTATCACTTAAAATAAAAAGTAATACTAAAACAGATACTGTTCTATAAAAAAAATAAAGGTTTATGTATACAAGGTATACAGAAAAAGGCACAGTATGGAAAAAGTGCAAGTACAAAAAAAGCATAGCTACCAAGGTATTTTACTTGGTTAAAATAACTAAGTGCACCGAGTGGTGCAGGGAAAGCTTGTCCTATTGCACCTATATGGTAAGCGTTTCATGCAAAGGCAGAACCAGGTCTTCTACACTATCCATTTCAAAACCACTTGCAAACAGTAAGAGCTGTAGCTAAATGCCACAAGGTGAGAAGACTCACATGAAGATATATTTGGATGGACTCTTATCTTTCCAGAAATAAAAGGGAAAAAAAGATCTCAACCACAACAAAGTAAAAAAAAAAAGGAAGCATTTAAAAATAAAGTTCTACTCATACATGGTAACAGCAAGTTACTATATTCAGCAGAATTACAGAAAAAAAATTACAACTCTGCCACTTGATAAATAAACTTCATACCACTGAAATTCTAAGAGTTGCCTATGAAAACATGAAGTTTTACCTAGGAAACTTAACTTCAAATTCTTCATTTCTGTTCATGCAGAAGCATAAGACGTGAGGCTGTACCAGCATCTCAACATGGCATCCAAGCATCACAATTCAAATACAACATTGCACCATGGCATTTTGTCTAGTTGTACTGCCTTACAAGTGATTTGCCTCACCTAACTTCAGCATACAAACATCTCTCATTTAGACTCCTATACAGAAAATGAAGAAACATGGACAAAAGCAATCATCCTCTGGAGATACCTGTTTCTCTCTATAAATATAGTCCAGATGCTTAACTTTTAGGCAGGTAAAGTTAGGTGAGAGTAATCCAGGGTTTATGTCATCTTACTGCCTGCATTTTTTTTTTAATAACGAGCAAATTTAACTGAGAAGTACTTCTAACATGCTAAAAAAAATATGTAACAGCCCAGTGTTGTTTAAATAACCACTGAATTCTTTACATACAAAGTTAATTCTGAGACTAGAACTGCTTGATCTCAGCTAATCTAGAACTACATAGGGGGTTTTATCTGGAGACATTTTGTCTGTGCTGAGTATAAGGAACAGAACTACTTTTCTTCTACTACGGAAGTTTGAGAAAGGAAGAGTGATTTCATTCAGTATTCAGATTGGCATTAGCCAATAACAGTTTTATTAAATGAGAAATTGCATGGAATATTCCATTTTGAAGTTATGCCAATTATTCTTTGCCAGAGATGTACAAATATGGATATTGGCACTAATATTTGAAGCATGCCAGCAGTTCCACAGAAGGCATAGTCTGCACCCCAAAGAGCTTGCAGTCCAGTTCTGTAAAACACAATATTTAAAACAACAGGCACAAAAGGAAACTTTAGTGCGAATACCCACAGTGTTTCAACAACTAGATAGTCTCAGCACCAAAATCCTTTGCTCCAAAACGTTAGTTACTCAAAACAGATTGTGTAAAGTAATCCTCGGTTTCAAACAACATTCCATGAAAAGCCACATACAATCTCATCTAGTGTTATTTGTCCAATTATGCGTTTTACATTAAGCGCAATGAAAAGTGTGTGTAAAAGGTTCCACACAGAATTTAAACACTGCATTGCCAGAAAGAAAAGAACATTTTACTTCAGGGTAACCAAACAGCTGCTTTGTTGGAGGAAGACTGAATTTTATCCTAAACTAAAAGGAGGTGCTTCAATCTGAACAAACCCTAGAGAAGTATAGGTTTAAAAGGAAACATATATACAACTCAATAACATTTTCCATTATCGGACAGGCTGTCTGTATAAGAAATAGTCTGTCTTGCCAACAAACTAGTCTAATCTACATTTGGTAGATAGAAACTTGGCTTTCTCCTATTTCTAATTCCTTCCCTCTAATCTTTGTAAGTGTGCTGTCTTGCATTGGTAAGAAAAAAAATCATGTAAGGTAACTGTATTTCATTTGATTTGCATTAATGGCCATTTCAACACAGCTGGCAAATACCTCAGCAATTCGCCCATGTGCATACCTTATGCATGCCCGAAGAAGTGAAACGTAAAGCCACTTCTGCAACGTCATATCCCTGTACGACTCTGTAGACTATTCAAAGGTTAATCAGATACCATCTCTGCTTGGCTGTATGGTCTAATTTAGAAGCTGAAAATACAGGCATCTCTGATGAACAGATACCTCTTGAGACCACTTTTTAATTTAAAAAAAAAAAAAAAAAAAGGGCATCTTATGGCATGCATTAGGATGCAGGGAGAGTCCTAAATCCTAAAGGTTTAAGGTACATTTTAGTTTAAGTTTAAGGAATCATATATATACTAAACCCTTAAGTATCACATACTAATTTTAGTATCACATACTTAGACCTTCTAAGTATCACATACTAACAGCAGTATGAAGCTCTTAAAATCTCTATTGCACATGCTCCGTTTACGCACATCCACTCTGTAACACAATTATATACTACGTCAGATACACAACAGACCTAGCCAAAACCTTCCCTGAACTTACTTTCTAAAGCATTTTTCGTCACTTTTAACATTAAATTGCTCTAATGTAATGCATAACCATGCTTTAGTACCACCTGTGCTCTGAAACTAGCAGAAAATACTATATTGTGCTTAGACTGAGATTTCACCATATAAGCCTGTGATATCAGTTCTTTGAAGGTGGGCTACCAGAAAATTTCTGGGTGACTGTTTTACTGCTGGTGTTGATATATAAAACCCCAGATACTCTTCAGCTCATCTTAGAATGCAGCTTTCAGAAGGTAAAAAAACTTAATAAACAAAATAGTGCAGTTACCTTCTCCCTCTCCTCACAGTTACATGTCACATATACTCTAAAGGAATAAAAATCTCACACATACAAAAAAAAAACCCCACAACCTCCCTCATATATATATATATAATGTCTTACAACAAAATCAATTAGAAATCAATTATGATTACACTTATGATTATACTGCATCGTAATTGCTAGTGGAGATCATTTTGACAATACTTGTGTTTATTCATTACCTGCTTTACTTGTAAAAACCTGAAGATTCAAAGATTTAGATGCAACATCTTGGTCTTGACAGTGATGATATCCAAAATTCACAAGTCTATGAGCAAATAAAGATCACTAAATAAATCACTTCATCCACAGATTCATCACAACACATCATGTGAACAGTCACTATGTAATCTACACATACTAATTAAATTATAATCACATGTTCTCTAATGTAAATTAAATTATGCTTTAACCAATCTGCTCAATGCTGTTAGAAATGAGAATCCCAAGACTGCACACTGTTACCAGAAATCAACAATTTTGATTATACCTGAAAACTTCATACTCACTTACTGCAGCATTGTTCAACCATTCCTATACTTTGAAGTGAAAGCAAGTTCTGATTAAGTATTGGAAATCCTAATATTCATCATACCTGAGAACTCAAAGGCTTTGCAGCCTAACTCTACCATTCTTATGTCTGGAAAGCTACATTTTAATCTGCAATTAGGCAGACTAATTTCAGCAGAAACATGCAGTAGCACCACACTGAACCTTCTGCATAACACCGAGACATTCCAAGATCCACAGTTTCAGCAGGGTGAAACTCAACTACCTTCAGTTATTGGTATCTGATCTAGTAGCTCTGGCCTCCGTTTTTATTCATAAAGAGAAACAGGCCCTTTTGGAACATAAATTCAACTGACTGAAGATAGACGAGGATGAGGTG
This sequence comes from Elanus axillaris, assembly GCA_026212715.1. Lineage (NCBI taxonomy): Eukaryota > Metazoa > Chordata > Aves > Accipitriformes > Accipitridae > Elanus > Elanus axillaris. The sequence goes on along the minus strand of JANZLQ010000005.1, from coordinate 13,489,128 downwards.
AATTATGACTGAGATTCAGACCACCCTGACTAGTTTTTCCTCAATTAAAAGGGAGCCTTAAGGAGACAAGCTCAGATGCAGTCATGTGCACAGCAGAAACAGAATCAGACTAATCTTAGCCTTTGAAAGTGCAGGGTGCCTGGAAATAGCATGCTGGAAGAGAAAAAGAGTACAGGCAGTGTCTCATAAGCTATAAAGAGGAGCTACTGGTCTGGTTAACTGCCCAGTAAAACATGTAACAGCAATTAAAAGTGGAGAGCTTCCCTTGACAGGAATTTTGACATCACCACTAAAGTATACCCTAGATTAAAACAAATTAATTTAAATAGGTACAGAATACTCAGAGGAAAGATGGTTTAACCTACAAGCTAGCTCTTCAGACAATTTTTAAGAATGGCACCAAAAAGCAGTCAAGGATTAAATTACATTTTCCAGCTGACCCTGATGAAAATGAGAGGAACTGGAGGTTTGGACACAGTGTTCATATTATTCATATGTTCCAGTACTATGTAGGCAACTGCAAACAAAGATACTGTGGTTCAGACACAAATTTTACTTAGGTCTGTAAAACATTATGCTATATATTAAAAGAAAAGCAAAACAAAACATAAAACCCCCTTACTTTAATTGTGTGTCATTAACAGAAATATCCAGGTGTGATTCCAGCTGTTAACCAAAAATGAAAACAAACCTGTTTAGTGAGGTCAGTATATTATGATTAATATTTCAGCCCAGTAAAACATGTCAAACTCCTATTTCACTAGATTCAACATTTCAGCAAAGTTTATTTATCTTCCTCTAAACTCCCCCCAAAACATAAAAGAGATTCTTTTAAAAAAAAAAATAGTAATTGTGAGATATTTAACCTCCCGCATTAGAGCAAATTTCAGCCACTGGGACAAAAGCCTAGTAACAATTACATGTTCAACATTTGTTGTTTTTATGTTCTGTTCTCTGGATTTTCACAACAGATTTTCATGTCTCACTTAAAATTGATAGAAAGTTAGTATGTGGTTTCTCTGTCCAGTGCATTTGATAACCCTGCTTTTCAGTACTTGATCAACATAATGTCATGAATGGCACTTCTAGGTCAATAGCTGTGCAATTCCACTGAAGTTACCTTACCGTGGTACAATCTGAATCTGACTGAATACATTCTTGAAAAGAATACAATGCAAAAAAAACACCCAACCCCAAACAGAAAAACAACTCCCAATTTCCCTCTGCAAAAGTTCCAAGAAAAAAAGACACTGAAACAGATCTCTGTACCAGTGCCTAGAACACATAATTACATCCAGCGCCAAACCATTGTATAAAAAAATACTAATGACTTACTATTAAGTTAAAACTTTCATCAGGATAAAACTGGACACATTTTAAAGTACTCCTTGATTCCTGGAATTAAGAGGATGTATTTTGTAACAGATAAAATAGAAAGCATATCATAGAGACTGAAAAGTAACTGGATACACCACAGCATTCTACACACTCAACTCACTTTGCTAACAAATATGCAGAACTTAGGGGACAAAAGATGACTTTGAAAACCACATATAACCTCCCACAATAGCACTATGACATGCTTCCTTCCTGTGCCAGATCATTATCTGACAATCATCTATCTATAATTGCGTGGGCCCCCACCTGAAGCACAGCATTACATGTCTCAAATACACACACATATTCTAGAAAGTTAAAAAAATGTTTTATGTAACTACCTATATGGCAAAAGGAACTGTATCTTATTTTGGTCAGTTCAAAAAGGGTATTGCAGAAACAAATACAGGGATACATTTCTCCATCACAGTTCACTTCCTGTTGTTTCCTAACACTCGTATTTTTGGTGGCTAAGAAGAGTTAAGAAGAAATCAGTTTTCATTTACGTAGAATACATCAAGTGCAAATAGTCTGCCAGTCAAAACAAAAAAACCCAAAGAGTTTCAGCATTTCTAGCCAAGAACCTGCCCTCGTTTAGTCACTCAGTAAGTCTGTGTACAACATACTCTCTGCATGTGAATTTTCTAGATCAGAGGTATTATACTCATGACAGGTTTTGGTAGATTTAGATCCTTTTGAATAAAAGGCCTCTTTAAAGCCAAAAAACCTAAAACCCCCACCTTTTTTATAGAAAGCACTGAGACCACCAGTCTTCTTGCAATTTACTGTACATAAATACCAGTTAAGGCAAGTCTAGCTTTTGCTTTAGGTTATTTGAGGGAGAAACAAGACAGACTACTATAATGAAAAACAAACTCACACTATTATTACCCCACATACTCAAAAATTTTACTGTCATGAGACAGGCAGGAACAAAACTACTAGAATGACTTTCATCTCACCTTTGGAACAATGTAGAAGAGCCTTTGTTCCATCATATCCCATTGTGCCCAAATGAGATCATCTGCAACTCTGGCTCTTGGAAGCTGACCTGAGTTTTGAATCACCTAAAGGGAAAGAAAGAACATTAGAAGTCATCAAATAAAGTTCTGTATCAATTATGCAGTCTGTGCTTTAAAGAGAAAAGCAATGATGGAAGAGGCACAAATAGTAAGATGCTTAGAGGGAATATGCTACTTGTCAGCTGCACAAAGTCCACCTTTGTTGTGTGCAAGGTGCTTATTTTAAAGAGATCAGGAGCACAGTTTTCAGGGTATACCTACTATGAAATATTTTATTTGAGATTTCCTTGCTTGCAAGAAATTCACCAACCACTTAAGCTGCTCAAAGTGAATGAATTAAAACAGACAGCACTCTTCATCATAGAGAAGTGAAAAGAAGTGAAATGCCACAGTCACTCCAGAACCAGCTACATTAACTATTGAAGGAAGATGTGTTAGCTACAAAAGGGATTTCTGTCCAAAGTTTCAGCCACGTGATAGAGAGTACTGACACTAGGGAAAGAGCCAGGATTGTGGAAAACCGTTGGAGTTGTATAAATGCACTCTTGAAAGATGTAGGGAGATTCCATGTCAACCAAAACAAATCTGTTTATTAGAAGGACAGCAGATTGATCTGTTTTTTCTGATTACACTCTTAGTCTTTACTCCACTACTGTAGTCTAGCATATAAAATCCATCTGCTTTAAAAGCAATGACAAACTCTGAGAAAACCTTGAAGGACTTCAAAGTGACTGAAAATCAGGACCTTAACTTTTTCCTTCCAAGCCTACATTTATCTCCATAAAGCAAAACATTGGCTTTAGTGACAATTCTTTACTATATTAGATGTATGTTTATTAATACTAAGTCTTTTAAGCAGAACATCCACAGTTCATTGAAGACAAATTCATGTTAAAAACAGGAAAAGATGATGAAGGGAAAAAGAGACTGTAAGATTTATGGTACTTAGAGTGTATGTTTTATGTCTTTTGTTTGTTTGCTTGTTTTTTAAATGAATCCTTTACTGGGACACACAGAATCCCAAAAGGCAAAGTTAGGAAGGTGGTACTGCAAAGATTTTAAATGGTTTAGAAACACATATACTCTATGTTTACTCCCAACTTCTAACACACAGACACATTCAGCAGCAAACAAAAACCAATAAAATGAGTAACTTTCCTCACAGATTACATGGTATACAGGTTTTTCAATCAGCTTTGTGGTTACCTGCGTAAGTTGCCATACTATCAATGCTTTAATATACTTTGTGTTGCCCAAGTATACAACTATAAAAACAAGTAGCTAAAATTACAAATGTTTAAGTTTTCAATTAAAGCAAAAGACCTCAAACCCCAAGATTTTTCAAGTCTTACCACTTTGTGTTCTTCTTCTGTAACATGAATGTCAAATTGTTCAATATCTTTAAAATACATAAAAAAAAATTGTTACAAACATACATCTTCATATGCTTTTATACAGCTTATTAAATAAATCTCACCTCTTGGAATGCTATAAGAACATATTAGGGGCAGGAAAGTTCAACTTGGTGTAAGAGGAAATCTGTGATACATGAACACAGATGCCTGTGCAGAGACCTGGACTCTCTTCTGTTACTGAGCTGAGGGTGGCCTCAGCCATACCACCTCTCTGGAAACAGTTCTCTGCCCACATCACCACAGCACCATCAGGAAGAGTGCTAACTGAAGCATGCCAAACCAAGTCAAGAAGCACGCTTACAAAGAGCATGCAGAGCTGCATGTCTGTGCCTGAGACTACACTCTAGCCCTGTTTAACTTCCTAGCATGAACACCACCTCACAGTCCTTTCCCACACAAAATTCCTAAAAGTTATTGGTACTTTGCCTGTGTGAAGGGTGCAAGATTTACCCAGCAGATAGTATAAACATTTCTGATACAGTTCACATCACTACATCAGTGTATTAGGATATGAAATCTGCCTACCCAAGTCCAGCTACCTAGCTTAGTAGAAAAGATGGGCCACTCCAAAGAGATGGGAAAAGCTGTCTCATTCTGTAAAAAGACTGAGAGGCAAGAGGAATAAACAGCCTTTTCCAAGTATCCACCTCTATCCATTCCCTCCCATTACATCAGGCTGAACATGCAAAGTTAGCTAAATCGAAGGAACTATTATCCTGTTCTTAACCTACTTGTCACACATTAAATCACAATCCATCTCTCATAGTCAACTGACCTGCTCTGAATTCATATAGACAACTATAAAAGTCTATTTCAGCTTTTTTTAGAAATAAAGATAACTGATGAATGCGTGAACTAAGCAAATAATTTCAAAGCTGGCCATTCTGCTAACATCAAAAAAGAAAATCTCATTAAATTATACAGTTTTTAAAAGACATTTGGACTACCCAGAATAGCTCACACCCATTTTTTTTTCCCCCGGTCTTTTTTTTCTCCAATAAAAGTCTACCAAAAATATGATCTAAAACAATCATCTTAAAGTAAAAGAATGACAATGTACTTTCAAAATATTAACTCACATTTATCTTCTGAAACTAGCAAGAGGTGACTCTCCGTAGAATTATTTCTGCCTTCAACTGGATAAAGAAACTATACAGAAAGTTTTACAAAAGTAAATAAACAAAGTATTTTAGAACAATTATCTAAAATGGGGGGGGAGTTTTAAGCTGGTTACTTACATATTTTTAAATTAAGACAGGCACAGTAATGATATTTAATTAATAAAAATGGCTATTATTACAGACTAATAGTCACCAATCACTATTAATTGCAAGCTTTGGGGGATTGAAGAGAAATTAAAAAGTAGCCTTTGTGTCAGAGAAATATTCTACATCAAACATTTTAGGAGGTGTCTAATTTTTTTCATTCTATGAAGAAACACAGGCACACTATTTCCGTAACAGTTGCAAGATAACATGAGATATTTCTGCATCAACCACTTTTTCCCTCTAGCATAGTGGATTAAAAAGGTTTGTATTTAGATTAGTTGAATAATTTACCTGTACTCGAACACAGCTATCCACAGCCTTTAGGACTTTCACATTATTAATGGGATGAATTTCAATTAGCAAGGTTAAATACTTGGATACTGCAAAAAGAACATGTTTTAGATAACATTCTTTTTTATACACAATTTTGTTTTCTAAACAGAAATTACGTGGGGAAAAAAAGGAAAAGGGTACAGCTTTTCTAACAGTATTAAAACAATCCACTTGTAGTACCTGACTGTAATAGCCGACTTACTCTTTCTTCCTCTGCATACTGACGGAAGCTGACTGCTAAAGGGGGGGGAAAAAAGCCAACACAACCACAGTGAACATGCATATTTGATACTAATCTTATTAAGCATTCTCAGAGAGCAAGCACCACAATTTTTTCTTAATAAAAACATCTATGTTAAAGGAACAACAGAAGCTCTTCTAGATGTAGGGGGCATGTATAAATACAGGAGGGGGAAGTGAACAAAGGGTCAGTGTGTCTTCGATTTTTATTTTAATAAAACAGCAATATCGTTACAGCTGTGTCTATGTTGTTACCTACATTATTTGGTGATGGATCCACTGAAATGCATAGACTGCTGTGGGCAGCATACGGGTCAAAATAGATACAAGTAATTCCAGACCCAAATGTACCATCCTCCTAAATTAAATCATCTTTACCATAACACACACACACACACAAAATAATGATAAAACACATATTTACCCAATAACGTCCTTTCCTTGTTGACTGAACAACTGATTATGCATAGATCCCTCTCAAACATGTAGAGGTGCTATAGAGAAACATATTAATGCTAATAATTTTTTTTAACTATATAAAGAAAACCATCTGATTACTCCTCCTTAAGAAAACACTGCTGACCAGTAGATCATTTTTATTTTTAAACCAAATCATTTCACAGCCAGAAGAACCATATTTCAAGCCTCAAATATATCACTTCTTTTTCTCATTTGTTTGATTCTTACTGGTTCTTTTCATCTCTAAGTTGCCACTAGGGTGGCACAGCAGACCTTTATCTAAATACAAAATTTCACCCATTTCATAATGTTATGAGGACACCTGTAAAAGCCCATTATCATGACTCCAGCCATTGAATTGCAGTACATCCAGTTTTAGAATAATTTCTTACAAATGGTAGCACTAAACAGACTGAGGATGCACACATAACAAAGAAAACCCAAAACATTTACTTCTTAGCACACATGTTCAGTGTGAAGAAAAGTGCAAAGGGCTTTAACTGGTTGTTTAGAAATAAAGATTGCAGACATGATGCTTTACTACTCCCATGTCATTCAGATGTTCTGTAACATTCTGCATCTTAATACTACTGAGCATCATTTGAATACCTTCTCTGGTCTCTCTTTTGTTTCAAACAAGCATGTACTCCTTAAGGACGTAACTTAAGCATGTTGTAAGGCATCAAAATCTGAAACATTACAGCACTGTCTTCACCAGCGAGAAGCCTGGTATTGCTCTCACCTCATTTTGTTTAGTTTGAAGATCATACAATCCAATGTGAGTGTTTCTCTCAGTTCCCTATGGATGAAAACAAATCAGCACTGGCAACATAAATACATAAAAGTTAAACATTCTTTTTTTTTTCCCTACCTCCCTCTCCTCTTCCCCCTTGTCCCTTGACACACATCCTCACACACTTCCCTGTCCTATAAACAGGCAGTTAATTATCTAATTCCAAGAAAGCAAGGCAAGAAAGAGAACAAAGATTTTTTTTTCCCTTTTAGAACTAACACATGGGATAAAGCTGAAATGTGGCCAATTCACAGCCCACAAGCCATTGCATAAGCTAAGTGCCTTTCTCACTTTGGTTCTAAACTGGTTTTAGTTATTGGCAGTAGGGCCAGGAAGAGAGATGTCTACAAAAAAGAAAGGGGATGCTATGGCCCTTGGAAGATTGAAGGCTGGTATTCCAAACCTCACCAACTCGGGAGCACAGAAACATCAAACATCACCAAACACAGCTTCCAGTGATCTGGCTCCAGACTGGAAAAAGGATTTCAGCTCTGCCTTAGGAAATGATTGTTTGAAGGCTAAATATATTTCACAAGCTCAGATGACACCATCAGCCTGCTGCCTTTGAAAAAAAAACATAATAAACATTCTTTCTAGCTTATTGGTAATAACTTAAAACAATTTTGTTTGGGGCACTTCTAAGACTATACAAATCAAAATTTTTATTCTTGGTAATTTTCACCATGCTTTAAATTTTCAAAATATTAAAAAAAATTAAAACAAATTCTGCTTGGCAGCATATATTGTCTATCAAATCAAGCTGAAGTCCATTAATGTACTCTAGATATAAGCACTAAATTGCTAAACTGCTGAAATTAAGTCCAGCTACATAGGCTTGTTGTACTCAAACAGTGAGCATCATTGTTTTTAACTATAGCTTGGGGGGAGAGGGGAGCAATCTGTGGTTATTTACAAAGTTATGGCTTCTTGCTTTCTGAAATTAAAACAAAAGCCTGAGTATTCTCTTCCTAAGGGGTCCATTTCTGAGTGTCTTATTATTGTTGTGCCAGTGACAAAAGTCTCTGACTTCTGATTTAAACAAGGAAAACAAAATGTCTTTATATATACAGGCTTCAGGCCTCCTAATTTAAGGTTAAGCAAGTGCTTTCACAAATAGCCGTTCTTTGCAAGTGTGTCTGAAATGCTAACATCCTCTCTGCTTATCTACTGAAAAATACACTTTACAGGACTGGTCCCAGCACTACATCAGTGTCCGTATCTGTGTATAAGCCAATGTTTTCATGTTTTCATGTTTACTCTGAAGATTCTTGTATTGCCTCGCAAAATAGAACTGCTGACACTAGAGTTCACTGTTAAAAATATCTTCTCTTACACTAACTATTAATATCACAAAAGACACTGTCAAAACTACAGCAGAACCGAATACTGTAAAATAAGCTTGAAAATAAAGCTCATTCTCCACCTTCCCCTGATTTCATGCAGAATGCACTTGATTTACTTCCACTTAGCAGACAAAGGTTGTTTTCTATTTGTATCTATTAGAAAAAAGCCAGGGCAGCTCAGTTTAGTTTACATCCTTGTTTGTGCACTATCCTCACTGACAATGTCACAGCTAAAGTTTGCTGCTATAAAACCAACAGGAAAGGCTCAAGGACATCTTACTGTATCTTGCAGAAGTGGTAGCTCATTAGTTATACACAGTTTATCATGAAGCAGAGAGAGTGAGAGAAAGAGGTACTAAACTGCCTTAACTCAGTAAGATCTGTAGTTTCTTAGAAGCTGTAATTGCATCATGTTTGTCCAATGTAAGTTTAAGGAAACAGAAGGACTAACAGGAGACACTAAAAGCAGTGTTTTCCCCTGGTAAGCTTTCCTGTGTGATTATGTATGTTAGCAGAACAGAATAGCAAAATGCAAAGAATACTTATATTTTAGAACAAGTTTGTAAAAATTTAAACTAAGTGTCAAATCGGGGCCTAAAACTACTTGTCATTCACTAAGATGCATACACCAAGTCTCTTTTTCCTTCTATATAAATATAATTGGATACTTCGCTTTGAAGTTTTGCGATAAACTCCAAAACCATAGAACTATACCCATTCGGTGTCAATGGACTGTTTCAGGAAAGAAAACATTTGGATTGAATCCTTGTGAAGTCAGTAATAAAGTAAAAAAAGACAGACACAATACTCCCAACACTATCAGGTTTTTAGCATTCTACTTTTGAGAGAGGAAAAAAAAAATTCAGTCCTGTTTTGAGGTATCACAGTCCCAAGGTGTGACTGCAGCTGACACAGACATGACTAATTTAACAAATGCACAGACATCAGGAAAGGCACAGCATTAGCAGCTCAGGATCCAGCCTGTTCAGGACACTGGCTAAGCACTACGCAGCTACAGCCTAGGACACTGCATGTGCTCCCACCAATATACAAGCCACCTAGACCAGCATGAGGTTTGGGGCAGACATACCCAACATGTTTTTATCCTGCACACAGACAAGTGTGGATGTATTGACTCCCATTGACATCAATAGCACCTAAGTGGGTGCCAACACTTTTAGCTGATGAGCAGAAGTTTTAATGATCCAAGAAAGAAACGTGTACACATACCCTATGAACTTCTTTCTGGGAGAAGCATCATATATTTAATGCAATACCACCTTAAGATACTTTTTTTTTTTTTGTGAGGAAACTCCAGGAAGTATCTTCCAGTTTACCCATTAACAAGTGTAAAAACCAGTTATAGTGGAAGCAAACAAAATATGTCAGCATCCTTCCCAACAGAGGAATAAATAGATGCTGGTTCTTCAGCAGGCTGACTCACTCAGGAGAAAAAGATCAGACTGCTTTAACATGGTAAGAGAACAGGAAAAGAAGTAGAAGCATTTTCTTTGGGATGGCATTTGAAAGGTGCAAACTGCAGCACAGCTGTGCAGTTTGCTAGTTCCAGTTCTCAGGCTTTGTCATGCAGCCATTCTTACCACACAGGCTGCAGAGGTCACTTTATTCCCAAAATTAGGGAAGAGAAACTACAGTGAACATTTTCAGTGACTTCCTATGCAGTCTTTACCCATAGGTTCAGGGAACTAAACCCAGGTGTTCAAATCCTACTGAGAGTCATCAGCCTATTCAGTCGATGAAATCAAGTGGGTTATTTGCCCATCTCCTCCACCGAACACACCTCTTCCCAAAGTATAAGCTACAAGTTGCCAGTTCTCTAAACTCCACCAACTGTTTTGCCCAGATCCCTACTGACCACAGTGGGAGCTCAGATACCTAGCGTGCAGGCAAACACCTACATTTAGATGTGCGAACCTTGAGCTACAACCCATCCCTTGTGACAGTTGCAAGAGCCTGAACAGCATACAAGGCAGCTGGACTCCACTGTCAGAAGCCCAAAAAAAGCTTAGTGTGAGATTCCACAGATGCTTTCTACAGATGCAGGAACATCACACACACACAGAAACATATGTCCTGTTGGGAGCTAGATGAATTACTTCCATTAAGTCTTTCTAGAGTTTTGAGCAACAACAACAAAAAATTTTTACATATTCTTTAGTATTGTTTTTACTGTTACTGTTGTCTTGTACAGACTTCCCTCCCTATGCTTATACTAAAGGAAACATCCACCCACAGTTAAAAGTGTATTATACCTTGATGAAGGCCTCACCTCTTCCCTTAACCCTAGGGAAGCTGGAAAGTTTTAGCATTGTTGAGCTGGAGGGGAACAAAAGGCAGTCCTATTCTACTGGAGTCTGCTATCTCTAATCCATGCTCTTCAAAAACCAAGATCCTCCAGAATCCAGCTGGGTCTACAGATTTCTCCGAGATGCACAGAAAAGCAGTACAGTTTGTCTCATCAAGGGGAAACCTTCCCAAACCACATAAAAATCTCTTGGAACTATAGGCATTTCACCCTAAAAGCTATACATATGCCATGGAGCACAGAATGCTATGTTCAAAAGGGTAGCTCTGGATACTTCAAGACATCAAATAAACTTCAGACTACTTGCAATGAGGTGCTATAGGTGAATCTTAGTAACAAAGAAGAACAGACAAGGCAGAATTAGTGTTAGATAAATGGCATCTTAACATATATATTGGTAGGAGGAAACATCTAACTAAAGCAGTGCATGTGAATTTAAGTCAGACTTCCCCAAGAAATTCTGAGGGTGAAAGAATGTGCTGCTTACAAAGCATTTATCTGTTAAAGAAACATCACTCAGGGTGAGATTCTGGCCCCCCAAAAAATCAAGAGCAAAAACCCTATGGATTTAATCAGGCCAGTACTTTACTCTCCCTTTCATCATTCTTAACCTTTGTCTAAAATGGAGATGGGTATTTTCCCATGGCCCAACCCCCCAAGTTGTAATCAGTCAAGTTTTCGTGTTCTAACCCTCACTGCAAAAAATTTTAAACTACAAGGACTCAGTCAGGCAAGATACACATACAGTGTTATTCTCTGCTATATTTTTATTAGGTTCCAAGACAGACTTACCTTCCAGGTATAAATAATTCTACTGTTTCTTTCAACATTTACAATGTACAGTGCTGATGATTTCCCAGAAGTATCTGAAATGGTAAGTATCAAAAGGCACAAGATTTTCATTTGAGCTGGTTCATCATACAATTTATGCATACTTTAAGCAAAGATACTAAATATATTTTTAAATATAAATATTTCTTTGTACATGCCAAAATTTCTCCCTTCTGGAAAGGCAGAGAGAATATTTTATACACCATGATTTAAATCTGATAAACACAAAATACTTAAGGGGTTTCAAAACACACAGGAATTATTTATGTAAGCTCCTAACTATTCATTATAATTGTGATTCTAATTGCCACTACCTGTTGTGATGAAATGGAGTATGTTTTTTTCACCATCTTCCATTCACAGAAATTAAATTGTATTTATCCATTATACACAAACATAGGGTTCCAACAGTTAAACTGCACTTCAATCCTCAGAACACTACAGGGAGATAGAACCAGCCCTCAGAAAAGTGTCACTTGCTCCTACCTGCCCCTTCAGCATCCCAAAGGAATGCCTGAAAATAAACTACACCTTCAGAGATTAGCTCTACAACAACACACACATGCATGCACACCCCCACCCTGAAACCTCAGAACCACAAGATTAAGCACCATATATATATATATATATATTCAACACACCTAGAAGTACAAGGGAGTTAAGCAATGCAGGACAAGGGATACAATGTGGGGTGTAAATGAAAGAGTAGGTTTAAAAGGGAAACAGATGAGCAGGAAGCTAGGATGGACAAAGAGAAGAGCACATCTGGACTAAGCAGTGCAAAATAAGAAGGAAAACACCACAAAAAAAGATAAAATGTCATACTCAAGATGACAAAAATGCATGCTTTCCTGATGCTGCTTTTTTTGTTTTCTAATTGCTGCAGCCACTACAAATGTGTTTAACTCAGATGGAACTTATACTGTAAGCAGAAAATTTGCCCTTAATAAGGTTAACAGCTGCATGATTGGTACTTGTTTTAAGATAAAGGTAGCCTGTGGTTCAGTAAGCATCAACAAAAAGAATTCACCACAACTCTCAGGAAGCATTTAGTTAAGTTTGATGCTATTTACTTTGCAGTTATCATGAAGCGTTGGCAGAATACAGACATGTCAAGCGTAAGTTTCACAAGCCTGATACTATGAACTGGCTTGTACAGCTTGCAGTGATATTAAAAAAACTTTTAAAAAGTATTATCAGAAGGAAATAAATTCTGTATTTTACTGAGGGAAGACAATGAAAATCATTTGTGTACATTTAACGACTTAGCAGTTTCTACTGGTTTCAGATCAAAGTACACTACAATACCACTACATTAGGGCTACTTGGTGACGACTGAGAAAGTCTCAGATAACCATATAGTCTGGTCTTCTTTTAGCAGAAACTTCCCAGAATGTAACCACCACCTCGAACTTTCAAGATGAGTACTATGGTCTCCACGCTTCTCTCATATAATACTTCCTCAGAACAGAATTTAGCTAGAGAAGGTCCACACGAAATGTCCATGTCAATTAATTTCTCTATCACCTGACTTGGAGATCTTAAAGATGTTGAAAAAGTTCCATTTCAGAAGCGAGTTTCATGTCACTGAACATTGTCAGTGGGAATATGGAGCCAAAGAAGAAGTGGCAATCATCTCTGCCCTTGGAAGTCCTGCAGTAAAACTCTGCACATAGAATGACTCCTTCCTCATCCCCACATGATGAAAGGCTGCAAAAAAAAAAACAATCCAGCCTGCCCACCCAGCAAACAATTCATATCAACATACTCCAGAGAATGCAGTGTTTGATTTCCTGAAGGCTGTTATAGGCAGCTCATACAATAATAAGCAGAATGAAGAGAACAAGGCTGATTCTCTTCATACGCTGCTCCCCTTTCATCATCATAGCTACTCCCAGCTCTCAAGCAATTAGAAATTCTCAAGCTATCAAGGGTTTTCAAGTCCTCAGGAAAGAAAATAATAAATACAAATAACTATAACATCTGAAACTGCGGACACAAAAGTACCATAGCTCCTAAAAATTACCTGCTTTCTGTGAATAGGTATTTCTTTGATGTTTTGAAACTCCTGCCTCCCACCTTCATACTCCTAATACAACAGCACTACATCAAGGGGAAAAGTCAGTACACAGACAAAAGCTGAAAAGCAATACAGAAACACTGGTAACTGACCAGATGCACCTTCCAACCCAGATTCTTCTGATTCTGTACTACCAGGGGCATTTACTGAATGAAGAGTCTGTATTACATTTTTAAAAGCTGAATACAATTGTCCTTTTCCCAAATACAAGTTAGCACCATTTTGAGATTGTTATGACATAAATGGTTGACCGACTGAATTCATCACAGATGAACTGATAAATTCATAGATGAATTTATTAAGTATGGAAATTTCAGAATCTTACCTCAAATCCCTTCAGTACACCACTCAACAGTTGTTCAGTAAACTATCTAGTATATGTGAAATAATTTTTAACAGATTTTGTAACTAATGGCTTGGTAAGTAATTTTCTTTTATAAAACCAAAAAAAATGTTGATACCTTCTGGTTTACCTCCAATCAAGTTGTTATGAAACTATTTGATAACAGCCTCTCAACATGGGAAGCAAGTTAAATAATTGGAGTTAATTAAAAGCAACCAAAGGAGTTGAGGTTTCAAGTTGCATCATTGACCATCTATTTCTACTGAAGTACTACTTATTAAATTTTTTTTTTGACTAAGGTTCCCATCAGTTTCTGAAAAGCAGAACTGAGCCAGCTGCCCTGCAGGTGAATGAGAACAAACACAAGTGAAAAACCACAGGGCCAAGAACAGAGTGGTCATTGTTTTTTTCCAACCACTACATCAAGTGCTCGCTTATGCTACCTATCACAGACTGCTGTGAGACTTACGCTTTATCTAATTTTAATCTAGCACTCATTTACCACATAGACAAAAGTGTTTGGGTCTTGTCGGGTGGGTTTTTTTCCTCCCAGAAAGGGGAGTAGCGTAGGAGCGGGAGACACACTAGAAGTCTCGGGGGCAGAGGGAAGACAAAAACCCCAAACGCGTGAAGAAGCAGAACAAGCTGCTGAGAGCAGCTGACGTACAGAAGTGCTTTCGGCACGTCAGAAGTCCCCTCCAGACACCAAACTTCCCCGCCTTTGCAAGTACCCCGGCCGCAGGCACCTGAGGGACGTGCCCGGCCGAGCCGGGGGGGGGGCTAATGGCGGCCGCTCCCCCCACCCCGCTCCGGAAGGTGGCACTCCTCCTCTGCCGCCGCCGCCTAGAGCCCCGAGCCCCCCTCGCGGCCGGAGGCGGCGCGGCCCTGACTGGAAGGCGCAACCCCCGGGCGAGCCGCACCGGGGGTCTCGGCCCAGGCCCGGCCCCTCCGCCCGCGGCAAAGGGCAGCGCACGGAGGCGGCTGGGAGCGGAGGAGCGGCCGCGGGGAAGGGAGCCCTCCTCGGCCCTGCCAGCTGAGCGCGGGAGCGGACGACCCCGCCGCAGCGGAGCCCACCGGCGCAGCACCACCCGCCGCGGCGTTACCTAGAGCCGCCGCCCAACCCCGCGCCGCCAGCCAGGGGACCACATCCCTCTGCAGGTCAAACTCGGCTACCAGGTGAAGCAGCATAGCGCCCGCCGGCCCGGCTCGGCTCGGCCCCGCTCCGCTCCAGCCGCTCGAGCTCCCCGCACCGGCGCCTACGGGACTGCCGCCGCCGCCATGGGCCCGCCCGGTCGCGCCGCCTCGGCGCCCATTGGGCCCCGCGCGTGTCACTCAGCTGGCGGCAGCGCGGAGTGGCTGGACGCGCTCCCGCCTCCCTCTGTCCCCCTCAGCCGGCGGCGGGGCGGGCTGGCGCGCTCGCTGAGGGGTTCCGGCGGTGCCGGTCCCGCTACGAGGCCTCGCCGTTTCTCGCTCTCTACCGGGGGACAGGAGCCGCGGGGAGCCGCGCCGCGGGGGGGGGGGGGGGGCCCCCGGGGGGGCTG
>JANZLQ010000005.1:13462876-13473657 GCA_026212715.1 Elanus axillaris | reverse complement strand
GGGGGGGCAGCCTGCGTGCAGGTGACCGTGGGGCTTCGGGTGGTCTCGAAGGTCCTCGTTTGCCCCTTGGAGCTGGCGCCTGGGCTCCTCCCGAGGCGTGCTGGAGGAAGGGGCTGGTCCCTTTTGAAGCTTCCCTAACGGCGGGGCTCGGAGTGCCTTAAACCAGTTGTCTGTGGGTGAGGTCTGGTGTCCGCTGATCAAAAGGCCCCGGTCATTTGTTCCGCTCCTCGCGCTCCCCCTGGAAGTGTTAGGTGTTTTCCAGAATTTCAGGAGGCATCCCTGTTTTCTGAGATGAGGCACTGCAAAATTGCTCGTTGAATAGATGAAGCCTCTGTGCAAACTGCCTTGGCAGAGCTCAGGGTGTGCTCTCAGGCTAGGTCTGGCCTGATCCTGCTTTTTGTCTGTCTACTAGGAAAGGAGGTAAACCTTGGTGTAATTTTAGGGGGGTTTGCGGTTTGTTTGCTTGGGGTTTTCATAGCTTTTGAAAATATTTGTAGCGCTGATAACATGCTATTCCAAGGCTATCTATAGCCTGCCTGTAATTACCATTTCCCGCCTGACATGTGCTGGCTGATGTCAGCCAGCTAAAAGTGGCGTAAAAGTGGATGGGCTGTAAGGGCACACACCAAGCTAGACATACGCTGAGTATGGAACAGCTTGAGCCTTTTCTAAGAGGTAATCCAGTACCACGTTTTTTCCCCTCATTGCTAAGATTTGGAGCTATATAAAGACCAGACAAAAATCAGGTGATGTCTGCAAAGTGCAGATGAAAAGCAAGTTGATAATCGAAATGCAAAGCAGACATATGTTTTCTCTCAGACTCCGTATTACCAGCTTTTACAGTTTTATCACAAGTTTCATAATCAGCATTGTTCTTAAAACTCCTTGGATCAAGTGGTTGTGCAAAAATTTCAGCTTATATTTTCACTGTTATAAAATAAAGCTTAAAATAATATGTTATATGTTAATATGTAATATTAATATAAAATAATATGTTAAAATAATATGTTATAATTATAAAATGTGACTGGAATATTTATTTCAGAGGCAAAAGTAGAAAACAGACAAAAGGTCCCAAATGGATGCATTTTTTTAAGAGATGAAGTAGGGCTAGTTCATGATTATGAGTATTTGGGAATGACACAACCAGAGAGGCAAGCAAAGGAGGGAAATGAGGCCAATGAAATTGGCTGATTCTGTAAGTATGTGCAAAAAGGGAAATTTTCACATGGAGAAAATCTGTGCCCAGAGCTGTCGAGTACATTTAAGGCCAGGATGAGGCCAAGTGGCCAAATTTTCGCTTCTGCTGTAAAGCAAAACAAAAAGAAATGTGGACATGGGTAACACAGATTTTGCCTATAACAGCAGGCACTCCAAATGCAAAAGGAAAAGAAAGAAAATTAAATGTAGCTGCCTAGTTTGATGGTCCGGCATTAAAAAAAAAAACCAAACCAACCAAAACAAAATCCAAAACAAATGTCACAGTTCTTTTGTTTCAAAATCAGCTGTATCACTTGTTATAGTTCTTGAAAGAGAGCCCACATAACTGATAGATTAATTATTTTCTAATATTTACACACCAAGAATCATATGACAATGCTGTTCCTCTAGAGTACCTTACACAATATGAGAAAGGCCTTTCAGACCATAGAAGCTGCATGGAGTTAACCAGAGCAACTGCTGGGTCCACCATAGAACTTAAGCTGGTCAACATGATTAAAGGAAATTGGAAAAGTTCTTAGATGATGTGAGCTGGTGAGTAGGTATGGAGACAAGTGGTTGTAGAGCAGATCTATTCACTCATGGCCTGTGCACAGGATCCATTCTACAGTCCTTATTCAGGAAAGGACTGGAAGAGTTTGTGCAAGTTGCTGGAGGAGGTTGTACAAGTACAGACTTCACGGTTAAGCGTGCAGTAGGAAAAAACTTTATTGTTAAGGAAATAGTTAACAATAAAATTTCCCTTCAGAATGTGTTTTCACCACAAAGGACCCTTCATTATTTTGTATGCCCAATATGTTTGCATTATCTCACTGAAATTTATAAATAAGCTTTCTTGAGACTCCTGGCATAGAGTGGGACATCACTTCCAGTGCACCATCCCAGGAACTTGGAAGAGCTTCTCTGATGTTAGTCCCTGAAACTGAGGCAAGAGAAATCCTCTCAGAATTTTCCCTGTCTTTTCAGTGAGAAGGAAGTGATAGCTTAACAGATGAAGAGATTTGAGAAAGAGGAAGGCATGAGGTGATTCGTGATGACTATCGGGGTTTAGAGATACAGAAGCATGAGAAGAGCAATCACGTAGAGCTGGGGAAGATGGTGCCAGCAGGAGCTGAAAGAATTGATAGGAGCGAGGAGCCAGAACAGAAGGGAGGAAGAAGGAATCTGGAAAGGCAAGACAAAGGTTTATAACCTGTGCAGAACTGAAGTCAGTCCTCCCAGAACTGAAGTGAGGATTCTTAAGTTTCTCTGTTGCTCAGCGAATGATTTGAAATCCACTATTTTCTAGTGGCTTATCTGTATAATAAGACAAGATATTACTTCTGCCAGTTTCTTTGGTTCAAGTGGTACAGGTTTCCCTGTGACTCTTAAAGGTCCAACAGTGCTGATGACCCTTGGGAATGTTATTATGACTCCGTGGTGTAATTTTCTATGCTTTCTCAAAAAATCACACACCATTATATGTAAAAATGAAAATAAAACCACTTCTGGGTTAGATAACAGTCTCATTTGTTGTATCTTCATTCAATTCTAAAATGTAATCCGTGCTATGAACAAAATAAAAGGGGAATCTTAAGTAAAATGGACTGTATACTACAAGATGAATGATATGTCAAAGACAACTAATTAAGCTTGTAAAAACAATGCTTTTTTGACAATTTTTTATTTTTCAGACCTTAATTCACAGTCATGATATACGTTAGGAATGCATATATCTGCATTCAGTTGCCAAAAATGTATTTAAGAGAAAGCAGATGGTTTGCCTACCTGTTTGTGTGTTTATATAGTACAGAGGAAATACTTCCAATCAAGTAAATGAGGTTCAAAGTAAATGGAGAAAGTGATGCAGTTTCTGACTTGATTAACTTTAGCAGTCAGACTTTTAAAATTATTGCAGGAAACATCACAAAATGCTGACAACTGATGTCAGCGTTAACCTTAAAATGAAACTCAGAGTGCCTACTTACTAAAATGTACAAGATACCCCATCTTTCAAGAAACAACAGACAATTGCAGATTTGGGGCTGTACAGTCCTACATTTAAGGAACAAGCCAGTGATCTCACATAAGAATTTGCAAAGCCATGAAGAAAACAATCCAGTGCTGCTCTTTCTCCTCAAGATACCACAGCCTAAGTGTTTGCTACAGCCACTGTCACCTGAATAGCACCTAATATTTTGAAGTGGGATGGGGTTTCTTCTTTCTCTTCTTGTGCTCCCATTGTTATCTGCTGGTTTTATTTTCTCACTTCTACCTGTACTACCTATGTCCTTCACAACTATAAAAAATAATTCACAGATTTAGAGCTTATTATATAAAACTATTATTCCCGGAGCCATCAGCCTGGCTATGCACATTACAGACCATATCTACAGGCCCAGAAATCCAAGTTGAATTCCTCTAAGCACACCACATTCCTCAGAAACCACAAAGCTGACTCAGAGTACTTCAAGTAGTAACTCAGTACAGTGTATCATGCCACCTCAACCCTGATACGTAAAATTAAAAGCTTGATGCAAAAGCCATAAGCATCTAAAAAAACCCTTACACTTTCTTCAGCAGGCTTTAAATTAAGACAGAGGGTCTGATATATTCTTGATAACATCTGCCAACTTTGCTAGATAGAGAAGGAAGCTCTTGGTTTAAGAAAAACCAACCCAAATTCTTATCTCTGCCAAGTGAAATTAATGTTATAACCCATTTCTGACTTTTGTTTCCTTTTTGCTTACACCATGAAATCAAATAGTGAATTTCACTTTCTATTTATACTCAGTTTCCTTTTCTGATTTTCATGCTCAGTTAGTTTGGGTTTCTAGAGCCAGGCTGAAGCTGCGTGCAGGCACAGGAGCTGATCCTGATGGAGCAACCTGCAGGATAGGGATGTGAAACTAAAGCGCTTAGAAAAAAATGACAATTAAATTTTTCTATCTTCTTTTTTTATCAGGAATCTGTTCCCGCCTTAGTAATAGGAGGATCTCCCTCAAATTTTTAGCTGGAGTGGGTAGGTCTTGGCCATAGTCAGGCAAATCATCAGAAAGCAGTAGTGGCCCTACTGGTCATATTGTAACCAGCATCAGCATTTTTTACCACTGACATTTTTTGTGCTAATTGCATATGTGCCTATCATCCCTTTTCTAACAGTTCCTGTGGCAGGAATTACAAAATCACACCATGACACAAGTGTGGGGATGATGAGGAATTGCCCCCTGTCCTGGTATTGATGGGTGTAACATACCTTTTAGCTCTCTCAACAGAATAAAGTGGTTTTTTCATAGAAAAAAATATATGGAGCCATAAATCATCAATGTGTTCTGCATCAGGAAATTATACTTAAGACTTCTGATGAGGTATATCTGAAATGATTATTTAAATGCATGACAGCCTGGCAGACAGCTCATGACTTCTTTGGTACTGCTTACTGAGGGCAAACTCTTTTCCTGCCATTCCAGCAACAGAGGGTTTATTGTCATCGTGTCTAGACAGTTGTTTCCTTGAAGAATGTTTTCAGCCAGTCAAACATGAAATATATAAATAAATTGTTTTCCTTAAGGAGGTGGTCAATATGTTTATTAAACCGTTTAGGAAACAGAAATAAGTTGTAGTTAGGAATCAATATTTTGGTAATAAAAATAAAGGCTGCAATTCAACGTTAGTTGAATAAA
This sequence comes from Elanus axillaris, assembly GCA_026212715.1. NCBI lineage: Eukaryota > Metazoa > Chordata > Aves > Accipitriformes > Accipitridae > Elanus > Elanus axillaris. The sequence continues at coordinate 13,468,774 of JANZLQ010000005.1, read as the reverse complement.
ATACCTTTATTTCATCGTGTGAGAATGACATTGTTTTTCAGTATCTTCAATTGCAGAATATCAGCATAAATTGGATTAGTTTCACTGAAGTCAGTCGGCATCCGTTACAGATGCCAGTGCTTCATGGATGTGCTTTTCTATGCTTTGTTTAATAATTAATCATAGGAAATAGTCTTTTAACTACTAAGGAAAAAAATTCCATCTTGCTATTCATGCATATACTTAACAGCACCTTCTTCTTTTAAATAGCTTCATTGAAGTCAATAACATGCTCAAGCCAGTAACATATTTCAACATACAACAAGGCTTCTGAAAGAATTAAGGTATTCCTCAAAGCAAGGGGGGTGGAAGAGAATGGGACCTAACGAAGTCCCTGACTGTTGTCCCAGTGCCTTTTTGTTTCCGCCCGTTCTCCCTCCATGGCCCAGGCTCTGAGGCTCCTTTGTTCTTTACACAGACTCACCCCTGCTAGCACCGATGAGAGCTCTGTGAGCGTGTACAGTCTCAACAGCTGTTGAAGGAGCTCTTTGCTCTGTGTTTATTCTTCCAGCTACAGCCTCATTAGGACTCATCAGTAGTGTTTAGGAACTTGCCCTTTTTTCCCTTGTGATCTTTCAGTTTTGACTTCATCTTGCATTGCAAGAGGACAGTGTCAATACTCTGCAGACTTGCAACTCTTTTGGAAAACAGATATAATAATGCATTTATCGGCAGATCAGTTCAAATTTCTTACACTTTTTAGGTATCTTTTAATTTTCATTGTCATTTTTATTATAAAATTTAAAAGAAATATTTAGCACAAATGCATCCCTTCAAAATGTAAGGACACTACAGAAGGGGACAGCACAGGATGAATGCATCAGTTGAATTTCGTCTCATTGAACTTTGGCTGTTTTGAAACCAGGGTTCTAGTATGAGTTCTTTGTCTAGGCTCTTTCTAGTTAATGAAGAAAGAGAAGAACTCCAGAGGGAAATTGATACAGCCTGGTTTTGGTACTTAGTTTATGGTGCATTTTGCCTGGGTCTGGATGCTGGGTCTCCTGTCCTCTCCCATCTCCTGTCATGTCTACCAGGAATGCGCAGCTGGAGGCCTGGAGGAAAGTGGCACTATCCCTTTCCATGTCTGCCTCCAATTAGATCACATACAGCGTAATACGGAAGGGGGCCCTGAGGGTGTGGTTTGAAGAGCAGCTGATCTAACAACTCATGACTTTTGAAAGGATGGTCCCAGACTTCCTTTCCTTCTCCTTTTTTTCTCCCTATCCTCATCCCCAGGTCATCCAGCCTCTTTGTTTGCCAGCTCTGCTGCGTGTCTGACACCTCTGTGATCCAAGTCTACTTGATAACCCTCTAAAATCTATTTACTTTTATTCAAATGGTTTAATTTTCTGCCAGGTTATGAAGGTCTCTCCTGTCACAGAAGGCTTTTATAAGTGCCACAGCCATTGCAAAGGGAAGTGGTGTCAGTGTGCAGCCGGCAGCAGGGAGGGGAACAGAAGAATACACCTCCCTGTATTGGTAGCAGTGAAGTGTTAGACCCGCATGGCTCATTCAAGCCTCTGCCAAACACTTTCCTCCGACTCACAAGTTGAAAGAAGCAGTCGTTTTTTGCCCAGCATCCCTCTTGTCCATTGCCCAGCCACTGCTGGCATAGTTTCCAGACCCAAGTACTTACCCAACTGAAAAGTAACCTTGAGGGGAGAAAGACGGAGGAGGTAAGGGCTGGTTTCAGTAACATCAGCTACCTATCCAGTTTACCAAACCCTTGCATCAACAAAAACGAAGATGCACTACAGAACTGGGAACAAACCACTCATGCTGGGCAGAGGGCCTTGGGGAACTGCTTTTCCCAGTGTTGGTGCTCAGTTAGGCCAGTTTAAGTTTGTGCCAAAGTACAGCCTTAGGATGGGGTTAATTGTCCGTGGAGGCACCTGCTTCTCTTGACTTACAGTAAAAAGGAGTCTAGGTATGAGCTCTTAGCTGATATAAGTCAGGCGAGTAAATCCCATTCTTAACATCCTTGGCCTGATTTCCTGTTTCCATCAGGATTGATAGAAACCACTAGTTTTTAATACCTTTTTTTGTATGCTATAACAGCCATTCCTTTGATACAGTGCAACACTTTAAATACATTCAAATTATTCTCTCAAAATCTGAATACATTTCCCCAGCACATTCTAAAAATATCTTTTATTTATTATATGTGTTGGTTCCAAACAAATGTCACATTAATAAGCAGAGAGTCTTGGGTAGGTGTACGTCATTAGTCACGCAGTGGTTTCTTTTTCCAAAATACTTCCAGAATTCAATCTGACCTCTTTTAACAATGAACTATTTATAGGATTCATAAGGGCCTTATCCTCCAACCCTGACTCAGCCAAAACTCACCACTGACCTTGACCTCCTGTAGTCTATTCTTATAGCCTTACTGATGTGAGCAGCTTTTATTCGCTGACCTGACTTGGGGAGCATATTCTCATGAGTAAGATTTTGCAGGCTTGGTTCCCAGCTCAGTGGGACTTGGTAAATGTCACAGAATCAAGTCCTAAGATGCATATATTATTTTTATAATGTTGTAAATACAAAAATGAGGGAAAAATATGCAGCTAAGTTCTGCTTCCAGTGCCACAACAATAAACTGAGTGTAATTACATTAGGTTTTTACAGTTACAAATGAAAGCATTGAATTCTCCTCATTTTGGAAGACAGTGCATATATTTTTAGAAGAAAGCAGTCAACTAAGTTTCTGAATCATAACAATTATTTCTCAGTAAAGTATTTGGTTTTTTCTCAACAAGAAATAATTATTTTTAGGTGGAATATTGTTGCAGTTTTAGGTGATTACACTAGCACAGTATGACAATAGCATTTTTTCCTGTATTTTTTGCATCTTCTTCTGTAACATCTAAATCCCTCTTGTGTTGATGTCCCTAATAACTTTCTATTTTTCATTCTGTTACAGGATGATACTTTTTTAGAAGCTGATATGTTGTTATTAGTGGAGCTGGGTAACAAGATGTGTTGTCTGTATTAAAAAAAATACTCTTAGCAGCCTACTATCTTTCAGTTTGTTTGAATGACTCTTCCAACTATAAAGATTATAAATGGGTATACTTGATGCGTCTTCTTTCCAACATACATTGTGTTACAGATCTCTTTAATTTCCTTTCTTATTTTCTCACTTTAAAGCGGAAAAGTCCAACTTTTTAGGTGCTTTTTTAAGTCCCCAGTGCTTTTTTTGTTCACATCTGAACCACTTCTTTTTATTTCCCTGTATTTTATTGTACACGGTGAAAGTGTATTTATTATATACTTGAATCATCAGTATATTATATGGTGGTCTTTTATAGCTCCTGTTCTTTTGAATATAAGCATGTAATGAACAAGTGTCTTCAGTTAGCTGTCTACTACGATGCCTAGGCCTTTTTCTTGAGTAGTTACAGTAAAGGTGGAATCCATTATGCTTATGAGTAACTGAAGGAGTTCCTTCCAAACAGCACTGTCATGCATTTATCAGCATTTGACTTTATTGTCTGTATTGCCAGTTAACCTAGTTTCACCAGCCCTTTGAGCTTTTTGTATTCTTTTATACTTCTAAGTAAACTTTGTAAAAAAATTTGGTGATCTGCAAATGTTGCCAGTGTGCAACATACTTATTTTTCCAGGTATTCTAAGGTATAGATGGATACCACCAAGGAAATGGTAGCATTTCATTCTATAGTAGTTGCCGCCTTCTATATACTTAGTGAGATGCACTTGATGACCATGATAGTAGTGCAACTTCTTTGAGGTTTGCTTGAAGATCGTGTAGAAGGTACTTACAGGACATACAGAGTTTAGCATTCTTCTCCTTTTGTTTCTTTTTCTAGCTTCTTTACACCATGAGTGTAATTGCCACAACTCACTTATAAAAAAAGTCTCAGAGGCACATAAATCTTTCATTGCTTCTGAAGACCCACAAACAGCAGAGGCACTGGTAGAAAGGAGTTGCCCTTTATCAACCATGTTGGAAGCTGAGGCTCAGCTTTTTTTCTCTCCCAAGACCAGGGCAAGGCCATGCTGGAAAGCAGACCATGTCTGCCCTATTCCATTACTGGCATCAGAGCAGACAGTTCTGTTACTGGACCCATGACAATTCTTGTCAGCTAGGTCGATACTTACAAGCAGTATCTGCAAGGGGACTTGCTGGCTTATTAGTTTTATGAAGTCTCCACATGGATAAATGCTACTCTTAGACCTGTGTTCAGGACTTCTATCCCTTCCAGCTCCTTCACATAGTCCTCATGTTTAATGGCCATTGACCCTAATGTTCCACAAGCAGCAGTCTTCATGCCTTGTCTTTTTTTTTTTTTCCCTAAGGTGTCCAGCCTCCCTCCATTCCCTCCCAAACACAGCTGCCACACATATCTGTGCCAATTTCCCTACAAGCACATACTGGCAAGCCTCCTCTTCCATCTTTTCCTCTGTGTGCTCCTCTCCTTTAACCCTAGTCAGAAAACACAAGCATTGAAATCATTATGTCTGACCTGCTTCCAGCTGCCAATCTGCCCTGGCATCTAACCAAAAGCCTTCTTTTTTTTCTTTCCTCTTCCTCTTTCTCTCATTTGGGGCTACTGGATCATCATTCCCCTACAAATGCCACCAGTCCCAAACCGAGGAATGCTGCAACTGGGCTTGATTCTACCTCTTCCCACAGCATTACTTAATTGTTCTTGCAATGGCAGGAGTGCAGAAATTGAAAATGTGTTTAAAATTGCATATGGATTGCATTGTTGTACCTTCAGAAGTGGTCAATTCCAAATGCTTCTGAGAAAGGTGCAAGAAGCCCTGTGGTTGTCAACTAAAGGTATTATGCACCTGTATCGGACGTTAGGTTTCATTCCGATCTCTAGTAGTCAGAGACTGATTTATGCTTCAAAGTCTAACATTTCATGTTCCAGGGTATTTAGATTGATTAGAACTCCTCAAACTCTTGAAATCCATAGAAATGTTTAATTCCTTTTTAACTTTTAGGCTTGATGAACTTTTTTATCCACAGTCTAATTACAGAGTACATGAGAAGTAAGAGAGAAGTAAAAAAAGAGAATTATTTAAGGAACTGCCATCATTTATTTGCTTTAAATTAAATTCAAACTCCTACTTGATCTTCCCTATAGCACTTCTTAGTCTTCTGTGCTCTCTCCTAAGTTAATCACAATTACCTTTTAAATATGTCTTCAGAGAAGATGCTTTCCATACTCTGGATCATTCTTATAGCCTTTCCTGAATGTCTTCTGACGAGAGCCTTAGAAAAACTTTCTTTAAAAAACAGAAATAAGGTATATGCACTTGTTTTTCCATTTTGTCAGCACACTTAGGTGATAAGGAGCATGGTTTTCCTTTACATGGACAGAGCTGTTTGTCCTGTCATGCTCACAGGTAGGCCTTTCATAAGTCTGTCATTAGAGACTGTGTCAACCACTTGACCTTGTGATAAAGACTCTCATCTTAGAATCCCTAGAAAGCTTTTTAGTGTTAATTTTGTGGGTATATACACATTCTACAGACTTACAATACTATTAGATAATTAGGTTATTTAAATGATAAAGTTTGTATGTTAGCTCATGAACTTTCTCGTTCTTAAAGTGTGGTTGGATGTATCCTGCCTAATTTTTATTTTAAATTTATCAGTTTATATTAATATCTATGTTATTTACTATGTAATCCTTCTGCTGTTATTGTATTTTTATTACAAGAAAAATACAATTTTAACCAATGTTCTCTGCTGGAAAAAAAAGCTAAACAGAGGTGACTATTTGTTTTGCATAAAACTTCAGACTAACTGTGCCAGTGTATTGTGTTTCTGTGGCAATGTTTTGGTAGGAGGGGGGGGGGGCTTACAGGGGGCGGCTTCTGTGA
>JANZLQ010000005.1:13452236-13462776 GCA_026212715.1 Elanus axillaris | reverse complement strand
TTATTTCTCATTATCCTACTCCATTTTGATTTGTAATAAATTGAGTTAATTTTCCCCAAGCTGAGTCTGTTTTGCCCATGGTGGTGATTAGTGAATGATCTCGCTCCTGTCCTTATCTCGACCCACAAGCACTTGTTATATTTTTTCTCTCCCCTGTCCAGCGAAGGAGGGGGAAGTGATAGAACGGCTTTGTTGGGCACCTGGCATCCAGCCAGGGTCAACCCATCACAGCCAGTCAGATCAAAGGTCCATCTAACTAGCATCTTGCCTCTAACAGTGGCCAGTAATAGATGCTAAGAGAAAGCATATATAAAAACATAAAAGATTATATGTCCTTCCGTTGTAACTCTTCCAGATTACAAAAATCAAGGATCAAGACAATCTGGAACTTATTAATTCCTCTGGTACCCAAAAAATTCTGTGACAATTAGTTTAATGATTTAATAGATGTGAAAAATTACATCTGTCTATTTAATTCTCCTGCCTGATAATTCTGTGATGTACTCTAGTTTTTATATAAAGAAAAATAGTGAATAATCATTCTCTAATCAGGATTTTATATATTTATCATATTTTCCTTCCCTATCAATCATCTTTAGTCCAAGGTGAGAAGTTTATTTAATGTCTCTTCATGTAAAATCTATCCCCTATCTCTTATCATCATTATTACACTTATTTGTGTTTTTCTGTGACTGCATACTACATTTAAAATGAGATACAGAGGCTTATTCTTTGTTTTATTTTCTTGGGAGTCTCATTGACCCATAACTTGTATCTTTAATATCGTAATAATGTTTCCTGTAATTTGTTTTACGTCAATGCCTATTTGCTTGTCAAATTCTTACCTAGGTCTTCTAATTTCCATTTTGTACTTTAATTTCCATAACTATCTCTTATGAAGGCATGTAAATGAGTGATTTGCTTTTCATAGGCACAAAAGCCATCTAGTGTTAATTATCAATTGTAGTTCACACATTGCTTTTAACTTTAGCCCTAGGGCAGGTAGCAACTTTCTAGGACGGCAGACTGGTGGGGACAGCAAAATCATTGTAGAAACAGTCTATACTTGGTGCCATCCACACTACAGGCTTCAGAATATCAAGATGAAGTGAATTGCCCAGCCCCAGTAGTAAGACACCACAGTGTCATGTGAACCTCATGAGGTCCAACAAGGCCAAGTGCAAGGTCCTGCCCCTGGGTTGGGGCAACCCCTGGTATCAATACAGGCTAGGTGATGAGTGGACTGAGAGCAGCCCTGCGCAGAAGGACTTGGGGGTACCAGTGGATAAAAAACTGAACTGTAACCAGCAGGTTGAGGGAGGTGATTCTGCCCCTCTGCTCCGCTCTGGTGAGACCCCACCTGCAGTACTGTGTCCAGCTCTGGGGTCCTCAGCAAGGAAAGACATGGACCTGTTGGAGCGGGTCCAGAGGAGGGCCACAAAATTGATCAGAGGGACGGAACACCTCTTCCATGAGGAAAGGATAAGAGAACTGGGGTTATTCCACTTGAAGAGAAGACTCCAGGGAGACCTTATTGCAGCCTTTCAGTACTTAAAGGGGGCTTACGTGAAAGATGGGGAAAGATTTTTTACCGAGGCCTGTGTTGACAGGACAAGGGCCAATGGTATTAAACTGAAAGGCAGTAGATTCAGATTGGACTTAATGAAGAAATGTTTTATGATGAGGGTGCTGAGGCGCTGGCACAAGTTGCCCAAAAAAGTTGTGGATGCCCCATCATTGGAAGTGTTCAAGGTTGGATGGGGCATTGAGCAACCTGGTCTAGTAAAAGATGTCCCTGCCCAGGGTAGCAGGGTTGGACCAGATAATCTTTAAAGGTCCCTTCCAACCCAGACCATGCTATGATTCTATGATCACTACTTGCCAAACCTGTTTTCTTACCTACTTCTTGCCCAGCAGGAAGACAGTGGCCATGCAGTGCCATGCAGCTGCAGTAAGGTTTACATGTTCACACATTCCTGGTGGGGACTGTGGGCACAGAAATGTGCAGGGTGGTGCTGGGCACACAAGCAGTGGGACTGTGGTTCCTGGTTATGGGAACAAGAAGCTTGCTTAATTTTGATGCTCTGAACTGTTTAAAGACCTCAAATTAGATACTCTAAACTGCTTTCTGGACTGAGAGCCTAAGGAGGTTAACTAATGAGTTGTATGTCCCATATTATGCAGAGTGAATGTTTCTACAGAATTTTATTTTAAGAACGCCAAGAATAATAACCTTAAGTGGTTTTCTCAGGCTGGAAAAAAACATTTACATCAAAAATGTAAATACAGCTTTAAAAAGACAGTTTGAATTATTTAGGAGCTAAATGTACAAAAGGATGCCTTAATTCTAATTGATTGTTGTGTGACTTCCCTCTGCAGTGAGGTTACAGTTGTTTATGTACCTTAAGTACACATTGCTATTTTAACTTATTTTATTTCTACTATATCTAACCTGAACTCTAAATATTCTGGGCTTCTGTATTGGGTTTTTGTGGCAAGGTTTTGGTAGCATGGGCAGGGGGGTGTTACAGGGGTGGCTTCTCTGAGAAGCTGCTGGAAGCTTCCCCTTTCTCCAACAGAGCCAATACCAGCCGGCTCCAAGATGGACCCACCGCTGGCCCAGGCCGAGCCCATCAGCAACAGTGGTAACGCCTCTGTGATAACATTTTTAAGAAGGAGAAAAAGTTGTGGGACAGAGAGAGAAACAGCAGCCAGAGAGTGAGAACATGTAAAAGAAACAACTCTGCAGACCCCCAGGTCAGTGCAGAAGGAGGAGGTGCTCCAGGCACCGGAGCAGAGATTCCCCTGTAGCCCATGGGGAAGACCATGGTGAGGCAGGCTGTCCCCCTGCAGCCCAGGGAGGTCCACAGTGGAGCAGATCTCCACCTGCAGCCCGGGGAAGACCCCATGCCAGAGCAGGGGGATGCCCAAAGGAGTCTGTGACCCCGTGGGAAGCCCGCGCTGGAGCAGTCTGTGCCTGAAGGACTGCAGCCCATGGGAAGGGACCCACGTTGGAAAAGTTCGTGGAGGACTGTCTCCTGTGGGAGGGACCCCACGCTGAAGTGGGGGAAGAGTGTGATGAGTCCTCCCCCTGAGGAGGATGAAGCAGCAGAGACAACACGTGATGAACTGACCCCAACCCCCATCCCTGTCCCCCTGTGCCACTGGGGGGGTAGGTAGAGAAGCTGGCAGTGAAGTTGTGCCCCGGAAGAAGGGAGGGCTAGAGGGAAGGTGTTGTGAGGTTTGGTTTTATTTCTCATTTCCCTACTCCATTTCATTTGTAATAAATTGAGTTAATTTTCCAAGCTGAGTCTGTTTTGCCCATGACGGTGACTGGTGAATGCTCTCTCCTGTCCTTATCTCGACCCACAAGCCTTTGTTATATTTTCTCCCCCCTGTCCAGCGAAGGAGGGGGGAGTGATAGAATGGCTTTGTTGGGCACCTGGCATCCAGCCAGGGTCAACCCATCACAGCTTCAAAAAAAAAAATTTGTTTTTGTTAATTACCACAATCTTATTTTTTCTTCTACACTTTAATTACTGGTACACACTCTGTTTCAATATTAGTCTCCTTTTCTCAAAATCCTGAAATAATATTTTTGCCTGTCAACATAAAGGTCAGCTTCACGGGTCATTTTAAATATCAGTACATCTCAAGTTGCCTGAACTAAAGCCAGTGAAGTCAGTGGAAAGTAATACAGCCTACTGCTGATCTGCTTTTTGTCATTTCTGGAAAGGTTTGAAGTTGTTTAATGTATGGAAAGTTTGCAGAAGAGTAACCTTTCTTAAAATCTAGGTGGAGTTAGAAAATTTGCTATTGTCTGCATGAAAGAATCTGATGAAGTAATCATCAAGGTCACCGAGGAGGGCAGGCAGCGTCCTGCAGAGCTGCACTTCCAGCTCGCTGATCAGGGTCTGTTCATGCAACTGAGAAATGTGTTGAGGAGCAGTGTGAATGCACAACATGCAAATCTAACCAGTTGTTTGGACTTTTTGTAGTTCTTGCATGACTAAGAAGCTAACAATCATGAGTAATGTATCTCAGCCTTTTATCCTATGTCTTTTTATCTAAAGATGAGATCCCCAAGACATCACCTTCCCCAAACCATGGAGAGCACAGAACACTTATTTGTACAGATCATCTCAGTGCTTCATTTTCAGATGCATTTGTAAAGTCTGTTAAGCCACCACTTCTCCAGCACACCAAATGGGCTCACCAGGCATGCACAGTTTACTTCTTGCTTTCAGACAATCAGTGTACATGCGTCTGTTTCAGTGGACTGCAAACACTGTATGAGTAGCTCTGCCTGTGTCTGCTAGCTTTTGTTTCACTCAGGGCTGCAGCCCTACTGTAATGATTGCTCTCTGACCATTTTTTCAATAAGAGTTGTCGCAAACAGGGGAAGCTGAGTATTTTGAAACACGCTGTTGTTCCTGGAAGACCGGTTTAGTCAGAGCAGGCTGGTCCTTTGAGGTGAAATGCCATTAATTCACTTAGGAGACCTGGATGCACAAAATTTGGAGTAACTATGTGACTACTTCAGAGAGTGAAGTAAGAGTCATCCTGATGATTGAAGGGGACAAGTGTGAAGTGGAAGGCTTTATTTTCTCCAGTGGGGGCTACAGAGTTTCAAAACATAGCCAAAGGCTAATGAAAACATCCAAGTCCTTGAGAATTACCTAAGAAACTAAACTTGTGAAACTATTTAGCCAGTGGAGGAAGAAGGAAAAGAATTGTTCCCAAAGAATTGTACAGATGCTTTGTAACTATCAATCTTATAACTCAAAGCCATGCAAGCAATGTGTAAGAATAATGAACTCAACTAGAAAAACAATTGCAACTAAGAGCTTGGTCTGCTACTGAACTAAATTGGGATTAGTAGTCTGCGAGGGTGAACTGTGTTCATAAAGGTGGGGGAAAAGAGTATTTTTCTTACAGGTTTGTTGGGATTGGACTAGATGGGGACATTGCAGAAGAGAAAAGCACAGGAATTACTGCTGGGCCTGAAAGATAAAGCTGCAACCTTTAGCACAACTGTGCACATGTAAGGCATGTATCGTTTTTGCTTAAAATTGGGTATTGTTGAACAGTAAGAAGTAGATATGTTAAGGTCTGTAAGTACCACAGTAAGCATCTTCTATTTTTATTTGCCCAACAGAGAAGAGAATGTAATTGTAAATTAACTGGCTTATTGGTCTCAGACTGTCCCAGATGCTAGATTCATATTTCAGCCACTGTTACCCCATGAGTATATAGTTGAAGCTACTAGGAGTTACATGTTACAGCATATTTTCTAAACACCGTAATCCAGTCTCTGGTTAGGTTTCCACCTCTCACAACCCATCTAGAACCAGAATAAATGTAAAGAGAATTAGAGGCAGATATTAAAGTCTTGGAAATATAACTAATAAATATAAAAGCTGGGAAAAAATTCTGTGCAGCAAAAATATATTAACATGATTTGCATAGCATCTTAAAACTTTCTTTTTTTAATTGAAACAGTTCCAGAATTAAAGTCACTTAAGGCTTGTCTTCAGGCCAGACTGACTGGAAAATGTTTCAGTTTCAATAAACCACTGTTTGGTTTAGTCTAAAACTGGTAGGACGTGAAAAACTTCAACAAAACCTCATTTGAATATAGTAATGCCCAATTTCGGTAATGTAACATGTATAAACAAGATGTCTGTCAGTTTAGTTGGCAATTTTGAAAGATTTCCACTAAATACTCTGCAATCCTCTGAAGCATTTGGGAACCACAAATACTATGCACTTACTGTGTCTGCTATTTAAAGAATACATGTAGCTTACTTTCTACTGTTAGTTTACGCTAGTATTTTTTTATTCCTGCTTCAGTGTGGTTGGTGCAGTAAAGCTTTTGCTCAGAGCTCAGCTAGAGTCTTTTATTCTGTTGGCTACTCATTGTGCCTTTGACCTGTGCTGGGGGTTTACTGGTGCAAAATGGGAATATAATTTGGTTTCAGTTTGGACCAGAATTTGATGTTATGTTTGTAACATTTGCATTCCATTTTCATCTTTACAGATTATACGTATGGGCAAAGTGTAGGTGCACACTTGAAAATCAGCTATTAGCCTTCTAGACACTGGCTAGACGGGTGATTTTGTTGGTGGGAATAAAAACAGGATTTAAGGGGAACATTAGTGAACTTTATCCGCTGGGGTTTTTTGTTTTATTTCCTCTAATATTAATTAGAATGAGTGTATATTTTCAAATGTGCCATTTCAGCTTTCAGTTTCTAGTTTTACAGTATTAGATGGTCAAGACTGCATTCAGGTCAGAGTGTGGATTTTTCCACAGAAATGTAATTTGTATCATGAAAAATACTTGTGAAAATTTGAGTCACAAATTTGCAGAAACTGAAGAAAGCAAGTCAGGTTTATACACATCAAAGGAGTTACACCAGCAAAGAATTTGGTTCAGAGGCCAAGCTCTGGCTGCTCAAAAGGATTTCCCCTCTCTAAAGGGGTGATGCAGACAACATGACTGCAGTGGGGCATTGAATTTCAATTTGGTTCATTTAAACTATTTTTTTATCAGAAGTGCAGGCGGTTAGCCATAAAAGTGGCCAAACCAGGAATGTATTGATCTGATGTTTATGCAGTTAAAAAACCCAAGCAAAAACCCTTCAGCTGTTCTGTCCCACTTTATCAACTCTTCTAAAGTCTTGCAAAGACAGGGTGATATGAAATATGTTTCATTTACAATAAAACGTTCCCAGAGAAAATTCTGAGGGCATAAGCCACATTTCTGAAAATTGCAACCACTCAAGTGACCTCTTGTTCTGACAACTGCAATTTTAAGACTCTACTACCCTGATCTGTAATCAAATAGGGAAAAAGAAACAGTGATGTGGGCAACAGACAGGACTGGATTGCATCAGAATATGGTAAGTGTTTTCTTGGCTGACTCAATATAATATATAACTTTGACATAAAGATTAGTAAGAAAACTGTAAGGACATTTCCTTTCTCTTATATTTATTCATTTGTACAATTCTTTCAAGTTGGTCATTCACTTTCAGGATTGTACTGCAGCAGTCTCAGGGCAGTCCTGCACCTCTGGAATCATAGTACTGAAAAGCTGGATGGGATTTCAAGAGGTCAGTGGTCCATTCCCCTACACTGAGCTGGTCAGCTGTATCCTAGACCATCCTCAATAAAAGTATGCCTAACTGTTCTTAAAACTTCCAGTTTCCTAAAGCCTTCCTAGTCTATTCCTTCTGAGCTAACCTATTTTGATGTTTAACAATCCTTTAGTTTGGAAAGCATCATTCTGATGTCTATGCTAAATCTCCCATGCTATAAAGCCAGTTGTTTCTTCATTTTCCTCTTGTGTCCATGAATAAGAATTAACCACCTGCTTTTCATTTAAGGAGAGACTGTTTCATTTTTTAAAATTTACAACAATTTAAATATATCTTTAATATGATAAAATGCAATAATGCTGGTAGGATGAGGATTTGCTGTATTGGACCTAGTTAGCAGCCTGTAGGCTCATTCTCCTTCCTCTGTGCCAGCCTTCAAATGTTCCTTTGCAATAAGAGAAACCCTCACTTCTGCTGGATAAATATTTGCCTGTATCCACATGCACCAGTGTAGCCATGAGTAAATTCAGTAACATCTTGCCCTGCTCTGAATTTTTACACTTGGAGGATAGATGTAGCAAGGACCTAGGGTGTTGGCAAATACCTGTGTTTGGCCAGTTTGACTCAGGCATATATTTTATCCTACAAATGTATTAACCCCTTACACAAGCTTAACCTCAAAACAAGTAGATCCTTCTATTGCTTAAAACTATGGAATCCTGTAAGACCACAGTAATGGCTTTGCAGATCAGGACAAAATTTGATTCAAGGTTTTAACTTCTTTAAATTATTTGTAAACACTAAAAGCCAAATTATATTCTCATATAACGCTGGAGAAACTCAGTTCCACTGAGTTAATTCTGAGTAACACTGCTGCCCATAAAAACAAGTTTGACCTCAAAATGTATGACAGACAGGATTAATCAAATTTAAATGTTTTCAGTATTTCACAAACATGAAATGCTGTATAAATGGTAAATACTAATTTATCTACATAGCATGGATTTTAGCTGACAATGGAAAGAAGTATTTAGCCCAGTGACCAACATTTGGTCTCAGTGTGTTACAAACTGTAGCTCTGCAGAGAAGCTGTGGTCATCTTGCTCTTACTCCGGGCTGTGTAGGGGGAACTTAGTGCAAGCATAGTAAATTGAGACAGTAAAAAGCATGGAATGGTAAAAGCTTAACAACAAAGCAGAACAAAATTAACTAAGAAATAGCAAGTATGTTTCAGCAGGTCCCTTTATGTCTGTCCCCTCTGCATGCTTTGAAACAGGATTATCACATACAGACTGCATAATGGGTCTGTATCATTTAAAGGGACATTTATGGGGCCTACCAACAAATTCAGACTGTACAGAATTTCAGGAATCACTAACAAGAAGGGATATTTTTTTTTACCTCATAGTTATGGAAAAATCTTAAATGTGATCCATTTTGTCCAGGCTGCAGAACTGATGCCACAGTGTATTATTCAATTTGCAGAGATACTGGAGTGTATATATTTCTTCCTTCCTTTAGGTCTTGAGACAGTAAGAGCTTTATAATACTTCTGTAGCAGTACCATCTAACTTTTTTAATGCTGGCTATATTCTACCCTTGATCATTGTACAAATCATCCTCTGGTATTAATTGAGAAGTGACTGGGGCAGGTGTAAAGTCCAGACTTGGAAACTCTGCATTCCCTTAGCCTTTCTGCAGCCCTGAACAACCCTAATGAGATCCAACATTGTATTCCTTACTGTAGATTAATGATGATATCCTCCCCAAAGGCATCCAGCCAACACAGTCTTAGTCATTTTAGTTTCATACAAGTATTCTGTTTAAAATTCAGTGGGATTTTCCCAGAAAATTCAAAGTAAGTGGGTATTCCCATGTGGGTTAGAAGAACAGAAGCAACACAAAAATGAAAATAACTCCACATCTTGCACTCAGTACTCTAATAGAAAACCCAAGCACTTGGTTTTCCAGTAAAACTTCTCAGTGATAGTTTTCATGCAAACAAACTACTGCTTAGAGTGCTAATGTGTCTTTTGCTATGCCTTGTGAGACATGTTTCACTGTTTTATGATATTCTTTTGTAAATGCAATAGCAATCTATTGCCTACATAAGATTACATTTTCAAAATGCAGTCTTTTTAATGTATGCACCATTGTTCTGGCAATTTAAATTGAATATAAAAATTAGTAGGAAATTTTGCATTGTAAATTGGCTTTTAATGTGCATATTATAGTGCATGCATGAAACTTTCAAGTCAAAACATTGGAAAAATAGACATAAAATGCATTTTTTTAAAAAATGAACTGATAAGGAGTTATGTGGAATATGCAAAATTATGTAAGAAAATGAGGAAGGGTAGATAAAATGTCAGCCTTGACATTTTTGTCACTGCTCATTTACATTTTTCACAAATGGAATAAAGTTCAATAAAATGCCAGATGAGCTTTTCTTTTCCTTACTTTGTAGAAGCATTTTTAACAGTTAAGGTTAGAGATCTACTATCTGGGGTAGAATTGGTCTTCTGTAGTCCTAGCTTTAAGCTGTTACTTTCAGTGGAAGTTTTCCGGAACACAGACCTTGAGATTTTGTTTTCCGAAAACATAGCATAATGTTCATGGAAAAACTCCTTCTGCTTGAAATGGGCTTTGCTTCTCAAAACAAAGAAGCAATGGGGTGGTTTAGCTTTATTCTGTGCTCACTGCAGTCAGTAGGAAATCTTCTACAGAACATCAACCTCACAGGAAACATTATAACCAATAATAAGCAATTTTTTTCAGCAAATTTTGATTGCAAATATTTCTTTACATCAAACACACAGTCAAGAAACAATCTAAACACAGTAGAGGTCTTTGGAGTTGCACAGACTCAAGTAGGCTTTGAATTAGTTCCAAAGGGCCTTCACACCTATCTCTACAGTTAAACTTGTCTTTGGAGCTCTGCAAATGCATTGTATCAGTTTTTTATTAAAGTTCTCTTGACTTGCTGTGCATACAATACAAAAAATGAAAAGAAGTTTTAATGATATAGCTACAGATGTCTGAATGATAATCAAATATTAATAATCTCTTTTTTTACTTTTGCAGTTGATATATGCTAGGGAAATGAAGCCTTCCAGGTGCTGTTCTAAAACAGAAAGGCCATATGAGGAGAAAGTCCATATAATTAGATTGGTAGAAACTATACAAATAATACAAAAAAGTAAATACCTTGTTTAGATTGATATGTTGGAGAAAAATCTACAAAACCTCTGTATGTGATGCGGTGTTTGACAAAGTAATTCATGAAGAACTGCAGCCCGTGGGAAGGACCCACGTTGGAGAATTTTGTGGAGGACTGTCTCCCATGGGAGGGACCCCACACTGGAGCAGGGGAAGAGTGTGGTGAGTCCTGCCCCTGAGGAGGATGAAGCGGCAGAGACAACCTGTGATGGACTGAC
>JANZLQ010000005.1:13433904-13448172 GCA_026212715.1 Elanus axillaris | reverse complement strand
TGAACTCAAAACACAGCACTGTACCAGCTACTAGGAAGACACTTAACTCTATCCCAGCTGAAACCAGGACAGAGACACGTGAAAATCATAATGTGTCTACAAGAACTTTGAAGTGAGACACAATGATACGGACAGCAAGGATAACAGTCTGGGCAAGCTCTGGATTGGTGAATTGTATAAAGAATTCTTAGAAAATATTCTTGAGGAAGGTTTGGTATCTCAGCTGCCAACTTTTCAGTGAGAATACTTAAAAGATGGAAAAATATAGCTTGTAATTTAATATAAGCCTGGAGGTTTACATTGCATTTTGACAAACAGGTCTCACTCTGTTTCAAAAAGATATAAGACAAAGGAGAAACAAGAGCAAAATACGCTTACCATAATCTAATCACACATAGCGAGAAGCAACACTATGCTTTTAGGAAACAAAAAAACTTCTGGATGGCTGGTAGAAAACTTCATAATTCTTATAGACATCTAAAATAAAAACAGAGAATTGACTGTAGGAAGTGGACTCATCCTAAAAGAAAGGGAACAGTTCTTCTGAGGAAAATGCATAGATTTGGGTAAAATCCCACAGAACTTATGCTGGTACTGTGCTGACCAAAGAACATGCAGGAATAATATTTTAAAAATCCAACACAAGGTAGAAACAGAATAAATTCTTTTTTCACTGCACAGGGAATATTAAGGATAAACTTACAATAAGCCTGTGCTCATTCATGAGGCAGCTAGCAGAGCCTGGAAGCTTTTGGTAATGGAATTATTTGAACACAGAGGTGACCAGGACCTGCTCAGAGTTGACTATTGCACTAGTTTTATTCAAGAATTCAGCTAAGTAATTTGTTAGTCAGCGAGGAAATTAATCACAAGACAGCATTAGCTAACAACATCTATGATAAAGTTGTTTCAGAAAACAGAACACATTAAATATCTCAGAAATTTCAAATATTTGAAAGGTATGGAGGTTTCATAGCCACACTTGCAGCCTGTATTATTCAGAGGTCAATGGACTTTGAAAACTATGTTGAAACAGCAAAGCAAACACTAAGACAAATGCAGATGATTAAGACCCTATCTTGGTTTACTTCACTAGAAAGCCACACCTCTGCATTCAAGAGCCTCATTCACACGTGTAATATGGACCAGGAAGATCAGTTTGGCAAAAACACAGATATTTGAGGGTGTTCTCATGACCTCAACCACCTGTCATTATAAGAGTGCAACTTGTTACAACAAAAATGACGAGGGTAAAGAAAAGTAACTAACAAACCTTTTGATACTACCACCAAGCAGAGACAGAGGCAGCTCATTTGCAGAAATGAAAACAAGAACCACCAAATGACACAAAGCCTATCCTTCAAGTCAGAGAAGCCATATTCACTCCAGATAAAGGAGGACATTACAAGTAGGACTACCTAATGTTTTCTCATTAATACATCTTCTTTCTCTTCTTAGAAATCTTGTCTGGCATGGTATAGAGGAATTCTGTATTTATCTAAAAATTTTGAAGTATGCAGCAGCCATTTTCCTGGTAAATCTGATGGTTTTATGATGACAATGAGCACACACAGTCATGAGTGGAGGCCTGACATACTTTTGGAAACCCTGGATATTCACAACACATCAGAGACTGGGGCTCCATGTGTACAGTAGGTTTGATGCTTCTCCCCAAAGTGTGGCTGTGCATGCACAGTATGATGGCACTGCCCAGAAATTCCAGGATCATTATGCAGGTCCAACATAGAAGGCTTTTACTGTGCACACTGACTCTACACTGACAGTGCATAACCCCAATTCAAACCTGAATAATAGCAATACACGCAAGACCAGAGTTTCATCTAGCTCTACACCTTGTTTCCAATGTTGACCACCAGGTGAGTGTCCTGAGAAGATTATAAGGACCTCCTAGAGACCCTTCCCAAAATATTTTTAGAGTATCTAGTGATCAGTTATTCTAGGGCTTCCTAAACTAGATGCTGTGGTTTTGTGTTGAATAGCCCTTGGTGTCCTTTTCTTCCTTGAATTTATCAAATTCTTTTTTTAAATTCAGGTACATTTTTAGTATCCACAATGTCCTGTCACAAGTTCTACTGGTTAATTATGTGATGAGTGAAGACATAGCTCCTTTTGTTTGCCTGGAGGCTGGCATCTTCTGGTTTCATTTGATTTCTTCCAGATTGTGGATTGAAAGAAACAGTTATTTCCTATTCATCTTGTCCAGGCCACTCCTGATTTTATGATCTCTAGCATATGTCTTCTTAGTGCTTTTCACAACAAAACCCTTCATCTATTTTATTGTTCTTCATCCTATAATCACTCTGTATCTTTAACCATATTTGCTGTACTTATCTGTACTTTTTACAGTACTTCTGTATCTGTCTTCAGATGGGTATGTAACTATAGACACTATTTAAGATGTGGATGTGTCATGTATATGTACAACAGCAAAAGGATATTTTATGTTCTTGATTCCTTTTGTAGTGATTTCTAGCATTGTTTGCCTTCATTTTACATTTCTCTGCAATGAATTTTTGTTGCCTAGTCATTACGTGGTAGGAGGTTCTTCTGTGAGTCTGCAATCTGTGTCACTCTGACTAATTCAGTGTCATTGGCCAACATTTTCATCCCTTTTCAACACTGTTTTCTGATCACTTGTGATCTGTGTTGAGCAATGCAGACTTCAGCACTGAGCCATGTGGGACTCCACGTGTGATCTCTTTCTACTGTGAAAGGCAACTATTAGTTCCCCTCCCTTCTTCCTATCTTCTGAATATTTCTTCATGTCTGATTAGCTTCCTCAAGAGCCTTGAGGGAGGCAACTTTTTAAGTGCCTTCTGGAAATCCAGGCAGATGGTATCAAACAGATCTGTGTTGCCAACATGTTTTATTGACTCTGTCAGAGGACTTTGGTAGATTAGTGAAGCACGACTTCCCTTTACAAAAGCCGTGTTGACTCTTTTTGATTGTACCATAATTATCCTGATGTCTACTAATTCTGCTGCTTATTATAATTTCTTCTGGTTTAACCAGTACAGGTTATTAGTTCAGAGTATTGAAGATCTGCCCTGGAGTCCTGCTTAAAAACTGGTAGCAGGGTAACAAGCAATAAGTTTAGCAACAGTTTCTCTGAGCTGCCTTTTATGGGAGATGTATTAAATGGATACACAATTAGGCAGCTGGAGCTCTGCGCCTTTGAAGTACACGCAGGAGACGGCTCCAAGATGCTGTGTCCATGCTACAGCATGGGTTGAGCAGTGCTGCTGGGATCACCACATTTGAGAAGCCTCTTAACAAAAATCCTGCTGAGTGCTCTCCTGTGTGGCTCTCCATTTCTGTGAGCAATACAGAAGACAACCATTCATGTTTCATTCAAAATGAAACAAGGCTAAAAAAAAAGGTCAGGCAGCATCTAGATTTGAGCTTAACCATAGATTAGGCTTTTCAGGAATGGCAAATTTTGCTAAGTGTATTAAAAGACTGTTTATTTGGTTCTACTAGTTTTACAACACTGTGACTGTTAACTTCACTGGATTTGTATGATGGAAGTAAAGGCTAAAATTAAAAGCAGATTTAAAACATGACTACAGCTAACTTTGTGAGCATTCTGCGTTAGTAGTTTGTGGACCTGAGTAGTTTAGTTTTCTCCGTTTTTGTATTTAGTATTTAAAGCATTCAGCCATGATATTACATACATTGACTCTGCCAGATAGATTATGGAAAAAAGTAAGTGGTTTATTATGTTACAGGCTCATGGGTTCTTGGTTGTTTGGGAGAAAAATAATGTAATCCAAAGAGTTGCTAATGGATTCTGCAGGTATTTCCAGTAAGACAGCCTGTATGTATATATAGCAGATATGATCTTAAATGTTTGGCAATTACATATCTCATTCTGGGAGACTTCCCGACCACTTCTTCAGCAGATATATTCTTCCAACTCACTGACACCATAGTCATTTGTAAAAAATATCGACAGTCCAGGCAGTGTGTCTATCACAGGGCATATGCTCTAACTTCAAAAAACATTAATGGGACAGGTTTGCCTCTTTTTTTTTTGTACATTGCCTGTGATTATTACTATCATAAATCAGAAGTACTCCAAGTGTTCTCTCCATCATGCACACTTTCAAATTAGCTTTGTTGTTTCTTTGACATATGACAAGATGCTGTCTGTAATGGAAGGCACAACTTTATCTTTGCTGCCCTACCCACATGCTTATGCCATCTTTTTCTTTCTTGATGTTAATGATTTCCACCCAGTTACATTCTTTGACACATAGGACTTTGAAAATGCTTAGTTTATGCTATAATACTCAATGATGATTTATATCTTGCTTATTTAGTGTGTAAAATTACATCAATAGAGGAGGGAAAGCCATTCTCAATTTGTAAACACAAAGTCCCTGGACAGTATAAACACCCAGATGGCAGTGAGTGTGAATTTTGCATTTTGATTGAGGTGGTTAATACTGATGTGAGAACAACAAAAAAACCCCACGATGGCAGAAAATTGCCTACTGACTATGCATCTGGCAATGTAGCAGGTACGTCACTCATTCCAAGTACAGAGAACATGTAGCACTTAGAAAATATAACCAAGTATAATGGTTTCTGACTCTAATCAAGTAGTTTCTTTTGTGATGAATGGAAATCGAGGAGTTCCCTACTTGCAGAAAGTATAAATTGGTATAACAATCAGTAAAGAAAAAGCAGTCAGCTGTTTTAAAGTTAAATAATTACCCAGAAAACATATATATAATCAATACTGCAACCAAGTTATATTAATGCTGAAGTCTTAGCACTTTCAAGAGTGCGTGCTCAAAAACGATAGTCAAATACACATGCAAAATAGTTTTATGACTGATTTATTTGAGCAATTACTGCTTTTTTATATGTAAGAGCTAAATAAAAGGAGGAAAAGAGATCATTTTAAGAGCCTCACATTACTTTTCTTCAATGAGTGATGCTGAAATGTAACAGCTGGATTGTATTCTACCCTCATTCTTTCTGTAGTTTTCCTTTTATCACAAGTGAATAATCGTTTTCTTCCTCTATCCATATTAGTTTCTTATTTTATAGATTTTACCATCCACTTTAGTTTGCTATGAAACTATGAAGCCCAAAGTCTGTACTATGAAAATGGAACCATTTTAGCTACTGAAAATTGCATTCTAATATTTTGATTCTCTGGATTCTTTTGTTCCATCAAATTTAGTTCAACAAGTGTCAACAAGTGCCAGCAGACAGAAATTGTCTTTTTGAAAAGAATATTCTGTCATAATAGTCCAATTAGAGAACCCAAAACTGTATGCCAACATTTTTTAAATGATCACATATGTTAGTATCTAGCCTCAATGCTGATATATATATTTCTTTACAAAACAAAAACAAAGGAGATAAATCTAACCTTAATAAACAGTCAGGCAATGCTTATCAATGACTAGTTATGGTAAGGAGATGGGGATTAGTTCAGGATTTTAAGGTAAATATGAAACTGTCTAAAGCAAAAAGTGGGCTCTCCTTGCAAGATGATCTTCTGGTTCACTACTTGCAAGTGGAATTTATCAGAATTCAGTCTTGGGCACAGTATCATTCAGTGATTCTATTCATCACCTTCATTAATGATCAAAAATAAGAATATACTAATGAAATTTTTGGTGGCAGAAGGCTAAAGTATGTTAAGAAGGAAGAAAGGCAGTCCCTGAGGACATGAGGGCTAGGAACAGGGAGGAAGAGTGAACTCCATTGTGCTGGAGGGCAGTTCCTCTACAGGCCTTTGTCACAGAGTCTGCTTTTACATCTTGTAATCATCTCGTCATCTGCCAGATAGTATAAAAATCCTTCCCCTTCAGAGTTTGCACATGAATGAGAACATGCACCAGCTCTGCTATATTGTGATTCCTCTTTCTCATAGCAGCCACCTAAATTCTGGCCCTGCCATCTAGGATGTCCTTTGTGAGTCTCTAGGTCAAAACTGCAACTCCTGAACCCAGAGGTTCGGCTTGTGGCCAAGTTTGTCTGGGCTTTTCACCTTCCACAGCCTCCAGGTTTCTAAGGAAGACCTACACTCAGGGGGAGAAAATACTGGACACTTTATTTACTTGTCCAGCATTTCCAGTGGGCCCGAAGTGCCGAGACTGAATCATATGGACCATTTTCTGAAGAAAGAGCCCTCCCTGAATGCTGGACTAGTTGACTTACTTGGTTTCTAGGTCCTATGTCAATGTCACAAAGTCTGTGGCAAGGCCACTGCCTTGATTAGCTGTTAATGGAGTGTGCTATAAATGTCTATGGTTTATTGATATCTGTGTTGTATTCCTAGTGCAATACATGGTGTTTGATGGGTATAATGATGATTACCCATTAGAGTCATAGACTCATAGAATCATTCAGGTTGGAAAAGACATTTAAGATCATCGAGTCCAACCATCAACCATGCCCACTAGACCATGTCTTGTAGTGCCTTGTCTATGTGCTTTTTGAATACCTCCAGGGATGGTGACTCAACCCACTTCCTGGGGCAGCCTGTTCCAATGCATCACAAATTAGGCTACCTTTGGCCATTTCTTGCCACTGTTCTCAGGCAGCAAGCATAGATCCTATAAGTGACATGCTGGTCTGCTCTTGTTTATCACTAAGCAGCAAAACTCTACCAGAAGCTTCCTCCTGTGTTTTCTTCTTTTCCCTCAGAAATGCATCTACTCATTGTGTATTTTACCCTTTATCCCTGGCAAGCAGACCCAGAGGTTGGGGAATTTTTTCAATAATCTGAAACTTGGCACATATCTAATCTTCCTTATCCAGGAAAGATTGATTCAGTTTAAAGAATTAATATAGTTCTACAGCTATGGAGAAGACCTGTTAGAAATTATTAGAAGTTTATGGCATAAGAGGAGAGCAAAAGTGTAGCTTTTCTAATATAGTAAGACAAGGATGCTTGCAATGAAGAGATATTTTTCAGAGGAAAATATATCCTTGAAAAATTGGGGTTTAAAATAAGAAAAACCTCCCAACATTACAGCAGTGAGGCTTTGGAACAGAGTAAAACAATGGGATTTATTTTGAGATGAAGCTTGGCAGTGTTATTAATAGGATTATATCCAGGTTTACCTGTGATGGCAAGAGCTTGCACTTGGTGACTTTTACTACTCCTTTCCCATTCTTACCATATGTTCATCTATTCCTTAAGTTGGGTGACAGTTGTGCTAGTTTCAGTCCCACAGATTTCAGCTATACATGAGGCTATTATGCCTTTTTTTCTCTGTCACTAATTGTCGTGCTCCAAGCTTGTTGTATGGCAGCTGGCATACCTGGTGGAGATGGTGAAGTAAAAAAGGCTAAATGAATTGCCACATTTTTCCTACATTTTCATTAAGAGCATGATATGCATCAAATCACCACATTTAGAACAGTACCGCAAATAGATGTCTGCAGAACGGAAATTTCACTAATGGTTTGTGTATGATGTGTGTTTCTCATGTCACTTAAATAAGTCCAAAGAATTCCTCCTTTTCTTAAAGACTTTCCTTCTGAGATAGATGTGGTCAGCAGTCAGAGAATTCATAAGGAACCGAGGACTTCAGGACATCTCCCAGGTGAACTCAACACCATGGCCTTGAAGGCAATAGCATTAGATAATTCTCTTACAGAAAAAAACAAGCTTCTCCTCCACACTCTGTAAAGGCTGCTTGAGAACTCCTTATTCTTCTCAGAATAAGATGCCTAATCATATCTAGATTTCACAGTCTGTATTTATTTATTCTTATGATGATGCTGTCTTTCATTTTAAGTAGAAATTCTTTCCCCTTGATTTTTTTAATCCCTTGATACATTTATAGAGCAGTCATCTCCCTTTTCAACCTTCATCTCCAACCTTATTATTCTCTGGAAAGAGAGAATTTCCATTCTCCTTTTCATGCTAGTAGCCCCTCTGGACATGACTTCAATCTCATTACAGACGTATTGATAAAGCAACACTAAAACTCATTTTATTTGTATTTTTCTATCAGGTCTTGAAAAATTCAAGTTGAAAAATGAGTTTACAGAGAGAATTGGCTTTTCTACCTCTATTAAACCTGTTTATTTTTAGCTGAGTATTACTGAATATGGAAGCAGTCCAGTTTACATCCTGGTTTGATTTCCTGTTTACATGAGCCAGTCTGGTGTCACCATCGTATTTCTGGACCACTCTGGAAGCCTGTGTGCAGCCTTCCTTCCACCTCTGAGGAGAGCTGCCCTACACAATAGAACTATTGTTGTGCTCTCTGATAACGAAATATGAATATTGTTGAACACCGTATATGTTGGGCTTATGTCACTTTGTTAAATGTGCACAAATATAAAAGCAAACCTCCAACTGAAATGTGGGAGAAAACTCACATTAGAGACTAAAGTGAGAATTGTACTCATATTTGTTTGAAGTTAATGTAAAAACAGACCTGGTCACATATAGGGTGGCTCCCTACAGTACAATTTTCATGGGCTTGAGGGGGAGGGGTGTCTTTAGTTTTTTTTTTTTCCATCTGGTTTTGTTTCCCAAACTATAAAGCTTACTATTTCCCTTAAGAGACTATTAATTTTTTTTATATACCTACAAAACAGTTGAGAATTTGAACTGGCCATTATGACTACTAATGGTCATAACAGCAGGCATTTTGCAGGAGGGATTCTTAGGGAGCTCAGTTCCACCAGCATATCTAGTGCATTAGTAGCAGCAGTCTCAGTCCTTGTTATTATCATTTTAATAGGATTTTCAGAATAAAATGGAATAGTATGTGTGTCCAGAGAATGCTAATGCCAGGTAAAAGAGCAGTGTTTAATCATTTTGGCTCAGAAGTCGTCTAATAATTTTTAGGAGTCTTTTCAGTAAAGATGCATTTTAGAGAAGTGGAAATATTTTAATTTGTATCGATTAATATAATACTAGGGACAAACAGCCTGAGGTTTGTTTAACGAAAATACAAATATTGCTATACTAATGGATAACAACCTTGAAATAGAACTGGTAACAAACAGATTAATTCTTTTGTTCTTGAGGCTGATTGATACACAAAACCTAAACATGATAAATGATGTAAAGCTCATTCAGTTTTTACACATCTTTCAGATTCATTGATGCAAGATTTTAGTACTAAGATTATTTTTTTTTAAAGGGATACTGCAAGCTTCATTTTTGTCCAATTACCTGTTTTCATAATCAAATTTTGAATTAGTGCTTCCCATTAGAAAAACAAGGTTCTTCCCTCATGTCTTTTAAATGTGCTGTTTTTTTAAAATGATGCTTTTTCTGATACTTGCAGGCAAAAAATTGAGACCACAAGTATCTAACATGCCCTGTGCACAGGCTTACCTTCTGCTGCTGGTATTTCCATTTCAGATGTGCTGCAGCCGTGCCTGGGGAATACCCTTGATGAAAGCTTTGTCACAAGGAGGCAAATGAGGTTCCCCCAGAACAGCCCACCATAGTGCTGCAGCTGGCTGCTGGCCAGCAGCAAACCAGACCTGTGTCATGTTGTGTCAAACGTACGGCACAGCCACAAGGCAGAAACATTCCCACTTCAGAGATCATATGTCCAATTTTAACAAGGTCGACAGATACAGATGGAAAATGGCTCCTGATTTTCCTGATCACTATGTCCTATAGTGCGAAGCAGGTATCCTACTGAAATCAGCATTCCTACATTAAAAGTGACACGTATAAATAACAGTCATCAGGCCTCCCAGTGATTTACAATGAAACTATCAAAAAGTAGCTACCAAAAGGATACACTAATTTATTTGGTGCCCATATGCTATTTATTTTACTACCATTAATAACTTGCAGAAAATTTTCATTGTATTCTGAAAGCCCCCTTCTTTACATTCACAAAAATCAAACAAAATATCTCAATCAACAGAGTATATATTTAATTACATGAAAATTTTTAAAAGTTGAACAGAAAAATTTTAAGATTGGATAGTATTTCACAGCTGTTTTCTTTTTAGAACTGGTTATGGTAGAGGATTATGTTGATGATCGTAATGCACACACTTATTTTCATTTCAGCTGCACATTAGTGATACGAAAAACCACTTTAATCCTGAATGCCACTATGGTAAGTACAGCCACAAGAACAAAGTTTCTTCTATGTATGGAAACAGTGTTCATTTGGGTGTGTATGTGTATGTTACAGTTAGAGAGGAATCCAAATTATGCACTGATTATGAAACAATAATTATGATCTAAAATATTTATTAGCTGTATAAGAAATGCCACATTTAAAGTGTTTTAGCAATATTGTGCAATGAATCCCAGAAGATGGTAAGTAAAGAAATAAAAAGTAAGGAAGCCACGTAAAATTAAATTGCAGTAGTAGTATTTTTAGTGGTAATTATAGAAGAGGAGTCTGTCATTGCCTAACTGAGAGTAATAGAGGCAAATGTCAAGAAATCCAGCAGTCACATGGCACTTAATTAGTATGAATGGAACATATTATACACACACTGATCAGGTCTTTATGACTCATTTAAAATGAGATTAGTTTCGGGTTTAAATCAGGAATTCAATTTATTTGTTGTATACAAAGGGTACAATGCATCTTCCTCAGATTTATTGTCCACAATGTCCTTTGTGTTCAAACTGAGTATTTTTAGCATCCATGGGGGATTCCTGTTTGTTAGTTTGTTACTTATAACCTAAGTGGTCAAATTGTAACTGAGGTCTACCAGAAAACCCCACATGATTATTTTTATCCTCTTTGGAAACAAAAGTGACTAAATACCAAAATGCTTTGAGGGCCAGAGTATACAAAAAGTACTTCATGCTGATATTCCTGAATGTTTCATTTAACTATTTTCAACCAGCATGAAACATTTTGACATTTGTGGAAAGACACACTGCATTTCAGTTTGTCAGATCAAAGACAAATGTTTCATCTGGACTTAGTTTTCATGTGTACCCTTTTGCTGCTCAACAGCTTCCTGGCATTTATACTCCATGCTCCAGTTCTTTCATGTGCTGGGTCCCTACCCCAAGTTGTACTGTCTTCAATGGTACAGACATTTCTGCATCTGTAAGTACAACAGTGTATTGTTTTTGTCAGAAAGCAGAAAATCTTTGGAAAAATTGTTTCCTGTGGAAAATTTTTTTACAGAAACAGCATTTTCCATTGAAACACCGTGTTTTTAGAAAACTTCCAACCAACTGCACTTAAAATACATTTCAAGAGTGTTATTTTAGAACCTATGAATGTTAGCATCTAACTTTTATCATGAATGATCTTGATTACAAAAACATTTTTCAGACTCTTGGCATATATAAAATTAATTGGAATTTCATGTACAGGACATATCATAATTTAATTATAGTTACAGTAATATGTTAATAATTATGCACCACTATAACTAATAAGTTACTCCAAATAGGTGGTTAAAATCTAAGAGTTTGTAGGTTATTGCAAAGGGGAGGAGAAGTTGGTGAAGTGAGCTACCATTGTAATGTAGTTGTGCCAAATTACAAGGAATGTACAAAGTCCTGTTTTGCTGGACAAAGGAGGAATCAAACCATAGGCAATGATGCACTTACTCAGAGCTGGAGGGTTCTTTCAGCCTTCCCTCCCACCCCAGTTCTTTGATTTCTTTCTGGAACACAATTTTGGATAGATGTGCAGAGGGTTTTGAAGATGGCTCCAAGCCAGACAGACATTGCAGCCAAAAGCTTTGAGGTGAGCCTGTGCCCCATCTCAGTCTTTGGGGCAACCTCTGAAGCTTCGTAAACTAGCATGTTTGGTATTTCTGCCCATTGACTGGGTATAACCATGGTATCCATGCTGGGAAACAAATTTACCAGTTAATACATGCTTACCTTGTGGGAACCTGAGAAGCCACCTTTGAAGAGAAAAAACTGGCTGTCTTCCTTCCCTGCAGCAGCTGGAGTAGTGCACAGTAAGGCAAAAGGAGATTAATAGCAGAGAAGCTGCAGGTGATCTACTTGCTTTTCTCCAAGGACCATACTTACATCTATTGTTAAGACACAACCACAATTTTCTTCTACAGATTTTGGTTGCAACTTCCTGTTCTATCTATAGGGTGAGTAATTCACCCTGCGTCTTTCTCTCTTTTTCCGCCTCTCTCCTACAGCTACACAAATACACACTCATGCACACATGCTAGGTTGGTCAGATGTCTGGGTTTAACCCAGACAGTTTGAGTTCCAGATCAAAAGTCTCAGTTAAAGCACTGCTTTTGCTGCTGAAAGTTTAGGCTTCTGTGTTTATAGCACAGAGATGAGACAGCCTCATGCAACATCTGCAGGGCTGAGGGACATAAAACTGGTGCTATTGGGTTTGTGCTCAGGACTGTCTGGCAGCTCTCACAGGTACACATGCATATGCAAACAATGCTAAGCAAAGTTCTCCACCCAGCTATTTCTAATTTTCTTTGTTTCGTATATGCCTTTGTTTTGGCTAGTGACACATGCCTGGTTTGGGGGACTTTTTTTTCCTTCTGAGATTGTATATCCTTCTTACCAGTTAACCCAAATGAAGGGTCACTGTTACACTTGCTAGTCTACAACAATTTATTACAACACAGTGAGCAGTGATAGATTATGAACCGGGCCAGGGTGATAACTGGGTCCTTTCGACATGAGGCAAAAATGACTCAAAAATCTCTCAAAAATGAGATTCAAAAGCAATAAATCATCATCTTTCCTTTTCTCCTAATCAAGTCCTCTGTAACTCTGTTCTGTGAATAAATGAGTGAAGAAAACCATGCTACATTCAAGACTTCATCAATTGGTTGCTTAGTCCCAAGTACCACTTTTCTAAAATTACATGCCATCTGGTACTGGAAGCAGGTTTGCTGGGGCAAGTGCTGAGCAAACTAAGGAACCTTTCTGAAGCAGAAGGAAATCAAGCAAGGTGGCATGAAAAGATTATATGATGATCCAAGTCACAGCTATCCTTGCTGATATCTGTACCCTTTCTGTCTGTCTATCTATCTATCCATCTATCTATCTTGTTTCTGTATTTCCCTTTAATGCTGCTTTTTGGTAGGGGAGAAAGAGGAGGCTTGGAAAAGGAGAAGGAAGAGAGGGATTAACACAAGAAAAGCAGGCATCTTTGTGGCTCTTCAGGGTTGATTGATTAGCTTACTGTGGAGGCTGGTGCAAAGGATATAGAGAGGAGACAGCTCTGACAGCTGATGTGCACGTGTGGGGTGCTCAGGCTTTAATAAACCTCAGCACAGAACTGATGCCCTTTCCCAGTTCTTTGATGTGTCCTTATGTCTGCTGTACTTTATGCTCCATGAAGATCAACTGCTAAAAAAATAACCCATTTATAAGAAGCTGAAGGCGCAGCAAATCATGTGAGGATGCTAACCCTCTCAGTTTTCCAACCTGCCCCCCTGCCAGAGATGACTCCTTCTGTAGCAGATGCAGGAGATGTGTGTCCGTGCACCAGCAGCTACAGTTCAGGGTCCTATGTTGTAGCTCAAAACTTTCTTTCACTAGGAAGACAATGAGTTGATGGGCATTGAATTGGGCTGAGGGTGCTAACATGCCATTTTGCTAATTCTGGTGCAGAGGTGGTAATCTTTGGCAGTCATCTAAAACAGTAATATCTTACACCACCGCAGGAAGACCAAGCTCTTACGTAGGTTTGTTTTGGTAGCAAAGCCAGCTTAATTGAATCATCTGAGAAGAAAAAACCACTGGTTTTCTATGGGCTTATATTGCATCTGAATCAGTTCCCTGAGCAGGTTTGATGTGTTGTCCAACAAGCGGTTGTACTGGTGCAACTGCAAGTGCAACATACTAGAGTGGGTGGGAATGGGTAGTAGAAAATGGGCGATTTGGTAGGAGTGCCTTAGCTGGGTTATGCTTTTCAGCATGGACCTTTATCATTAGTTTGTGTGACAAAGTTTTATAGGATCAACTACATCAGTAAAGGCTGTGTAGCTCTTCACCAATAAAATTATACTTTAAAAGACTTTACTTAGTATATTTATTATGCTGTGAGGCTATACATACACATCCATCTCAAATTATTTTGCTTTGCTGAAGCATAAGTTATAAATGCAATCAGGACACTAAACATGAAGATGTTTTAAGTTTTTCACATAAAATGCAGAAACAGCACTCTCTTTATCTTGCTGGGTCGTCATGTTTTCGACATAGCCAAAATGTCCAACATCAGGTAAGAAAGAAATTTTAACCCATTTTTTAGCGGGAAGGCCCGAAGTGCCTGAAGACATCCCCGCTGCAGTACCGAGGGGTGGGGGGGGGGG
>JANZLQ010000005.1:13374395-13431865 GCA_026212715.1 Elanus axillaris | reverse complement strand
CTTCCTTCCCGGAGCAGATAAAGGGGACAGAGGCGTCTCGGGGAGGGCTGTTAGCTCTTCCTCTCCCTTACAGCCCCTTTTCTCGCAGGGTTGCCATGTATAATGTCATCTGGGGATAATCGGGCACTCCTTTCCCCCTTTATCTGTTCCTGTAGCCGCCTGCTTGAGACTTCTCTTCTTTCCGAGAAGATATGTTAAATGTATTGAATAGTCCTTGGAGGAATATTCATCTTCCCTAACATTTCCCTTTGCTCCCCATCCCCCATCGCAGCCCTGCCTGTATCCCTCCTCTTTCTTCCTTCCAGATCAGTTCACCGTCAGCCTTTGGTTAACGTGTGTGCTGGGGAGGGGGGAGAATTTATTGGAGAATTAGCTCTTTTCCTGGTTTATTCTAGCTGTTTAATCGGGCTGTTAAAATGTTTGAGGAGATTTATCTTTTTAATAGATGGTCTGAGCTGTGAACAATAATTTCGATTGGGCAGATATCTTTGGCACTTTTCAATATTGTTTAAACACTTAATATCAAAATACATACAGCCCACCGAAGACCTGAAGATGAGCAGGTTAGCGACCTCCATATACGTTTGTTTTTGTACCTTGTTTTATTATCTGGCACTACTTGGGGTTAAACCCACATCGTTAGCCCTTTAAGCTGTAAGTCTTTGCTAGTCGTCTGGGAACAAAAAAACCCCAAACCTCAATGTAAATGTAGCATCGGGGATTGTCTGAAATGTGGGGAGGAGGCCGCGGATGTTGCGCAAGGCGGAGAGGCGTTGGGAGTGCTGGCAGGTCCAGGGGTGGAAGAGGAAGTGGAGTGTGGACTTTGGGAAGTAACGAGTTCATCCAGGGTGGGGTGGGAGCCCGTGGGAAATCGGCCACGCTCTTTGGGCAGGATTTTGCAAATACTGAAAGTATGCTGCCGAAATATCTGAGTGTGTGGGAAAGGAAGAGGGAAATATGTAAAATGAAGAACGGCATCGGAGCGATAGGACAATTCCAAATCTCTTACGCTGAATAGAGCATCTTCACGCAAGAATTTAAAGGCTAAATACTTTGATGGAACCATTTCATTAAGTGATAGTTTTAGCAATATAATTGCTATTAAACACAAATTGACATCTTGTACAGATGAGTCAGTCTTCTTCACGTAAACTATATGTACTTTGCAGAAAGGGTGTCCTAGACTAGTGGAAAATGTGGGATTATTTTAATGTCCTTTATGTTACATACTTCGTACTAGATCTTCTAACTGATGTCTACCATTTCATGTCTGATAAATAGCCTAATGTTTTAGCTTTGTTATTGTTGAATAGTATATGATAGTTTTGTCGTCCTTTCTTTTAAGTAGTGGCTCCCCTGTACAGAAAAATAGCTTTTGTTTCAATTTCTCTATTTGACAGATTGTTGTTTTAAAGCTTTCAACTGAATAGTCGTAAGCTTTCCCATTGCTTTCATACAGCAGCAAGCAAAGAGAATGCTACTAAAAAAATGGGAAAATAGATTTGGAGGACTTAATTGGCAAGGGATTTCAGGAGAAAGATATATTACCTGAAACAGTGTTAAATGCTTTGGAAAGAATTGTGTTCAAAATTTATTTTGTCCTCTTAACACTTTCTATTTCAAACTTTCAGACTTGATTTTTGCATAATAAATTATAGGAAAACCAGGAAACTAGGATGCTCATCTTTGGCCTTAATATTCACCTTCGTGTCAGTAGTCACCTCTGTGTAGTAAAGCAGATATAGATTGGTGACAAGACTCATAATTACTGGGGGGGGGTTGGGGTTTTTTTTTATTTACTATGAACATGTTGGGATGTTTTGTTGTTTTTTTGGGTATGTGTTCTGTTGTTGCTGTTGGTTTGATGCTTTTTTTTTGACAGAGCCATGCTTAGATGCTCTTTAAAATGAATAAAAAGTGAGAAGAGAGAGGTGTGAAAGGGGTGAAAAGCTTCAGTATTCTGTTTTCTTTAAGACTTAGTAGAGAGGGTTTTTTTGGGGGGGAAGAAGTTGTATTTTCTCATTTGAGTGCAGGATGTGCTTTTGCTGCTAAGCAGTGGTGAATTTGTGGAATAGAAATTGCTGTTGCTCATCACTTATTTCCAAGTCAAAATGGAATCTAAAATAGGAGTGGAATAATGGATGAATGCAATTGAAAGCATTTCTTTATTTTCACATCTTTATTGCCTTCAGATATGTTGAGTAATAAGCTTACAGAATTATATTTAGGCCTGAGTGAATGAACTAGAAGTATTTGATAGGTGCCAGGGAGTGCTGGAAGAGAGGGGTAGCAAAGCTAGAGTTATGTACAGGTAGACTGATTAGTCTGGCTGGATGTTATTGGAAGTCCATAGTGTAGATGCCTAAGACTGCTATTTAATAATGCCATTGACATACCTGAAAACATATTCCACTTGGAAGGTAGAAAGTTGATTATTTCCTCCCCCTGCCACTTACAAAATAAATTGTATAATCTGGGCACCAAGAGCAAGCTTGTTACTGGAAATCAAACATTTTAATTTTAATTAGTTTGCACTGGAAAGTAAGCAGGACTTCTTAGTAGTTTACTTCAGTACTACGGCTGTGCACAATTAGGTTTAAATGAAGTAGAGAATTTGAAAACAGTATAGGCTTGTCTGTGTGTTTTGCCAGTAAGTACGTGGATATAAGGGCAAGTGGGCTTTTTCCTAAAATTATGTAGGTTAGGGTTTTACTGGTACAGTTACAATACATCCAAAAGCATAGTTTTTCCTTGTTTTCTGCTGACATTGCTATTTGGGCAAAAGGAAGTAAGTATAGATTGCTTCCTCTTGGTGTTTCATGTTGTATGAATACAACCAGCATGGTCTAGATTCTGATTTTCTATAATGGAACATGTGTTTTACATCAAACAAGGGCTGGAAGTCAAAGCTCCATATGAAGGCAAAGAAAGCAGTTTTTATAGATTCTAGCCAGACCTCAGTAAATATTTTTTCTGATTTTTTCATTTAATTTGTCCACAAATAACACTTTCTTGTTTCCTTTTCTATTGTTTGTCTGATATAGCTTACCGTTGTTATAGGAGAACTGAAATATGAATGGTGTAAAGCTTTACCTTAAAATCGGATGTTTCAAATGTTTTGTGGTATATGACAGTCTTGCTTAATCTTTTGGGTTATTTCTCTGGCTAATCTGTTGGCATGGAACACAGAGAATGGCTAAAAGTGTTTATGGTTTTTGCAATGGGTACTGTGTAGGGGACCCTCAGCTGTTGTCTGGAGGGAGTGATGTCAAAATGATCCTCTTAGATCATCAGTCTAAATAATCCTGATTTTTGACAACTTTGCAAGGAGTTACTAAGTGCCTACATCTGGTCTCAGATCTTTTTATACCTTTCATTCAAAAGGACACTGGTAACTAACTCAACTGAATATTGTCTATCTGTGTTCTGTTAATCTAGGCTGAGACTCTTAGGTTTGCAGATACTAGAGAACTTGATGTGCCTTTTTCTAAAGTATAAAAGGGGGGTTGAAGGGGTCATTGATTTGAAACAGGTAAAAAGGTAGTTTCTATGCTTTTAACCTCTTGATGGTTTTATTTTCAAAATTTTTATTTTTAAGTGCTTCTACCTTTTTGTTTTGTGAAAATCCTATTTAAATAAAGGGGAAGTGTAGCGTGGCTGACTTCTAAGGATAAAAGCTAAGCTGATCATAAGCAGTGCTACACCAGATGTTATGAAACTTTCCTTCCCTGGTTGTGGGTTTGGGATTTCTTGTGTGTTTTTCAGGAAAGTCCATCTTTTCTAGAATGCTTAAGACTACTAAAAATTAATTTACAATCTAGACTATTCTAAATCACTGATCAAGACTACTAAGATATATAGTGAAAGTCCGTATACTAATGGCAATCATGACATTGATTTTGTTCTAATTCCTGTACATTCTGAAATAGCATTAAAAATATCACAAATACTATATTCAACCGTAGCACTTGGGAAATACCCTTCTCAAAAGCTTGTCTATGTGTTAATGTGCATTTATATTTATGTAAATGTTTCTGATTCAAATACCATTAATGCACCTCTTGAGCATCTGTGAAGATATTTTTCAAATTTATGAGGTAAGCATATAATCTGGAAACTTAGTGAAGAAAGAGTATTACCTCTCTCTGTGTTACTTTTTAAAATTTTTAAAAACACCCAGCTGTATAGATATTTTTGGAAATGGTGTTTTCTAGTATTTATTTAATGAATTTCATGCTTGTAGCACATATCTGAAACATGAACTCTCAACTTATGCTTTACATTATAAGTTATATTCATGCTGTTTTATCTGTTAACGTTAAAATAGGAAAAATGCTTTAGTAGAATCAACTAGATGGTAAAATGTTTCTTGAAACTTCAAAAAAAATTAATTGGTATAAATATAGGTTTGTATGAAATTCTTGTACATTAGGGGCTTTCGAATGAACATAAGTTCTGAGCACTTCTCTTCCCTTAAGAGTAATTCCTTTGAGAAAATAACCCATAAGTATGTTGTACAGCTGATCTGTAATAAGAAGCTCTGCTCTTAGAGATGTGTCATAGACAACTGTCACTTCAGGTACGCTTTAAGTCTTTTTATAATTTCAGGGTAAAAAATGAGTCTGTTATTCATCTTCCATAGTATGCTTTAAGTGTTAATGTATTTTTGAAGTTTTATTTCCATTAACTATATTTCATCTAGATGCTGTTAATTTGATTGTGGAGACACACATCAACAGATTACTTCACTGTGAGCAGTGATAGTCATCCAGGCCATTCATAAAGCTTCATAGACTACATCTGGCTAGAGCAATATGACTGAATATTAATTTCAGTAACCCTTAACTTCAGAGGCTTCTGAAATTTGTGAACTACTGTTCTTTAAATGTTACACAAAAATACAACTTTCTGTGAACAACCATTCAGTTTAAATATTCAGCTTTTTTATCCCCCCCCTGAGGAAATGAGTGCTGTTCCTGTTGTTCCAAAGATGCCATTCTGAATTTTCGTGGAGGCAGTTGAATACAACCACAAAGCTGCTGTAGTGACCCTGGTGTATAGGAGCTTGCAAACTCTGCCTAAAATTGCAGTAGTTCTTTTAGGCAAATGAAACTAGTTAGGCAATGCTCTGGGTTGTGTCAAATAGCTTGCATGGTAATAAGTTCTGTTTACTCAGTCTCTAAAGACAGCAGTGTGTAAGTCTACAGTTCTTACTGAGTAAAGGGTTGTGTACTTATTTTGCTGGCTATTATAGAATTGTTCAGGAGCAGCAAATAGTCCTGACCTTGTACCTTACAGCATACTACATGTGCTCCACATAATTTAAATAGCATGTCAAATACATACTTTGCTTTTATTCTGATCTCAATCCTACAGTGCCTTTTGCTGTATATAAATGTGTATACAGAAATATATATACACCTACCTGAATACCTGTATATAGGTATGTCTCACGTGACCATAGTTCATCAACCACAGACCCTAATCTATAGTTCTCTATGTCTATGTACATACAGAGGTATATGCATATACATACATATGTATATATCTACATGTATGTTTGTATACTACTGTGCATATATGTGTGACTGATTGCTATAGTATGAATTTCTTGTTTTGGAGTGTAGATAATTTACCTTAAAACTGCAATAGGTTCAGGGTATTTTTCGTTGTTATTATAGCTAAATAGAAGCGATCAGCTCTGCAAGCAGGAAAAGGTTAATCTGAGTATCTGCTTAGCTAATGTGCATACATTTGTTAGTAGTAAGTGCAACAGAAGTCCGAGGCCTTTAAATTAATCTTAAAGCCATTGATATGTAATAAACAGAAATTCTATTTGATTTTCTTCACTTACTATTTAAGTTTCAGGGATTTTGTGTTATGTACTGTAATATGCTTGGGACATTCTAGCATAGGGAAAATAGTAATGCACTTGTTAGAGTTGGGGAAAGGTGAAACTATAGTAGTACCTTGAGTACATGTTTGTAGAACTGAAATCAGAAGCTAGATGATTTTTTTTTTTCTTGGGCTTATAAAACAGAATTTAGGGAGAGATATCAGTGTTAAAGGTCAAATATGGAATTGAATAAAGCCTAAGTTAATTGGGTAGAGAAGAAGCTATTTGTGCTGTTAGGAAGTGCGCTGTTTGCATCCTGGTATTTGCATCCTGGTGTTTTCCTCAGGCTGTTGTACTTAACAGTTGCTACAGTTATGCTATGCCAGTGCAGGCTCTGATAACTCGGCTGTATGTATTTGCCCTAAATGAAGCATGGATATGCATTCCTATTTCTGTTAACTAGCATGTGAATGTTGCAAAGAGATTAAGCTCTTTGTTTTCCTGCTTCATCTGGCAAACAAACCTTGGCAATATAAACTTAACTCATGAATTATTAGTTCAAATTCGAACAGTCAGAATGTGTTCATGGAAGGAGAACAGTCTGATATGGCTGTGGAGTTTTTGATCCAGAAGCAGGAAGCCCAGAGAGTGGCTGTATTGTTAAGAGTACTGTCTTGAGTCCTTCTACATCTCTGAGAAACAAAATTGTGTTCAGACCCAATACAGCTGAGAGTATGAGTACAAAGCTAGTAGCTTTACTAGGGAAGCTGAGAGTGTAACAGCAAGGTAAGGAAAGAGTTGTAAGAGAGGAGCACAGTGAAGTCTGTCAGACTTAAGGACCATTGTTCCTTCTGGGTTGGGAACTGTTTTTTTAAAGTATCTTTAAATACTGATGTCAGGATGTTTCAGTCACTGTGAGGTTTGTGTAGGAAAGTTACTGCTTCTATCTGAGGGCCTTGCTCTAAATACTCTCTTGCCATCAGCTTTAGTATGAAAAAATTCTTACACAGCTAAAAAGATAGAGAAATGTTTCCCAAAAGGTGCCAGAAAAATAGAGGTATAAATGGATGACCTAGTTTGGTTGACCTAATTTTTCCTTCTATCTATCCTCCTACAAACTGATACTTTTAATTTCCTTAAAAGGTAATTTTATTGGTGGTAATCAATTTATGGGAAGAGTTAAAGGCAATATTGCTCTAATGGAAGTGTCCTGTGAAAGAGAAGTCTAGAAAAATTGAATTATCAGCTGTAAAAAGTAGCAAGCTGATATAGCCAGTTACTTCAGTGGGGGAAAATACCTAGCTATTATAAGAGGGCTGAAGCTATGAATGAAGTTGCCTCATGGGCTAGATGTGTCATTAGGAGCAAAAGCAAATAAAGATATGTTTCATTCCTTCAGATTTCTAGAAGGAAGCATCAGTAATTTTTAAAGAAATCCTACCATGATGCTTCTGACAGTTAATTTTTAACATCTATTATATTTCTGAGCTCCCTTAGTCCAGTAAAAATTGAATTGCCTAGTGTTAGGAATGTGCCAAGGGCAACTACATTACTAGACTGAAAGTTGTAAAGTGCTGTATGGATTGATTGGCTTGTTCAGTTTTTAATTTGCTATGATTTGGAGAAATCCTAACACAGTTGTTAAGTGTTCATAAATGTATCCTTATAATTTAGGTTCCTTTCTCTTTGGAGGAGGGGCTATACTCTAATTTTTTATATTGGAGAGCAGGCCTTGATTCTTTTGAAATATATTAATTTTAATTGTATCATCTCAGCTATGAGTTTTGGTGTCTAAAGTCATGGCTTGGAAAGCATCAGTCTGAGGGGAAGTTAACTTAGTTAAAACCGTACTGCTTTAAAGAACATATGCTTGACTTTAATCTCTTTTATTTAGTTATAATACTGAACTTGTCAATTTTAAACTGTCTTTTTTGCATTAACTTCTCATGTAGTCTTCTAAGTTGTAGCTGGTTTTGTTTGTTTTCCTAGGGTCAGAGTACTCTTGAAAAATTTTCCATCTTGATGTGTTTGTCTGTCTTGCTGTCTTGTCATTCTTACTGCCTCGTGTGGATGACATCTGCTTTTTGTTTTTCATCTGAAAACACACAGATGTTTTGTACTCTTTGTGATCACAGGAAGAACAGCTTCTATGTGGATCAGTGAGATTGAGTGCAGTTCGTTCTTTGGTTCTGAAGAGGTAGATGACCATCTTTCAGCTGCGCAGCTGGGCTACAGTGGGAACAAGGGGCCAAGACTTTTTCTTCTGGACAGCTAATAAAGGACAATCAATGGGAGGCTGAACAGAACGTGGTACATGAGTGGCATTGGCTTGTCTTCCTGCTTTTATTGAGGTTGGGCAGTTAGCACCTCTGCTATCATTGCTATCTTTCCTATCTGCTGTAGGGTCAATATAATGGATGAGCTGAGCTAGATGTCTGCAGCTGTTTAGACAAGGTTCTAGTTCATGCAGGTTTTGGCTGGACTTCAGAGACTGATAGGCATGATTCCTGGCTACCAGCCACATTTGAGAGTTTTAGGGTGCTGTTGGTCCAGAATTTTCATATTGTTTTCCATGGTTTGATTTTACTTTTTTTTTTAAATAAGTGTTGTCTTTAATTTGGTAGTTTGATGTTATTTTTATTCCTCTCATGGTTCTTGGAGGACAAAGCTATCTTTGAACAACTGGGTTCCTGATGCAAAGAATGCTACATGGGTTTCCTGTCTTTAAGTGTTAAAGTCACTTGCCAGTGTAGGTTATGCATCCTGTTGAAATGACTGATTGCTGTGGGAACTGTACAGCTCTTGAGAAGCCTGAGTGGTGTTCCACTCTGTCCTAAACGTTTCACTTCTTATTTGACTGTATTTGACTCTAATGCATAACCTGGCAGTGGAACAGTGTCTTTTTTTTTCCTCAAGGTGCTTGGTGGTCTGGTGGCATATGTGGTGCTTGGGTATAGCTTCCTACTTAGACAGGTTTTCTTACTGGATTAGCTGTCCAGTATTTGCATAGTCTTACTGTGCAAAACTGAGAAATTGATTAACATAAAAAGCAGAACAACCAAAGAAAAATAGTGATATGAATAGTGCATTGCACTTAGACTGTGGATAGGTTGGGTTTGGAAGTTGATGACTAGCTGGTCTGTGAGTGAGTAAAACTGATCATGGGGATGCCTCAGTGGTAAATGTATTATGTCCTGCATTTTTGCAGTGCGTAGCTTTTTTTCATTTACTGCTTTTTCACATGTAGAAAATAAGTCTTAATTCTTCCTTTATTTTCTACTTGAATCTTTGCCTTCTTGCATAGGAAGTAGGGCTACAACTGGTAGCTATGCTTTCATTATTAGTTATTCCCTCATGTCTATTCTGATAATTTTAGCAAATAGGTAATTGTTAATTGAAATGAATACAGTTGTCCAGTAGGAGTACTCAAGGGAATCATTTAGCTCAAAATAAAGCTGGAAAATGAAATACTATTCTGGAGGGAAGGGCATATGTAGGTTAGTTTAACTGCTTCAAAAACCTGAGCATTCCTGTAGAACTGAATTAATTATAAATTGCTTATAGGGCAGCACCCCTGTTGCACAAACTGTGAAAGGAAGGAAATAATCTCTTAGATATTGTGAGTCTCCCCAGATAGCTCTAAGTATTTGACAGTTTCTTGTAAGACTTCCATTTTTAGTAGTATAGATGGTTATACAAAGCTGTCTTGATTTTTATTATGGACAAGTTAAAATGTAAAACTAATTTTAACTCATTTCCTGTGAGGTTGCAGAAACATAACTGTGTAAATGTTACTGGACATATAGGGAACTATATATAAATTTTAATACAGAAAAGTGACTGGTTTTAGTCAGGTGGAAGGATCTTCGAAGTACTTCAGGCACACATTAGAATTTATTTTAGTAAAGAAATGTGTTGTTTTATAGATACTTTATTTTTCTGTTATTCCTACTTCATGAACAGTGGGCCCAGAAGGGAGAAGAAATGTAACCTACATGGTTTCCTTTAACAGCTTTTTGCTATAAAACTGTAACACAGGATCTTTGCACTGAAAGCTTTGGACATGAGTCCCTTTTTCAAGTTTGTTCTGAAGTAAGTTCTCATTAAGCTGAGTGTTAAGCCCTATAGTCACTCACAAATCAACTGCAGCCTTTTATATTTTCCTTATAAACAGAAGAGCTTTTCCAAAGGCCATTCCACAGAATTGCCCTGATGTCATTTAGTAATATTGCTCCAGTTGCTTCTTCAATTGGTGCCAGATATTTTCTTAATATTTTGATTATGATGATGAAATTTGAGCTTTCATTTCTTTGTTTTTTTTTGTTACAGTGAAAATGCAGCCTGCAAATTATTTAGGATGTCAACTTCCTATTTTTGTTGTTCTGAAAAGAACAGGTAGAAATTTCTATACATGAAACTGTTGCAGAGAGAAGCCTAGTTATCTCTCTCAAGGTTACAAAAATCTGTAGCCTGTTAATGAATGATTTAAATTGAGAGACCAATAACACTGAAAAAAAAAAAAGTCTGTATCCTAAAGTCAACAAGCTGTTGCCATAAATCCATATATAAACTGTGATTTCCTAAAGGCAAACAATACTTGCTTCTAAAATGCTAGCCAATTCCGTAACTTAATTCTAATATGGAATAGCCTGAATGAGACCTTACATAAGGTAACTTACACGTTATTAAACACTTCAGCATTTTTTTTGTGCAAAGCTATGGCAATGTATCTTTCTGGCACAGCATTTTATAAAGCATTAACACTGTTTAAATTGGTGATTGTGTGAAAATGAAGCCAGCATCCTGTTTGTACAGTCTTATAGCATACATAATAGGCTTCCCTTCCTGTATTCATAGAAAAAATATTCTGTGTCTGGTAAAGTAAGTGAACAGTGAAGAAAGTATGTGGATATAAAAACCTCAGTGATGTTATTTTTAGCTCTTACAGATGAAGATAACTTCCAGACATATTAAGCGTACATCAGGCCAGGATGTGTTTAGAAGTGAGAAAAGTAGCAATGAAGTAAAAAGGGAATTCAGTGCAGGGATATAATTAAGTTGTGAACTGATCTATTTCTAGAGAGACACTTTGAACTAAAAATTATTTTAGTCAGGTAAAGGATCTTGTAGGGCATGTCAGGGAGTCACTGGAATTGGCTTTGGTAAATAAATGCAAAAATGAGTTCCTTCTATTCTTGCATTTCAGTGCCGTGTCCTTCAGATTTTTATGGGGCCAATGTATCTTTTACCACTTTAAAACTTTGAGAACTTGGTTCTGAAGTCAGGAGTTTCCTGAATCATATACTGATGGCATAGATTTTCAGGTGGTGTTCCTTGTAAACTATTCTAAGCTAAGTGATAATAACACAGCAGACAATATTTACTTTTAAGATTTGTATGATTTATTTTTTTTCCTTTCCCTGTTAACAGATTCTTGCTAATGTGGTATTGGAATTTAGTGTTTATTGGTAACAACTGAGAAAGTGAAATGTTCTGTTTGTAGGAATGTAGCTTACAAACTTTATATGTTTGAACTGAAGATTTCTTTGGATAGAGATCACAACCTTCTTCCTGTGGTAGGTCAGCTTAATGAGTATATGATTGTTATATTTTGTGTAAAGTTAAGTACATGTAACCTTTTAATTTATCAACTGGGCTTGAGAAAACTTCCAGAAGAAAGTTGGGGAACTTTGTTCATGCAAGGTGTATTGTGAATTTTAAGTATATCTCGAATGCCGTGGAGGAAGGATTTTTGCAGAAGAAAAGATAGAAGAAACATGAATGTAGCCTTCCTTTTGTATTCATACTGCTGTCTTTTGCTTTGTCTCTAGCTTGCTTGATCTACCTTCTGGACACTGTATAAACAAGATACCCTTTAGGAATTTCTGCATTTATGTCAGCTAGTAGTTGAATTGTCCCTGCAAAGTGTGTAGTTTTCCACTGGGCATAGTACTTCTGTCAGATCTTAAGCAAATTGCAACATTTATTTTTGATCCAACACGTCAACTGTGATCTATCTCTTCTGGGTTTTTTGTTCTTTTTTCTTTCTTTTCTTCCTCCCTCCCCTTTACTCCTGTGCTTGTGCTACATTATCCCTGCCTGTACTGCTAGAATGATTTCCTTATTTTTTAAACCATCTGTTGTTCCTGTTTTCGGAAGACAGAGGCCATTGCATGATGAGTGGAAAACCATGTGAATAAGTTAAGTATCTTCAGATTTGTCTTTGCCTTGCTTTTAGACTGGAAGCTCTTCAGAACAAACAGCTTTATACAGGTGGTTGTGGATTTAATGAACTAAAGGCAAATGATTTTCTCTAGTGAGTTTTCCCTTTTAAGCTGTGCAAGCACTGACTGATCAATTGTTGGGTTATAGTAAGAGAGAAGGTATATGGGTGGATTTTTTTACTGTTTTTTTTGTTTGTTTTGTTTTGATTCAATGTTCAAAGGAGAACTGGATGGGCTATTTGAACCTGGTTTTGAATTCAGAACAGAATAGCTTATCCATGCATTTTATTGGCTTCATTATCCTCTTAAAGAGAAAGTTAAGTTTGCAGATGTTATCTAGCTCTGATAACCAACATTTTTTAATAAGTAAAAATCTTAGAAGTGTGTTAGCTCTGGACAATGGGGCAAGAAGCATGGGAAGCAGGACAATGAGGCTTAACCAGGCTGGTTAAAAGCAACTGCAGGGATTGAAAGGGTTTATCCAAAGCTGTTTTGAATGTAAGAGGCTGTATTCTCTGCATGTCTGAAAGTTGGACTTTTTTGATTCTCTTTGGAAATAGTCTTTGTAGGAATCATCATGCACGCTCTTTCTTATGACTTTCCATGTTATGGTTTGTTAATTTCACCAGGATAAATATTCCAGGGTTTGCACTGGACCAGGTAATACTGCTTATATATCCTTCTCCTGAAAAGAGGAATTGTAGTATTGAACTATTGTCTAAGCTTGGTTATTACAGAGGTTCCTGGAGACCAAAGCCTAATCTGAGTCTCTTGAAAGAAATGTTGAGTCCTGACAGCTACAAGGGATGCAGTCAATATTCAGAGAGAAGGGCAGTGCAGATTGCATTGGGGTCATGATGCAATCTTCTAGTAAGTAGCGTACTTGACATAATGTACTATTCACTTGTAATGCATCTGTAAGAAGCACTTTTGTCCTGATAAGATGTTGGATACTTCACTGCTCCTGTGAATTAATTCACTTTGTCTGTAGAGTATGTATTTATATATTTTGCATTTTAAAGCCAGGACTTGGCAATCCTGTATGTCTCATCCTATTACTTGTCATGCAGTTACTGTCTCTTTAGAACAAACGTGTATTCCTGTCTGGGCTTATTAGCATTAATAGCTGTTCTGGTTACCCAGTGGAATACTGATGCACAATGCTAGCAATTGGGAATGAGAAGGAGGTAGCCTTTAAGGGAAGGCACAATGCAGGGATTAAAGAGGGCATTGCTTTAGAAAAATGCTGCTGTTCCTTAAAGTCAAACTGCAGCAGACACTGGGGTTGAGGTTAAACTTAGCTGACGCATTGAAAATAGAGATCTTTTAAAGCTATTGATTTTGTTTGGAAGGCTGCCACTTCCATCAGGGAAAAATAAGATTGAGAAACTTGGTTTGTGTCCTACTTAGAGTGTGCTTAAATAGTTCTCCTTTAGTAAGTGTGGGGAGTTCTGGTATTTGGAAAGGGTCATTGTTTTTCACCGGTCCAAACTGCATGCAATGTCTAGCCTATTTCCTAGCTAGAAATCCTGCAATAGGCAGTCTTGTGCATCTGTAGGAATTTAGAAGTTTGTTTTTTTTTCTGGCTAAAGGCATATCTGTTTCCACACTGAAAAGCAAGTCACGTAGTTTTCATAGCTGTAAGCAGCAGCAGTACAACCTGATCCTTTTAAGTTGTTCAGTGCTATGTAGTCTCACTTTCCCATTTGTTCTATTTTTCTTGTATA
The DNA here is from genome assembly GCA_026212715.1 of Elanus axillaris. Lineage (NCBI taxonomy): Eukaryota > Metazoa > Chordata > Aves > Accipitriformes > Accipitridae > Elanus > Elanus axillaris. The sequence continues at coordinate 13,418,078 of JANZLQ010000005.1, read as the reverse complement.
AAAAAGAAACCTACACTTTGCTTGCTTTTATTATTTCCTACCTTACTTTGTAAAATTTCAGATTCCATTCTTTCTTATCTAGCCTTTCCCAAGAGTGGCTTTGATAGATCTGAGGAAGTAACTTCTGTAATGCAACTTTCCTCATTTCCTGTATTTCATCTACTTACTTTGTCATTCTGAAGAGCCGTGACTAGTGGTTTCACATACTTACATTTCCATTATCTAAAATTGTAATTAAGTGTTGATTCTCCAATTTTAGATCTGTAAGTTCAATACTCAGTAAAATGCTATGAAGTGTAATTTTTCTTGAGGGAGGTAAAAAGAGATCTTGACGGAGAAGGAAGCAGTGAAGAGTAAAAGTTAGGAGGAAGCTATTCAAAAACAGGTGTTTCTTTGTGGTGATTACATTGTGTTTTAGTGAGCTAAACCAGGAAGGTGTTTGTAGCTTATTTGTGTGCAGGTTGGCAGTCTGCTGCTCTGTGTGCAAGGTATGTTGAGCAATATACTGAGTGGAAAGAGACAATAGAAATATGGAAGAAGTTCTGCTTGTGCCAGGAACTGTCACCAGTATTTTACAATCAAACAAGGCCTGACTCCAGTCTCTGCTGGCAGTGGGCTTTGTGATGCTAATCCACCCACTGCCTCTCTTCTGATGTGTCCACAGTCAGAGTATCTCACCGAGTCACCTTGTTAATTCTGTTGGCTTTGCTGAAATGGTTTCTGGTTTTCCAGAATTGGAATGTGAATTTGACCACAGCTGTAGTATTTTCTCAGAATTTTTTAACTGTATCTGTAAACAGAGAAAAGAGGAATACTTCATTTGGTGTTGAGCAACTTTCCTTTTCCTAGATGGGCAACTGTGGGCTGCAGCCAGTGTCAGTACCAAGTTACTATACAGACAGCATTTGCTCTAATATGAGGAAGAAATGGCAATAAAGGGGATTAGTGGTTTAGAAATAAGATTAAAGTAAACAGAATTGAAGTAAAAGGCTGAGACTGATAAGTGATTGATGTGTAAAATCTCAATATATAAATAGTTATTGTCATTGATGTTAACTATTGCCTCCAGTATGATAAAACCAGTCCAGCTAACCTTTGACCGTAGGGGTGGGTATGAAACTATCCTGGTGGTAGTTGAACAGTCTTGCATTGATGAAGAACCATAGCTCATACCAAACTTAAAAAAAAAAAATCCCAAAGCTATAGAAACAGGAAACCCCCATATCTTATAATTATCTTATAGTGTATTTTTAGTTCTGTTTTTTTAAGTGATGTTAAAATTAGTCTGCCACACATGGTATAATAGGTGTATCCATAATTGGGGAGAAAGATGAATAGATGCATCTACAGATAAGTTATGTCAGTGCTGAGTACACCTGTATTTGACCAACCAATAATTTCAGCATGGTGGATGAAGATACGGTGCAAGACTTACAGGAAATGTTGTCAGAGTTGGAATTTGGCCAGGATGCTGTGCTTTCCTTATTGCCTTTGTTGCTGTTAAAGGACCACTTGTTCATTAAAATTATCAAAACAGTTTCCTTGGAAAGAGACAGACCAGTAAGCACACTATTCTTGTAATACATACATGCATGTGGGAAGAAGAAACTGCACCTGAAGAGCAGCACAAAGGAATTTCAGCCAGTAAGTCAGCTTCATCGGGGGACCAACTTAAGTGCCTCTGTGCAATTACATGTAGCATGAAGAATAAACAAGTACGTAGAGGCATGAGCACACTTACAGGGCTATGATCTTATTGGCATGATGGAGATGTGGTAGATGGCTCCTGTGATTGGCGTGTTGGAATGGAAGGGTACAGGCTCTTTAGGAAGGACAGGCATGGGAGATGGGGGTGTCACCCTCAATGTCAGTGACGAGCTGGAGTGCATAGAGCTCCGCCTGGGGATGGATGAGGAGCTGACCAAGAGCTTATGGGTCAGGATTAAAGGGAGGGCAGGGACAGGTTATGTTATAGTGGGGGTCTGCTACAGGCCACCAGACCAGGAACACTAAGTGAATGAGGCCCTTTAGATAGATATAGTAGCAGCCTGATGTTCACAGGTCCTTATGGGGAATTAAACCACCCTGATATCTGTTGGAGGGACAGCATAGCAGGGTGTAAGCAATCAGGGAGGTTCTTGGAATGTATTGATGACAACTTCCTTCTCCAAGTGATGGAGGAGCCAATGAGGAAAGGAGAATGTGGAGCTCAAGGGCAGCCTTGGCTGCAGTGACCGTGAAATAGTGGAATTCAAGATCCTTAGGGCGGTGAGGAGGGTGCACAGCAAGCTTGCTGCCCTGGACTTCAGGAGAGCAGACTTTGGCCTCTTCAGGGATCTGCTTGGTACAGTACCATGGGATACAGCCCTGGAGGGGAGAAGGGCCCAAGCAAGCTGGTTAATATTCAAAGATCCCCTCCTCCAAGCTCAGGAGAGATGCATCCCAGCAAAGAAGAAGTCAGGTAAAAACACCAGGAGGCCTGCGTGTATGAACAAGGAGCTCCTGGACAAACTTAAACACGAAAAGGAAGCCTACAGAGGGTGGAAGCAAGGACAGGTAGCCTGGCAGGAATACAGAGAAATTATTCAAGCAGCCAGGGATCAGGTTAGGAAAGCAAAGCCCTGATCAAATTAAATCTGGCCAGGGATGTCAAGGGAAACAAGAAAAGCTTCTGTAGGTACATCAGTGATAAAAGGAAGACTAGGGAAAGTGTGGGCCCTCTCTGGAAGGAAATGAGAGACCTGGTTACCCCAGACATGGAGAAGGCTGAGGTATTCAATGACATTTTTGCCTCAGTCTTCACCAGCAAGCGCTCCAGCCACACTGCCCAAGTCGTGGAAGTCAAGGGCAGGGACTGGGAGAATGAAGAACTGCCCAGTGTAGGAGATGAGGTTTGAGATAATCTAAGGAACCTGAAGGTGCACAAGTCCATGGGACCTGATGAGATGTATCCACAGGTCCTGAGGGAACTTGCGGATGAAGTGGCTAAGCCACTATCCATCATATTGAGAAGTCATGGCAGTCTGGGGAAGTTCCCACTGACTAGAAAAGGGGAAACATAACCCCCATTTTTAAAAAGGGAAAAAAGGAAGACCCAGGGAACTACAGACCAGTCAGTTTCACCTCTGTGCCCAGCAAGATCATGGAGCAGATCCTCCTGGAAACTATGCTAAGGCACATGAAAAATAATAAGGTGATTGGTGACAGCCAACATGGCTTCACTGACAGCAAATTCTGCCTCACAAATTTGGTGGCTTTCTACGATGGGGTTACAGCATTGGTGGATAAGCAAAGAGCAACAGATGTCATCTATCTGGACATATGCAAAGTGTCTGACACTGTCCTGCATGACATCCTTGTCTCTAAATTGGAGAGACCTCCATTTGGTGGATGGACTACTCTGTGGATAAGGAATTGGCCAGATGGTTGCACTCAGAGTTGCAGTCAACAGCACTGTGTCCAAATGGAGACCAGTGATAAGTGGCACTCCTCAGGGGTTGGTATTGGGACTGGTGCTGTTTAAGATCTTTGTTGGTGACACGGACAGTGGGATTGAGTACATGCTCAGCAAGTTTGTCAGTGACACCAAGCTGTGTGGTGTGGTTGGCACATTGGAGGGAAGGGATGCCATCCAGAGGGACCTGGACGAGCTTGAGAGGTGAGTCTGTGCAAACCTTATGAAGTTCAACAAGGCCAAGTGCAAGGTCCTGCACATGGGTCAGGCCAATCCCAAGCACAAATTCAGGCTGGGCGACGACTGGATTGAGAGCAGCCCTGCAGAGAAGGACTTAGGAGTACTGGTGGATGGAAAATTCAGTATGAGCCAGCAATGTGTGCTTGCAAGTTCAGAAAGCCAGTCGCATTCTGGGCTGCATCAAAAAAGTGTGGCCAGCAGGTGGAGGGAGGTGATCTTCTCTCTTTACTACACTGTTGTGAGACCTCACTTGGAGTACTGTTTTCCGCTCTGGGGACCCCAACATAAGAAAGATATGGATCTGCTCGAGCAGGTCCAGAGGAGGGCCATGAAGATCATCAGCAGGCTGGAGTACCTTTCCTATGAAGACAGGTTGAGAGAGTTGGGGTTGTTCAGCCTGGAGAAGAGAAGGCTCTGGGGAGACCTTACAGCAGCCTTCCAGTACCTAAAGGGGGCCTACAAGAAAGCTGGAGAGGGACTTTTTACAAGGGCCTGTAGTGACAGCACAGGGGGTAATGGCTTTAAACTGAAAGAGTAGATTTAGATTAGATGTAAAGAAGTTCTTCACTGTGAGGGTGGTGAGGCACTGGCACAGGTTGCCCAGAGAAGCTGTGGATGCCCCATCCCTGGAAGTGTCCAAGGCCAGGTTGGTGGAGCAAGGTGGTCTGGTGGAAGGTGTCCCTGCCCATGGCAGTGGGGTTGGAACTAGATGATCTTTAAGGTCCCTTCTAACCCAAATCATTCTGTGATTCTATGATTATTTACATATTGAGGGCAGTTTTCCTGACATTTCTTTGGTTTCATGGCATAAGATCAAAGGGGTAAAACTGTCTTGAGGCTTGCTCAGGCAAATAGGAGCTGGGTAGAAGACAAACAGTCCCTTAAAAATAACTTGGTTATAAAAACAATGAACAGTTGAAGTGACCATAACTACAGTAGCAGTGTTTGGGACAAAGCAGTAACGGGATGAGATTATTTTTTATCCTTTCCAGGCAGCATGATACAATCTGCTGTACTTGGTTCAATAGGTATGTTCTTAACTGGGGAGGAAGATGAGTAGATAAGATTTTAGGATCATATGACACTTTATGATTTCTTCAGATTATAAAAAAATGCTGTAATGTGTCAAATCAAATGTCTACCTAGTCCAATACTTTATTCTGACTGGTAGATACTGAGAGAAATAATGTAAGACATGAAATGGAGCCATCTTCCCAGTTTCTCTCAATGGCAGATTCTGAGTAGAAGCTCCCAAACTCTGTATACAGTAGCAGCAGGTTGATGATCACAGGACACCAGGACCCATCACTGGTGTATTGACAGTCAGGATAGTGGCAGGTACTGCTACCTGGCATGTTTAAACAGGCCCTGTGCTGCTTGCAATTGTTTTACTTTTTTAGCTCTGTATAATTTCCTTTTATTCAACTTCCTCTTTTTTTTTAAGTTCCTATTTCTAAAGGGAAAAGTTGTGGTGAATCTTTTTTAGACGTTTCCTGTCTGGCAAGGATAACAGGTATAAGCATGTAGTAACTGTAAGTGGTTCTTCTGAAGCTGTGTCTTTAGCCAGGTCCAGTGCTTGCTCAAATCTGCTTCAAGGTGTTTTTCTTGTGCAGGGATTGAGTGAGAGTCTCTGGAAAATTGATCTGATACCTTTAAAATGAAAGAAATCTGTATGTTGTACCCCTCTGAAATTCTTAATTTCTTGTTTTTCAGCTTCATAGCCTTCCCAACCTCCTTTACAAGAACCACCAGGTTTCTTGTGCATGCTACCAGTACTGTGGTTGCTTCCTTGATAGTATAGATCTTATACAATCCTGTGTGGATTAAAATACGTTGTAGAAATTTAGCTTGATTTTTCTCACCTTCCTCTTGTTTGTGTCTCTGCTTTTGTAATGCATGATGCTGCTTCCCCTCTGGCATGCCTGTGCCTGTCAGCACTCTATAATTTGTAAGGGTGGCATGAGTTTCTCAGCAAGTAGTCCTGCCATCAAGTGTAAGATTCCTTTTATATCAGTATTGTCCTTTTAGACTGAAATTTAGACACCCTTGAATTGGTTAGGCAGTTGGACTAGATGATCATTGTAGGTCCCTTCCAAGCGAAATATTCCACTATAAATGTATAGTTTGTCTTAATATCTAGATTTCATGCAGGTGAACAGAAACACCTACCCGTTTCTTCCTGCAACAGGTACTTAATGTGCCTGAACTTTGATGACTTCTCTGTCCTTTATTTAGGGTGTGGTGTTTTCATGCCTATCACAGAGGATTTTACACTGTGCTATAATTTATTCTATTGCTTCTGAGTCTAAGCCTCTTCAGGCCTGATTGGAAGTTTGGTAGAAGTAGAACCCATTCTTGTGTCTAGTATATTTTTTTGTCAAAAAGTGTTGTTCTGTGTTTTGGGGTATTTTAGGAAATAGGAAGCAAATACCTTTATCTTGCAGCCTTTTTATCACCCGTTTTCAGCATGCCTTAATATCTATTGACCAATGTGCTATACTTTTAATCAGTAAAGTTGCATGAAAAGGCTCTTGGTCTTAGCCTCTTACATTACTGACTAAACTTTGTGTCTAGAACTATATGTTCTGTGTCTGGTATCCACAAATGTTGCTATTGCTGACTGCTTCTGTTGTGGCCCAGGTGATGCCCAGGGATGCTTTATAAGAATTTCCTCGTTTACGTTTGACCTGGTAACTAAGGTCTATCAGCTGCTTTATTTTCGGTGGGATGCAAGAAGGTTTTCGTCTGCCCATGGGTACACTGACATCTAGTGGATGGGTCCCACAGACACAGGGCAAGCAAACTGGTGCTTTAAGGCCATCTTTCCTCTGGATTTTACCTTAAATTTTGCGTTCTCAGGGTTGTTTGGAAGAAGGGGGGGAAAAAAGCAATGCCTAGCCAGTTTTATGTAACTTCTTCTAGGGTATAAGGAGTAAAGTTTGTGCAATCAAACTAGTTGGGTTTTGTTGGTGATGGGGTTTGTTTTTTGGGTTTTTTTTTTGGTTTTTTTTTTTTCTCCCCTCAGTCATGTCACCTGCATGTGAGCCTCAAATGTTTGTAATAAAATTAAGATACTGCATTCCCTAGTCATCCTCCCAGCCTATGAAGAACGTAAGTTACCTGTGTAGCACAGCAAGAAGAGGCAGATGTTCCATCTTCTCACCTCTGAGATAGTACCTCTAAGTTGCCTTCAGTTCTGAGCTTATCCTTTCAGTGAAACTTGAAGCCTAATAACACATGGTAGTGTTGCTTTGCAGCTTGTCTCAGACATCTGTTAATTTAACTGGGAATCGAGTAGCAGGAAAAGTTTTAACAAACCCACAACTTTTCCAGGAATATTCCTAAGCAGAGAACAGTGCCTAGAAATCAAGCTTCCTGAAAATGTTCATCAAAATGTTAGTATTGCTTTAAAGACAAACCCAGACAATTCAGTTGAAGAAAATAAAATCCAGATTTCTTTATCAAAGAAAATAAACACTGCATAAAGCTTGATAGTTTAATAGTTAAGTAAGGCATCTTGTGCTGTCAGAGACAGTTGATGTGAACTGAGTAAATCATTGTGCCTGTGAGCAGTTAACACCATTGCTGCAGATTGTTTGCTCTCTGAGGGTTTAAGTCATTCTGCACTACTGTTTGTTAAACAGTAACATAGTGGTTTTGGGTTTTTTGACCATCTAGTAAATTTCTAAATGAGGTTAAAACAAGAGACAGTTTCAAGTGACTTAAACTATGGCTTAAAATAAGCCTTTTGGGCCGCCTTTAATGGTGGAAGAGTCAGAGAATGTACTTAGAATGAGCGTGTTAGACTTAAGTGTTTGGTGACAGTCTTTAAAAAGGAAAATAGTGCTTCCTTGTCCAGAGAAAACATTGAATTTTTCACTGAAAGACACTAAGGTTATTTTACTGTTTGCTAGCATTCTTTGGTTACAGCGAAAGTATCTTCAAGTAAAAACAGACTACCACAACCAAAACCATTAACATAAAAATGAATTCATGTTTTATATGAAATACCAGAAAAGAAAGAGTAAAGACTCTAACACTTTTTCTGTGCTAAAAGGAACTTACACAATGCAAACAATAGATAAAGTAGAATATGAATGTTCCTGTCCTAGGAGGAAAATTTCAGTAATTTCAAGTTGAATCGTTTTTTTAATATTGGACCACAAAGAAAAAGAAGAACATACAATCCATCAAAAAAGAGAAATCCCAGCCTCAACTGACTTCTTATTTAAATTAAGAAGAAAGAAGAAAATTAACTTTTATCTCCTGTTGCTATTCAGAATTTATATTGTCTTATCTCTACAAATTTTCCAGCATGCTTGACTGAATACAGATTGTTTATCAGCAAATACCGTGTGTCTTTATTTCCTAGGTGACTACTATAAACACTTACGAGTTTCCACTTAGTTAATTTGTGATAATATGCATGTGTGTTTCCTTCAGTGTCAGCTTCTAGTATACAACTTTATTTAGCATTAAGTTTAGTCTTATTTCTTTTACCCTGAAAGTATGTCTGCTTACTTTGTTATATTCCCATCTTCCCCTCTTGTTGATTGTTTTCTGGCTTTGTCATCAAATGTGTGTTAACGTGCTCTGCTTTTCATGAGAACGCATGAAGGAAAATGCCTGATTGGCCTGGGAAGTTTTTTGAGAAACTCTGCTTGTGAAATCCCTTCAGTCAGATGGCTTTTTTTCTCCAATATTTTTCCTTGTAAAAAGACTAAAGAGACTTGTCTCGCCTGAATTCTTGTAGAAATTCACATATTCTTCTTTTGAATTGGCACCATATCAAATACTTATTTGAAGCTCAGATTAGAACAGCTTCCTTTCCCAAGAAAGGAAGTGGAGTCTTATTACTTTGTCATTTATTCCACATAGATGAGAATTATAGATAACAATTTTGAGGCTGGATCTGGAGGTATTCCTGTGTTTCTGAAATACCTGGAAGTAAATCTATCATCCAGAACCCCAGGGGTGTTGAATAAAGTTGTTTGTATTTCAGATAGAAAAAACTTAATGAGGGTTCACTATTGTTTACCAAACAATTGACTTCTAGATTCTGAATTGTAAATACTCAGCTTTTAAAAATTACAACCGTTGAGGGTTATTTTAAATTTATCAGTAGCTTGATTGACAAGACACTTGCCTGAACCAGCTACATTTTACCAGTTGACTTAAGTACCTTTGCATTTGTTGAAATTCGGCACAGTAGGAGGACTGCATTTTGCAACTTATGTGTAACAAACATAGCCTGCAGGGTAGAAACATCAGTGAGAGGCTATTTTAGAACCCTTTATGTGACTGAGTGTATACTTTGTATGAAGTAAATGCTTCTCTGCTCCCCAAAATAGAGGAATTTCAGAAGTAATTACTTCATAAATATAATAAAGGCATCCTACAGACTTGAAATTAATTTAAAGTTTGACCTGCAGCTTTGGTGTACAAAAGGCAACAAAATGTCTATAAAGACTTTATTTTAGAAGTGTCAGGGATTTAGGTTATCAACACTGGTTTTAAAAGAGGATGTATACAGTGTGTTACTTGACCCTTTAGTTTGATGCGAGCTTTTACAAGTCTTCAGAATTAAAAATTTCCTCTAAAATGTTCATGATTTAAAAAGGATAAACTTCAAACTGTTGAATTAAAACAGTTTTAATTTACTTTTTTGCAACTTCACTGTAGTATTCTTGTCTCTCGGTGTTCTAATGAAATCATGAGATAAGGCTGTGGAAAAGGCAACTATTTCTTTTGCTAGTCAATTTTGGATTTGCATGGCCTTGAAAATAGGTGTGATTAAGGTTACCATGGAACTTTGTGTTAATGGTATGCCAAACAATGTATTTGAAGTGGTTATATTCAAGAAAAATCACAGCCTTTTACTTTTTTGAAGCCCTTGTTTAACAAAATATGAGGGAATTAAACATTTTCTATATGAGTGGTAGTACTGTAAGGTCGTAGAAAATGCTGCGTATATGCCTATGTTACTTTTGTAGAAGATAACTGCATACAATACAGTATGTGTGCAGAAGGTTTAAGGACTCTTAAATTCAGCAGAAACAAACTAAATAGTAAAGTTTATGTTGTTCAGCCATTTAGCAGTATTACTGCCAAGTCTTGAATGTTCAGCCATTATAACAAAAAAAAAATAATGGAGAGAAATAATCTAAAATCATGCTTGTGAATAACATTGTCTAGATTTGTTGTTTCTGTACTAGCTATTGCTACTTTGGTTTCATTTGAGTAGTTGCTTTATAGCTCTTTCTGCTGGAATTAGGAAAATTTTGTTGGCCATTGCATTCCCTGTTCTATCTTTGTTTGAAACCAGAATCGGCATATTCTGGTTGGAAGGTGTGTGCTTTTGAACTGACGGGGACATATTTGTTAGGCAAAGATTACAAATATAAACAATTATGACACAAAATTCCTTTGCTTATCCATAAATACTGTGCTGGTTATTAGCTAGGGTTATTACAGTTGAAATCTTTAGTACAAGTTTGTATCTTTAATAAGGCTACTTCTTTCTGGCTCTTAAAGTGCTATTGAACTCTGTCATAAATGGCTTCTTTATAACTAGCACATTCCTTGGCTTCCAGATGCAGCCTCAAAGAAGTTGTAAGCATGTTTTCTGCAGTTAGTAGAAATGTATTTTCTATTTGATACCTTGTCTTTGTATTTCCTTATATATTCCCTGTGTATATGTTACTGCAGGGAGGTGCTGATTCAGTGCTTGTCAGAAGTTTTCTTTTTTGTATTTATGTCTGGAAAGGTTTTAGACTGTGGCTTTTTCAAGGGGGAATAGTCGTTAAAACCTTGTGGGTGTTCTACTTGCCAATTATAAACTAACATAACTATATTAGCAGAATCCTTATCTTGCCTGCTGAATACTGGGGGTTCTAAACTACTGAATGTCTCTGCAGATTCTGTATTTCTATACAAGGTTCAAGCCTGCTTCTGAAAAAAGTTAGACTTCTAGGGAAAGATAAAATTGGTGTATTTTTATTGGAATTGCTTGCATGTCCAACATCAGTGTATTTAACACTGGACTTATATAATCACATAGTGATTCAAGTGTATGCTAAAGGATGTCATATAGCTGAAAGGAACAGCATCTTTTAGTTCTGGAGATGTTTCAGTAAGGTATTTTGGACCCAAACCCAGATCCCAGTTGCAACGTTCTTGACTGCACAAACAGCTATGCTTTTTACCCAGAGTGTTTAAGCTCCAGCTTTTCAGCTTAAAGTTATTTCCAGGGAATTTTACAGGGCAGGATCTGTTTCAGATAAATTGGCAAGACATACCTGTTAAAAAGCCTTAATGCCTTTTTGGAAGGCAGGACATAACAGCTATAGCAAGCCTTTTTTGGGGGGGAAGTGGGGATTTATTAAAATGCCTTAAGACTATTTTCCTGTGCCTTTGTTTCTGGCAGCTTTGGTAATGGGGGACCAGCAGGTAGGAAATTCCAGTTTACTTCTGTTGGAGAGAAAGCTCAGGGTTTCCTGTTTTGATTGTGATGCTTTTTTTTCCACCTAGTATGAATTGGGCCAAAACCAAACACTGACCTCAAGGAAGTGTGTTCCGAGGCGTGGGAAAAGAGGAAGAGTTTTGCATCTTGTGAAGGAAGAGGGAGAACAACTTCAGGGTTGGTTTGATGGAGGATTTTATTGTTTGTTTGGGTTTTTTTAGTGCTAGGCAGACACAAAAGCAATATATATATATTCTCCATGGAATTTAATGCCTCATTCCACATACTATGAAGTTTCTATGAAGTCACAATCAAGCCAATGGTAGACTGTGGGGAGGAGGAAGTTTTGATGGTAATAGATTATGAAATTTCTCAGGGAGAATTGATGCGGTTAAACAAACTAAACATTCTTAAGAGACAGAGGCTTAGCTGATACCTATTTAGATCCTTGTATTGCTTATTTATATACCTGATCTGTATTGGCTATATAGCTCTTCCTTTGAACACTTGACACAAGGTACTTCTGACTGTTTAAGGATGTTAGCTCTGTTAAGGCACGAGCACTGAAACTGAAGAGTTGTAGAGTCATAACTGATGGTGACTGGCCCATCCCCTCTCATGTGGCCTGGAAAAAAGCATAGGTTACATTCCTTTCAGCTACCTGATTGAGCTGGAGTAAAACCTCTTGCCTTTGGGGTGTTTTTTGTGGAAAAAGTCTCAACTTGCCTTTAGATAATTTCTTCTATCCTTCCATGGGCTGCTCCTGGGGATGTTATTACTTTGCTATCTGTTCTTATTAGGTCATAGCTGTTGACTTTGACTTCCCTGAGAATCTTTAAATCTGGTGTAAGGGAAGTAGGACAAGTATCTTCATCTCTTTTTTCGGGTGAAGGGCACATTCTGTAAAAGCCTTCACTTAGTTCAGATGTTGCACTGACAGTGTCAATGTCACATCCAGAATGTCAAAATTTGTTTGACTTCAGAGCTAGTCTGTCTAGATGGAGTGGATGGTAGTGTGTGCTTCTGGATGGTTAAAGGGTGGCTCTTGAGAGGAGGTTTACCTGGACCTATAACCAGTTTTTGTTTTTAAAACAAACAAATACACCCCATTTCCAGTATCAGAGTGGAAAGTTCATCCCACCTGTCTCATACTTGCTCTGAGACTTGCTCCTGACAAGACTTTCCAGCAGGGCTCTGCTATGGCAGTGTTGGTGTTGCAGGTTTACTTCTGCTTGCTTTTGCAGAACGAGATGAGAGATGAAGTGGCTACTTAAAGTGGTCTTTACATCTTTTCATTTAAGGCTAAATCTCTGCTTAATATCAATGATTCTACTTCTGGTTACCGTCTTACTGAGCAGCTCAAATCTTTGGTACCATAACAAGATTAGGCAATCTTCCTTTTTGTTTTGGATGCCTTATAGCCAGACACTGGATTCAAGATGTCTGTGTGTGCTTCCAACTGACCTGTTATTGTGGTGTTGCTGAATTCCCCTAGAGATTGAGGGCTACCGTAGTCTAGGGTGAGATATGCAGTTTTTTTCTGCTTACACTGTAAATGCCTGCATTGATTGCACATATAGATGGCAACTTGGAGAACAGCTACAATACATAACCTCTCCTGTTGTCCCCCATGTGTGCCTAAACCCTATTTTGTAGGAAGCTGTTATATACCCTTGTTATGTGATAGTACAATAGTTTCCTGCTACAAAGGAAATACGCATGTAATGAAAACTGGACTGAGTTTGACAATTCTTTTTGCAAGTTATTTTTAGTCATTATATAATAAGACCTTAAATTTCTGACTTGAACCTGAATGTAGATTCAACCTAAATGATGCATAAATATGCATCCATCAGTTTCTTGAACAACTCAGCAAACCTGATAAAATGCTGGCAGTAAAATTGTACAAGAACTACTACTACAGTTGATATCTACAGTGTTGTGACAAAAAGGTCTGGAGGTGGGGAAAACTGTCTTTTGCTTCCTTATTTCAAGATGGTTTATATATTCAGTAGATTGGTATACATAGTTATTCTGCAAGTTTTAAGACTTTAAACATTTTAAGTTGCAGAGAATTGTATGAAGGACAACACAAGCCTTTAGTTACCATCTTGACTTGAAAGTTCAACTACTTGTGAAAAATGAATCAGTGAGGAGGTTGGTATAGAAGGCTTAAATAGGAAGATGGCATATTTTATATGCTACAGTTAACTGAGGTTTTTTTTACTGTATCTAGTAGCTGTTCCCTTCAGTAACAAGCTGCTGGATTTTTTGCAGATGTGTCGATTGAATCCATTGAAACATTTCATCAACTAGAGTGCTGTAAAAGCATTCTCTTAAAGAAAGCTATGGCAAATAATTTTTAGGAGCATCTTCCCCTTTAATCACACAGTAAGGTGAGATGAGTAAGAGCTGTATATGTTTAAAGAAAGACTTAAAGAGAAAATCAAGATTAAATGTAATGTTTAATATACTTGTGCTGTCAGCATGTACAGAACCACCAAAACCTAGGACTGAAGGAATAAGAAGAAAATAGTGAATCCAGTAACTTGGGAATTGTGCTTTTAAGCAGGGGGGTTCCATGGTTACAAGTTTTGTTTCCTCCTGTGTTTCTTTAACTGCTTTGCTTCTTTATGCTGTTTGTGTTTATATTGTTGGGTCTAAAAATCATCTTGTTGCAAAAAATCTGAGGCTTATTTGTGTTTTAGATTATAAAAAATTTTTCCTCATTTGATTTAACACTGTTAAGAAGCCTATTACTTGTGGTGTGTGATAATTTTAAATGCCTTTTGTGTTTCTGCATCAAGACATGCTTCCTAGCCTTCAGCCCAAAGCAGTCAAATTTCTAATCACATGGTTTCAGACTAATAGAAGTTTTTGTGTTCTTCACTCATAGCCTATAACTGTCACTACTGTGTTGTCCTGCACATTTTCACTTGATGTAATGTGTTTATAGTACTCTGCAATAAACTGAGTGTGCTAAAGAAACAGCGTGGTCAGAGATAGAAAGTTACAAACCCAGTTTTTGCATGTGTGATGAGTATACTGCAGAGCTTTCTGGAATATCCTAGAACATTAGTAACTTATTAACTAAAACTTGATTATGCTCTAGTAATTTAATGTTTTGCTTTGTCTGCTTATATACTTGCTCATCAACAAACTGCAGATCTCTTTAGTCCTCCAGCCTTGTAAAACTAGCCCATTACTGGCAGTATGTATGTTGCTTAACTATTACTCTGAACATAAATTAACTGCAAGTGTAATTGATAATACTAATTTAGGCTGGGATTAACATGCAGATAGTATAAAAATAGTTTCAGAAATGAGGGAGAGAAAAGGAGGCTTTTGAAGCAGTTAGCCCACATTTTAATAATATGTCTGTAAAGTTATCTTTAGTTATTAGCAGTGTGGGAGACATGCTTGGTTCTAACATTTTTTGTTAGGTTTGAAAAGATGGAAGACATTGGTCTTAACTCTGGCAGTACCTAATTCTTGAGAGCATGCTGTAATATTTTTTTTCTTTTTACCTGTTCCCAGTTTTAATGTGGTACTGAAGAAAGCAGGATGTACTCCTTAACTGGCTCCTCTCGGTAGTGTTCTTTGGCCTTCTGTGCATGAGGATCTACCAGCGTTGTCTTCATTGACTGATGCTTCTTTATTGGATATGAATCTCTAATTAATGCCACAGCATGAATTCTCCTCTTCCCTGAGAAAATACCAGAGTTAAGATGTTACAGAATACACTATACCATCTAATACTGAAATGATGCTGTTCTCAGTTTCCTGGGTAATTCTGGAGGGATTTTTCTTTTATGTGGTTCACACAAGCCTCCTTGAACACAGTGGGGTTTTTAGACCTGTTATTGTCCTGCTATGAAACACAGAAGACAGAGTTCCCAAAGGACTGTAGTTACCAGGCTGGTCTATTAATCACTTCAGCAGAGGTTCCTTTGGAGCACCTAGAGCTTGAGAGTTAGTAGGTCTTGATAGAAGAGAATGCTAAGGTAGTGAAAACTTCTTATTGTATCTAGTTCTTTCTATCAATTCAGCTTGCAATCCCCTTTCTGGGCTTGAAATAGGTTAAATCTAGACTGCTAGCCGGTTCCTTGCAGCCAAAGCCATCTGCAAATGTTGGGATACACTGAAGCTTTTCTTTTACAGAGCCAGATCATTCTCCTTTCATTATTTATGCTTGGCTAGTGTTTGGGAAGGCTTTTTCCTTCCATCTTGAGGGCCAGGAATTCTTAAAAATAATTGTTGTTTGAAAGATGACAGGAATAACCACGGAAAGATTCACATATGTCACAAGTGTATGCTGTTTTTTGAATACTCCTAAGGCAAAGTGGTAAGAGGGATACTCTCAAAAATTAGTTTTATCTTTAGTTTCATACGTATGTACTAAGTATTAGTATCATAACTAATTTTAATGGTCCGCTTAGGCTCTTCAGATGTTATCTTGCATGTAGGTCTTTTCATGTTTTCATGCTGTGTTTATTTGTGTGACTATAGACCACAGAGGTAGTTGGGAGACTTAAATGCAAGTATGATACCTGAGATTATATTAAACTCTGCATTATTTGTGCTACTTAACAGGGGAATGAGGTATCCAGTGATATCTCACATGGGACAGTTCATTGTTGATTCAGCCCAACTGGACCTGACTTCTCCAGAAACTTTGGGCTAAGCTGTACTGTGCCCCACTCTCCCCACGCAGCTCTTTTTCTGGCGGAAAGACTAAATGAAACCCAGTTCACTGTGTTCATTTATTCCTTGCTGTTGCAATGCAGAATGCAGAGGCACACCTGACTAAGAATAGTCCATTCTCCAGCTGAGTTTATTAGCATCAGCTTGTCTTGGTGTTTCCCAGAGCCCTCAGTGATAAGAGAGTGGTGTAGGGAAACTCCATCTGGCTTTGCATGGACTTTAAGCTAATATACTTCTGGAACCAAAGCAGTTTTAGGAAGTCAGAGCCCCATTTGAGCAGTAATGTATCTGAGTCTGCACTTGAGCTGTCTTTTGGCAAAGGTGTCTCTGGCATCTCTGTGTTCATAGTATTGGTATGGAATCTGAAACCTGTGTAATCTGACCATAGACAGCAAGAAGATAGTTATTTTGACATTTTTGTGATAGTTTGGTTCACATGGCTGCTTACAGGTCCATTTTTCTCACTGTATAAAAGTACTAGGGAATTTATTGTGCCCTAGTAATGTTTATCTAAATTACTAGGATGAGAACACAGTTGACCATAATTTATGTGTTTTTTCTTCCCCTGCTGCTAGTAAGAACAATACAATGTCAAGCTTATGATGGAAATAGCTGTCTTATTTCATGAAATGAGTGCATTAATACAACATTGTTTAAGTGTTTCCTAGTATCTTCTTTTATGCTTTGATTTTTAAGGTGACTTTTATGGAAGCTTTTCTTTAATTTTCAGTTCCTTAGGCATTCCTTAATGCACTTAAGCAAATTTTGCAAACCAAAATATGTCCTTGTGTGATTGGTGTTATCTTATGACTCTGCCATAGCCGACCATGTAGAGCTTCCTAAGCCTGTTGCTGGTGTCTGTCACATAGCAAATGAACCATGGGTGCTGTGGAGTATTCTAGCAGCTGATGTTTGACACTGTATTTACTGTTCCTCAGGTATGGTCAAAAAGGAGATTCAAGCAAACATCACTGTTTTACTAACTGATGTTTTGACTGTTGGAAGTGTCAGATAAGGCTTAGGAGACATTTGAGGACTTCAAATAAGTGAAGCCCTGGTGAAATATTTCCTTGAAAAGAAGTCCAGAAAGGAGTCATGAGAACTTTTGTATTGTAAGTAAGATTCAGGCTTTTAAAGTGAGTTCTTCAAATCTCAATAGGCTGTACAAGTATTTTCTTCAATTCACAAACAAGATTTCTATATACTAGGAAATGTGTCTTTACAGGCTTTCTAAAGTGTTAAATAGATTAAATAGATTGTCTGCAAAAGTCAGAGGTCTGTGTTTCCTGAACTGATGGGACTAAGTTTTTCTTAATAGGTTAGGATTCCACAAGTTGGGTTTGAAAAGCTGGTTTGTCTTTTTATAAAAACATTGAAGTAGATTTGTAGTACAGACTGTCAAACCACTGTGGAAATTGGAAGTATGTTTCTGAAACTCATATTGCTTCAAAGGCTGGCTTGTCTCCCCACTGTCACATGTGGTGTTTGTCACCATCCCACAAACCGCTTCTGTCATGCAGTGAATAAGCAGAATCAAACTTTTCTAATGAGAATGGGACTTAAGGCCTCGTGAATGTAGTTCTTTAAGTATGATGAATCATGAATATATACTTTTTGACCATTTTGTTCTTAAAAGAATAAAGATTTTTGAGGTACCAGAGTAGCAGTTGCAGTGAATATGCAAGTGTTATGGAAGTGTCCACTGTTATCTGCAGAGGCACCAGGCTGGATCTGTAATGTCCCTGCTCTTGGCATCTGAGTATCTTCTGGAAGTGATTTGGCACTTTATGGCCTTAACCCAAATGAGAGTTGCTTTGTACTGTAGACTCATGCTCATTCATAATTAACAAGTAACTGGACTGTGACAGATCTTACGGGCTATCTTGTCCTCAACTTAGCATAGTCTGAACAAAATACTTTCTTCTTCTGCCCTGTCATTACCCCCATTCTGCTATTGAGTACATTCTTCTCCTTCTGGTTACTCTAGGCTGTAACCTAGGAAGGAAGCACTGAATCTCCTGCATCCTACAGCAAGCTGTGTGTGCACATTGCAATAGCTTTCTGAATAAATTTTCTGTTGCATGTAGGGCAAAATCTTCTGCTGAGTCTGGCACTTTTCCATTCCTGTGGTACTTCATTCAAAGCTCAGTTTTAGAATTCTTCCCTTAACTCTTTAGTCAATTCTTTCTCTTCCAAAGTGTGAAGTAGATACTATTCCATGTAGCAGATACTACTACAGATAATAAAGAGTACTAGTTACTCTTTCTTACTGCTCTCAGGACCGTACTTACTTATCTTCTATTACCCATGTCACAGAACAGCTGACAAACATGCATTAAAAGCATGGATCCTAAAGTATTTTAGGAACAGATGTGTGCTAAAATCAACCTGTATTTCAGTTCCAGTCTTGCCTTGTAGCTGGGCTATGCTAATCCTACTTGCTAGTCTGTTTAGTGGATTGTACAGTTACTGAATCATGTAGGGGAGAAGGCTATGCTAAATTCTTCCCATAGCATCACTTCCTAGAAAATGAAAATTGGTACTAGTCACTCCAGCCTTTTTGGCTTATGATGGGTCCAAGTTGTACCTGTGAATGTGTATTTTCTTGCATGCCTTTTAAAATGGGCTAAAGCAAAAAGGATCATCTTCTTAGGGTGCTTTTTGATACCTGACCTTTTTCCTGTATCACTTCCTCAAGTGTATCCTTTCTCATGCAAAATAACTTCTGCTTCTACTCAGGGTTTTCAGAGGCTGTTTTTTCTCTAAACTTCTTTCTGTTACTTTTTCTAAGCAGAGTCATTTGCCCCATAAAAATCAGCAAGAGGGGAAAAAAAAAAAAACCCCAAACCTCACAACCAGATTGAGATGTCAAACGATATACAAAATCATACCGGTGGTGGTGCTTGGAAAGTATCATTATTTCTATTTGCTCCCCACCCTGCTCCTGAACTGGAGGCTTATAGCCTATTTCAAACTATTTCTTAGTCTTGCTATTCTTAGCTGATATAGCTAAATTATGTGTATTTATATTGCAATTTCTGGACTCCTGGTTGTGCCCAGTCTTAGCATGGGCACAATGTTTTATTTTGACACAAGTAAGGGGAGTGTTACATAGGACAGTATGTCTCCCATGTGCAGTGGTATTCTTTGTACCATGTTACAAACCAGGTTTCCCTGCCTGCTATGCATATAGGTTATGCTGTGAATTTGTTTTTAGTGTTGCAAAGATAAAGCTTCCTGTAACTGTTCCCATGTCTCTTCAAGAGTTGAATCTTCCTATTCTTCACTGTAGCAATGTTTTCAGCTAATATATTTAGCCCTTCAATCACTATGTGGTCAGAGACTTACTGTCCCATCCCCAAATATTTATTATTTGTTCTTCACCTATTAACATTGCAAGTTTTTCAAGAGCAATGCATTTTAAGAAAAAAAAATACAAACCCTGCTTGCTAGTTATGTTACTCTTTTTTAGTGTTCAGTGATTTAACCTGTGATAAAGGCCTCAGAAGAGAAAAAAAAGTCTGAAAACTGGCATTTCTTGATTTGCTTTTTTAAAATTTATTTTACCTTGCCATTGTTTTTGCTCTGTAAATGCTACATTTATGGATTATTAGATGCATATTATTCAACTAAATTAGTGCAAAGTTTTATCCACATTTGTGTATAAAATTTCCTGGTTTTTCACTACATCCAGACAAGTTTTATTAAAAGTGTTTTTCTATGTGTCACAGACATGGTAAATTTTGTGTGTTTTTTCTTTTCCTTTTCTGCTGGAAGAGTTATTGAAGGACGTGAGTTGCCAATTCATTTTTCCTTCTTGTTTTAAAAAAATTTAAGTGTGCAGTGAGTCTCCCAAGTGTTTTAGAAGAATTCAAGAAGAAAACTGGATTTCCAAGCAGATCCTCTTATTTACGATGCCCTTCTGCCTGTATGTGGTTGCATAGTCAGTGATAAACAAGATTTATGTTTTTAACTAGCAACCAACCTCCCCCATTCTCCCTCTCACCCAAAAGAAAGCAAGCTATGAACAATTTTGGGTCTTCAAGGATGATGATCAAGCATTAAAGACAGAGGGAGGGGTGCATGAACGACTATCCTTCCTGTGCAGAATACCACTTGATAGAGATACTAAAGTTCTCTGAAGCTACATTCTCTGTTTTCCTCTTGATCATCTTATGTACCACTACCATATCAAGGTCAATAGAATATCTGGTGTTACAACCACCTAGATTTAGCTGGAAGCCAGAGTTAACCTTCCGAGTTCTTCAGGTTCCTCTTTAAATCCGGATGTCTACACAAACTAAAATAATAAGCACTGCTGGCTCCTCTTGTTTATTTGGTTTTGGGTTTTGTTTTTTTTTTATAGACAATTTATACTTTCCCCTCCTCAGTTCTAAGGTTGCAAAGGCCTGATTTGAGTGGGATGATAAAAGCTGTATTGCTCTTGTTATTTCCTAGCCTGCTGGAAGGAATGGGCTGGATTTTATTATTAGGGATTTTGACTGTTTCACATGTCAAGGATTTGAAATTGATGAATCGGGGAAAAAATGACATTGTTGTGAATACAGCAGACCTCCTGTCATTCATCTTAATTGCAAATACCTGGTACATGAGGGGCAGGGACCTTCTTTGTCTGGAGGAGCTTGAAACTCAACAGGACTTGGGCACGAAGAGTTTAAAGTGAGACTTTGCTTTCTGTTCAGTTGTCGATGTTAGAACCCATGTGCTTCAGAGCAAAGTACTAGCTGCTAACAGCTATTCCTGAACCAGCCTGCTCCTTGCTCTTCCTCCAGGTATTCTGAGCAATAAGAGATTTTTCAGTTTCTCACAGGTATTCTTAATGCAGTTGTTACTCCCTAACAGGGCACTGTATTTCTTGAGTAAAATATAGCTGTATTTGATACTGGTGCTGTAGTGGCTTTTACAAAGTTCCATGTCTCATGATGTATAGAGCTGGCTTCAACTTGGCTTTAAACTGCTGATGAGCTAAAAGTACTGGACAATTAGATTTTTAAATTTCATTATAGTGAATATTGTAAAAGGAGAGAAGAGGGGGTTTTTTTGAGTGATCTTCTTATCACAAGGTATTAGCTGAATTGATGAGGTATGTTTCTGTTATCTTGAGACTTGAAAATATAACATAAATGTTTTATTTCAGAGGTTAAGAAGATTATCAACAAAATACAGAACAGAGAAGATCTACCCAACAGCCACTGGAGAAAAAGAAGAAAATGTTAAAAAGAATAGATATAAAGATATATTGCCATGTAAGTCTGATTTACGTGTTAATAGAAGACAAAGGAAAGTGCTTGTTATTCTTAAT
This sequence comes from Elanus axillaris, assembly GCA_026212715.1. Taxonomy (NCBI): domain Eukaryota; kingdom Metazoa; phylum Chordata; class Aves; order Accipitriformes; family Accipitridae; genus Elanus; species Elanus axillaris. The sequence goes on along the minus strand of JANZLQ010000005.1, from coordinate 13,396,895 downwards.
GTATTTTGAATTTTACTATTTGATTATTACTGAAAGGCAAAATTGGAGATTGCTAAAAGAGAACTTTCATAAAATTTTTATTTTTAACTTGGAAGGCAAAGTAAGTGAACATTTGTATATTTTTTTAAGAGCAGTATCACCTAAAGATAAAATGTGTGCTGGTCCCAAGCTCTGTCAAGCGGACATTCTCATTTTAGCTTGGAGTAGTCTAGAACCTTACTAGGTGCTTAGCTGTGTGGTTTTTTTTTTTCTTCAGGAGCACATTATTCATGGTAGAAAATAAGATGTCAGCATAAACTCTAGATGAAATTTTAAGGAGCCTTAAGGAACCTGGCTTTGTGGTTTGAAGTAAAATAGATCTTTTTTTTGCTTGTTTGTATCTTGCAAACTGTGTCAAGAGAACTTTCAGTGCTGGATTATCTTTGGTTTGTATCTTGCTAGAGCCCAAATGAAATTCTGTTTAATGTACAAACACAGAAAATGAGTCAGAGCAGAATTTTAAATTTTGAAAATACCAATGTGTGGATATAATGCATCAGTGATCTGTGATGACAAGAGTGCCTGTTACAAGTTCACTTTGTGTACCTTGTGAGGCCGTGTATTTCAGAAGCTCTTACTGTGCTTTTGGATTTGAACAGCTGGCAGTGAGATTAAGGATAGTCTTAAGACAAATGCCATTTTTCATATCCCAGAAGATTAGCAACAGATACATTTTATTCCGCTTAGCTTTCTCAGAAGTATTAGGAGGTTTATAATGAATTGGAAGTTCAAAATGGTCATAAGCATCATTAGCTTTCATTTTCTGAATGTTCTAGTAATAAACTCCAGGGAATTATTGTGTGTTTCAGATTGTTGTATACCTGTGTGCTCTTTTTTTCTAGTGCTGGAATTTTTACTGTTTATCAGTGTTCAGAGTAACACTTCCAGCAGTAAACCTTTCCCTAAAGCCATAGGCCCTAGGTTGTTTAGGAAAGGCATATCTGTTCATATTTTCTAGAGGATATATGTAAAACATACATTACATGTTTAAGAGTAGTGTGGTAGTAAGCTCAGCTGCAGCAAAAGAGTTAAATATCATTGGAGGTTTTGTTAGTTATGTTTTTAGTTGGGAGGAAACATGTTTAATAAATGAAGTGAAGAGTGGGGAACTTCTTATTGTTGTCTTATTGTTAAGAGTTGTTATACTCTTTTCTTCCATGCTGGCATTTTGGTAATCTTGGTAGCATCTAGGCTGAATTGATGAGACACTTAATAGCTAGTACAGTAGTGAACTATACTGGTAGACGTGCTTTTCTTTCATCTACATAAAAATAAAAACTGAGTCACTGGGATCTGAAAGGATCACAGTGGGGAAAATGAGCAAACCTCAAAGCTGACATTGAGGAAAATTGAAGGTATGTTTTCAGTTGAAGTAAGAATATCTTCAGACATCTAAAGAGTCCAGCAATAAAGTGATGGGAGATCAGCTTGACAGAAATGAAATCCAGGAGATGTTTTGGAGGAGGAAGGGTGGTGATAGTTTGCCTATCTTTTATAAATACAGAAAAGACCTTACAAATGTAACTGAATCAGATATTAGTGTTATATTTACCAGAAATTGTCACTGCTACCAGAGAGATCATTACCTCAATACTAACTCATATATATATATATATGTAGCATTTAATGTATATATAAATATTAAGGCACTAAATATTCTGAAGCTGGAACCTGCAATGGAGTTTTTCTTGGAGAATTCTGTTCCAGACCTAACACTCTGAAAGAGTTGAGCTGTGGCAGATAGAGGCAGGCTGGAAGCATTGACATTTGGAAACTGCTCTAGAATTTTGGATCTACTGTGCTGGGAAGATAGGACCCTGCATTAGCCTAGCACTTCAATTAGTCTGATCCACTATTTAAAAGTTGGTTTTAGTCAACCATATTTTCTCTCTTTAAATAGACTTGTTCTTTATGCTTTTTTCTTGAATTTAGCTCTGATAAGTTTTAGCAGCTGTACTATGATTGAGGAATTGACCCTAGGAGCAGAAAGTAACAGAAATTGCTGAAGCAGGTGCTGTTTCTGCAGATATTTCTGTTCCCCAGTTTGAAGATAATTTTTTTTTTATCTGAATTTCCAACTAAAACAGCCTCTATTGTAGAGGTAGTTTGGAAGAGTTTTATGTGATAGCTAGGAAGTGTTGGTATCAAAAAGAGCTGGAAGGACTGGTGAACCACCTACCTTCCTTTTTAGTAAGAATCATCAAGTTGTTTCTGTATTAAAGATGCACTTAACTTGTTTTCAGTGCCAAAAAGAATTCCAAGATGTTTGGTTAATTCTGTCAACAAGTAATGAAGATTGTTTTTAAGACTGCTGAGGATTTTGGTCACCAAAACAGATCTGCTGTTTTCGTAAGAAGCTTTCTCTGAGACAGTAGTGCTTGAGGCAGAAACTTGGAATGTTGAAACCCCGTAAATGAAGGAATCTGCTGCTTTTAGTTTACAAGTCCCCCAGCAAAGTGCCTAGCCCAGTGTTTGGGGGGGATAGAAGTCAGTCTGTGAGCAATAAACCGCAGTGTATGTTTCATGTTGTAATACTTGATGGAGTCCTCCTTGATAGAGACTTTAAGACCTGCCAGCTCCTTTGACTATGCACTGGTGTTTTATTATTTCTGCAAATGTGCCTTTAATTCTGACCATCATGATCTGTGTTAATATTGTGTAACTACAATTTTGATTACTTCTGATCAATTGAATTTTGCCTCATTGTAATGAGTTAGTCTTGGAATTCCAGCAGTTGTTACTCTGTAAACTTGAGCATCAGAAGCACATTGCTGTAGGACCTACTCTGCTTATTCCTACCTGAGTTGATTTACCCATAAATTAAACTGACTGACTTGCTTGTGTGACTTATCTTTGGGAAGCATTCTTTAATGTGTAATTTCTTCTTTACATATAATATGTACTATATATATTATTTTTACTGTTACATATAAATTTACATGTGTTATAATTCTTATTTTTAAAAAAAAATAATTCTTCTTTTAGTTGATCATAGCCGGGTTAAACTGACCTTAAAAATTCCCCCACAAGATTCAGACTACATCAATGCAAACTTTATTAAGGTATGTATTACTCTGTTAACAGTTTTTAAATTCTTTTTAAGCTTTTACTTCGTATCAGTGCAATTTTAATATTATAGTCTGAGATAATAATTTAAAACTGTGAGGGAAGATTTTCTTTTATTATGGCTTGAATAAATTTGCAAACACGATGCCATTTACAAAGCAATTTTTAAAGTTTTAATATGGCTCCAAGTGTAAGTATAATACAAAATACTTCATTTTAAAGTGACAGACAACCATACTGGAACTTTATACCATAGGGAAATTCAGATATGATTGTTCTAACAATTGACAGTGTTAAAAATACCAGACTTTGAGAGGGATCATAAATGAGGCATTTAACAAATAGTGTATGTTAATACACACTTCTAGCTGTTCATGGCAGAAGTGTGGCAATGGAGTTATATCTAACATTCTTAAAGAGAAGCCAGAATTTAGCTAAAAGCATGTTACACTTTTGTTTCCAGTTGCAAATATCTTGGATTTTCCTTGTAGCCTTATTCTAATGCTGCTTCCACACAGTAATGCTTATTCAGAAACAGGTGTTCCTATAAATCTCACTTATTGAATGTTTAGCTTGAAAAGCTGAATGTGAATTTCTTCGAACTTTATATAAAGAAACAAATTCTAAAATTTTGGATTTTTGAAATGTATTACTGGGAGGCGGGAAACTTAAATTTGTTCAAGGGGATGCTTTTTAGCAGAAAGTTTTTAAAATATTCATCATTAAATGTTTGAGTAACAAAGAAAATGCGTACTTAAAGGCAATCTTCAGAATCTGGTCATACAGAAAACAATATTTTCTGTCACAGTATTTGGCAGCACAGTAGCTGTTATAATCTTGGGTCCCCTTGAAATCACCAGCAAAATCCTCACTAATGTAAATAGGACTCACATTCACCTTTGCTGTTGTATAAAAAAAAATATTCAAATTTTACATGATTATAACCTAAAGCCTTTTTTATTCAGTGCAGATAAATTTTCCTTATAAACATTAATGGTTCCTTTGTGCAATCCTAGGGAGTACATGGGCCAAAAGCATATGTTGCTACCCAGGGACCATTAGCAAATACAGTAATAGACTTCTGGAGGATGATATGGGAATACAATGTTGCCGTAAGTACCTACTTAAAAACCAAGTCTGGGTATTACCTTATTTTGTGGCACAGTGATTGTGTATCTTTTGCCTGAGCTGGCTATTATTATCGAAAACGTCAACAGTGATTTAGTACATTTACTTCTCAAATCTTGTTTTTGTGGTTTAAATAGCATTCTATATATCCCTAATATTTTTATTCATTTTAATAATGTAAATTCAAAGTAATAATTTTATTGACTGAATATGAAATCATGCATATTTATGAATAGGTTGGTGCTTGTGGTTACACATGTCCTGTAGGAGACCTTACAACTCTGACTTAATGTGAACTGACAAAATCAGATACAGAAGCAGCATGTGAAACAAAAAAATAAAAGCCTGTCTCTTTATTTATGCTAATTTTGGGTTATATAGTGGTTTATATATTCTACATCTGTTTAAACAGCTACTATCAGGGCTTAACTTTCAAGTACCATTAAAATTGGATATGTTCAACAAATTATTTCTGTAAATATTTTTTGTTTTATCAGGCACTTAAATCATGGTTATTTATTGTAACAAATAGCTTACCTGTTGGGGCATTTTTATTGTGCTGTTCACATTAATGTATCTCAAGTAGCTTCACCTAAGAAATCTGATTCCTGATTATTAAATAGGTTTTTGCACCTATTTTAAGCCGTCCGTATTATTTTAGAGCAAATACAGCTATATTTAGTCCAGCTGGCAAATGGCTCTGTATTTTTCCGATTAAGTTTAGACTTTATAGTCAGGCTGAATATATATGTAAGATATTTGTACAGGATTACAGTGAATTCAAATTAAGTAGCCTTAAGATGTTGTATTAGTGTTGTAGATTGTTTTGTGCAGGATGGAACTTGGGTACTATTTTAGAATTAAAAGAGCATGCATCTGCAGGTAGGAAAAAGTATTAATTAGTCCCTTCATTAGTAGCCAATGAAGGAGTATCAGTATTTGCCCAGATAGAAGCAAGCAGTAAAGTGTTGGTCAACTTAATTGATCTAAAACCAGCTATCTTTAAGCATCTTTTTTCCTTTTCAGATAATTGTAATGGCCTGTCGAGAATTTGAAATGGGAAGGGTATGTATACTAAATACAAAACTAAATGAGCATTGCCCATGGGGGGCAATATGCCAATACTTGTGAAGCTTCATATGCCAAATTCTTAACTGTAAAATAGCCTGCCAGATTGAATGAGAATGCCTATCCTTATATTTGTATGCATGAAAAATAACAAGCAACTGCTTATCTTTGCTCCATTTATTTATGTTGTTATTATTCAGGTGTCATCTCAGTGGAATATATGTGTTTGCATACCTAACTGTACCAATGGTCTGTTTCTGGTCATGTCACTGTGGAAAAAAACCTTGCTCTTTGTGGGATGTAGGCCAACTATCAAAATACTGAGTCCTTCAGGTTTTCCTGTCAATTGATACAGCTGTAAAAACAATCTATCTTTTAAATCTCTCTGCTTTAGTCTTCTGACCTGAGAAGAAAAAGAAAAAAGTGGTCCAGAATTGTAAAATCCGGACTTTCACAAAAAATAAATTCTCTCACAGCCTTCATCTGTATGATAACGTGCTTGCCGGTATGCAGGCAGTCATGAAGTTCACTTCCTAATTTACAAAGTATCTTTTTGCTGTATTTATTGGTCATCTAGATTTTTGGTTCCATTTTTCTTTTGGTATCCAAAAGAGAAAACATTTTACTCTCTTAAAGAAGTCCAGCAAGGCACTAGTGGGCAGATGTTAAAGAAAAGTACCAAATAAGAATAAGGCATTCAAGATTATAATTTTGACTGCTTTGCTTCTGCTAATCATCATCTTTAGGTACTACACATGAATTAAATTAGGATTCTTTGCTTTAACAGAAAAAATGTGAACGTTACTGGCCTCTGTATGGAGAAGCAGCTGTAACTTTTGGACCATTTCGTGTTTCTTGTGTAAGTATAAAGCTTTATAAATTAATTTTGAAGGATTTAGTGCTTTTGTAACTTAAAATAACTGTTCAACAGTTTGTATTACAAAACAAATGCTTTTTTAATTGTTAGTTACCAAATTTTGCACAAAGACTCTCACAGGAATGCAGTGGAAAACAATGTTTGTATTTAAGCTGTGTGGTTTTTTGAATCCTCTGTGATTATTTTTTTTCACATAGGGAACCTGTGTGCCTTGGTCTTTTATCTTCCTGTATCATTTCTTTAAATTACATGATGTAGTTTTGAATGTCTGTACCATACTCAAGAAATCAAATAACATTCATGCAGTTGTTTCTCTGTTACCACTTGTTCATTCTGGATATGCATGAGAAGTAAAAGTAACACTGGAATAGGTTATTTCCTTTAAGTTACATAAAGTTCATTAGCATGAATAGAGAAAATGCAAACTAAACTTCTAGGGTTTTTTAACTTGTTTTTGTTGGTAACAGGTACAGGCTTATTTGAAAATACTTCCTTTGCTTCTATTGTTGCTTTTAAAATCAAAAATGAGTAGCAGATCACCATGAGGTCTGAATCTTTTCCTGGAGAATTCTGGATGGGAGTGGGCGCTGGGGTGGGTAACTGTCACATAAGTTATGGTTCCATAAAGATGGAGGAAACCTGAACATTTCCATTGCATGTTGTTTCACTGTTATCAGGGGTTCTGATGTCTGAGCTTAACTACTAGAGCCTCTTCCAGTTTTGATACTTGCTCATAGGTGGTAATGTAAGGATTTCTGGCAGATTAATAAGCAGGAAGAGGGACTGTCAATATCTCCTATACCAAGCACAGCGGGGAGCTGAAAGGAATCATTCTTTTGGCACCTGTAATCTTGGCATCACACAAGAGTATACCCCAGTGTGTTTTTGCAGTTATCTTACCTTGGTAGAGAAAGCTAGATAGTAAAAGAAGTCATGGTGCAATTACCAGTTCACAAAAGGGGACCACTTAAGTAGTAGAAGCTCGCTTCATTATTTGTGAGGTTTTCAGGGTATGAGTGAGGATACAGTGTGTGGGAGCATAGCCACCAAAATCAGTATGATCAGCATTCCTTAGGTGTTGAATAAGTATCTTGTTGCCTTTGTACACACATGTTTTTGTATCATTATTCCTTCCTGCTTTAAACACATTTGTGGCCTATTTGTTGAACTTCTATTTCTTGGAGTTGTGATCACATAGCCTTCGCTTCTAGGTGATGCCAAGGGCCATCTAGCCTATCACATTGTGCTCAATGACAGCCTAATTACTTAAGGGAAGAAAATAAAATAAGCCATATATAGGATGATCCTTCTCCTTGTACCTGTTGTCAGCTTCTAGCGATGGACTAGCAGGACTTCCTTAATTGGATTTTGCCACTGGATTATCAGTATATATTTTTATAATTAATGCGATTATGAATTTCACCATTTTTTTGTGACTTACTCTTTCTGACATTCGCACCATTGTGTTGTTGGAAGAAAACACTTCCTTGTGTCTTTATTTTTAATCTTGCCACCTGGTAGTTTAATTAGGTTCTGTTATGTTATATTAGCTACTATTAGGGTATGAATAAAACCTGACATTAAAGTGTTGAGTATAACTGTCGTCAGTATAAATGATCTTACTGTGAACTTTTTACACTGGAGTTCATGATTGGCCTTAGCTGTTCATGTATTCTAAAACAGTAGAATTGATCCATTCCAAATTAATCTAAAAACTACTTTTTTCTTTCTCCTTAACTCAAAATTATGTGCTGCTATTTTCTAGCTGAAATGCTTTAAGGTGTTCAGAAAGAGCTAGGATGCCAGTTTATCGAGCTATTCTTAATCTTACTCTGAAATAGTCTGCTAACAATTAAGTACATTTCAAGTTTATCTTGACAGGAAAGCATATACTTAAAAATTTTAGTCTATGAAGATTGAGAAGCCTTTTCCTACCTTAAATTGATTAAAAAATTGACTTGTGTGTTTGAGGTTTTTGACTTTTTCTTTTTTCTTGTTTTTTGGTTTTTTCCCTGTACCTAGTGGGTGATGGTCACATACTTGGCAGTTATTTGCGGAAAGGGATTGTGTGTACATTGTAACTGAATTCTCAGCTGTAGCTGAGAATTCAATTACCTTGGGGTACAGTGGTGTACATGGGCTCCATTTGTGCTAGTTACACACTATCTCCTTAAACCTGCAAGGTGTTGCAATTGTTTTCTTGATGGAAAATGGTAAATTCCCAGTAGCTGATAGGAAGACATATATGCAGTCTCCTAAATTCACTGTGGGAAGCTGTAATGCTGTGCTTCTAAAAGCATGTGCAAATTGCGATATTACTGATATTTTAAATACAGTAATATTATTTGGTGTCTACAGTATGAACTTTCCTTGATATTCCAAAAGCAGATTTGAAAATTCTGGGAGCCTAGAAGCTATGCTTTTTGGCCACAAGCAAGTCAATTATCATGATCCATTCAGATGCACCCTTAATTGAAAATAATAGAAGGGGAAAAATGAAAGGAGATGTCACAGCATAGAGTGGTAAGAGGCTGAAGTCTATACAGCAGAAGCATTATAAGGTGGCTGTGGGAGGCAATCTGTAGATTAAATAAATGCATAGAGAAATAAAGCAGAAGTAGTTTGAAATACTCTTAAAAGTTTTATTGGTGGTTTCAGAAGCAGGCTAGACACTGCTTTGAAAACTCACATTTTTATTTTAGGTAAAAGTAACATCTTTCACAGCTATCTTGTGTAGCAAGCTAAGTTGCTGCTCTTTTAAAATCAATGTTTTGATTGCCCATCTTTGCTGAAATCATAGATACAAACCCAATAAATTAAAAAAAAAGACACCTGAGTTTAGATTTTGTTTTTTTAGTTATATCCTGTATGCTGCATATCTTTTTTTTTTTTTCCCAATTCATTACTGTTTTCTCATGTTTAGGAAGCTGAGCAAGCAAGAACAGATTACTTCATTAGAACATTATTACTTGAATTTCAAAATGTAAGTATATGATCACTTCTGGTCTCAACTTTAATGGTTGCTCCAATGTCTAAAATGATAATGATGGAGGAAACTTGCAAAAGTATCTTCACTTCTTTAGGTGCTGATTTAAATGTTTGAAAATCATCAAGTTCAGAAGTGATGTTAAAAACTTAGAGCAGTGAAACTCCTTGCTTGTCTTTTATATATGTTCTTGGTTAGCCAAAGGTGTGTGGTTGTCTTCAGTAGCATGTGTTAACAACTAGAAAGCTTCTATCACACTAGGAGAATGTCACTATTTACCCCAATTGAAAATATGATAAACTGAATGAAACTTGTCAAAAAACCCTGTTTCCTTTAGTTCGCTTTTTTGCGGGGTAAAGTATGTGTACTTGTTAGAATTTGCCCTATACTTTCATTTATTGTCAAGAGGGTTTTACAATGTTAAAAGATATTCCTGATGCCCATTCATATATTTTTATTGCCAAGTAAAAATAAAGCAAGAATGGGGGGGAAAGAAAAAAATCACTAAGTTGTTGTCAAAGTTTTTCACTCTAGCTTGTAAGAAGTTATTCTTTTGGGATTGAAATAAGATACAAAAAATATGGAATGTTCTTGATTAAATTTACTTGCATTGTCTTTTTGCTTGGAGAGCTTCTGTCTGGAGGAATTGTTTGTAATATATTCAAGGCTCAAGATAGAAATATACTTTTAAAAGTGAGCCCAAGACATCAGAACTCTTGAAGATTTGATATCCTAGTGTTCAAGATGTAGAATTGGCTTACCAGACAAGTATTCTGGTAAACCAATTCATTTACACTATTGAAGTTGGCAACTGTAAATGGTTACAACTACTTTCTTTATGGAAGAAATTGAATTTGTTCATCTCTAGTGAAAACTTATGACACAAACTGCTGTAAAACATGAGACCTAGTTCCTAAATTGAGTATTTTGTTAATTGTGAAAATGATCATATTTTCAGTGAAATAAAAGTACTTGTATTCTCATACAAGCGTTAAGAATGAATGAATTTAAGCCTTTCTTGCAAACTTACTTAAGTGTCAGATTTGAGGTGACTGTCTTTTTCTGAAAAGCAACTGTCAATAAATAAAAATAAATGCAGAGTTGTCTTGCAAAAACATGAGGGTTGACAGTAAATTTTACAGAATACCTGTTGTTTTAATTGGCATCCTGTATTAAGAAACCATTTATTACAGGTTAGTCTCACTTATGTTTTGTTTAGTAATGATTTGTTCCATTTCAATAACGGATATCACAACAGTTAAGAGAACTGTTTAATCATGAGGGGGGCAATTTTGGGGGCTAATTTTTCTCTGCAGTAGCTTGCTCGGTGCTTACAGTGGGATGCATTAACTTAATTAGTTCTCTTCTGTTAGTGTGTCCTGAATGGTCTTGATTGACTGTTACGAAACTTTTTAGATAGCAGAAATTACCTGCATAATAACTTCGGTTTGCAACTTGTTTTTGAAATGGTGCACTAAACAGAACTGAAAAGATACGCAAAACCCCAAAGTAGAACCTACATTACTTTTAATACCCGAGTATCATTACTTCAGAAACTGTAGCTAATTTGTATTTTGCTTGCATATACTGTGCATGCAAATCATGTTTAGCCACTTGACTTCCATAAGTTCTGTTCCAGTTAATTTTTATAGGATGCTTGTGTACTACATAAAAAATAAGTAGTAACAAAAGAACCCACAGTTTGTGGTATGCTTTTGAACTTAGCAAAGATCCCAAAGTTTTATATTCCTTTAAAGAGTAATGTAACGGAAAGGATTAACAAGATAAGTTGATATTCAACCTGTGCAGTTGATAAAATAATCTTTCTTCAGACTTACCGAGCAAATTTGCTTCAGGATTTCTGTAAGCACACATTTTGGTAATGAATTAGACTTTCATCTTACTTTGAAGAATTTTTCGTGTAGTCTTGAACTGGGGAGGAAAATACATATTTGTGGTATAAAGTAATATCCTCCTAAGTTCACTTTCTGGTTTTCCAGAATAATGAAAAGTTTTGTCACTTCTGTAAAATTTTCAATAGAGTATCATACAAAATACTATGCAAAAGAATTTAAAATTCATACAAATAAACAAAGTTATTCTAGTTGCTAGGAGGAAAAGCAGTTTGACATTCAAAAATTATTTTAAACTAAAACATCAAGTCCTTAAAGGACTATGGAGGTTCCTTTTCATTTTTAATTTCCATATAAAAAACAAATTCAGTTATTATTTTCTTTCTCACAGTTCTGCTAATGTGAAAAATCACTGCTTTTTTCTCTAATTGAAAGTTCTTGGTGGACCTTAATAGGCAGCTGTAACTTTTCTTCCTCCTTACTGATGGCATTGGTTTCACGTAATCAGTTGGATTTCTACAATTTCTTTTCTTGGGCTGTATGTTGTCTTGTTTTTACTAGCTACACTGCTTCCACAGGTCTGGCAAAAGTAAATCATCAAAAATAGTTGGTTCAATTGGAAGACAATATAAATTTATGTGCTCAAGAGGGCCCACTATGTTGCTTCTCAAATAAGTAAACAGAAGGTAGCATAGGCCTTACAACTTGTAACCTTTAACATTGATCAAAAAATTCATAACTGCCTCTAGTACATTAGTTTGAGGGTTTGCTGGAATCCAGAGGTGTGACAACAGCATGGAAAGGTGCAGTGGAACTAGCTATACTGCATATGGTTTGGATAATGATGAGAGAGAGGATTTGGCCTTTCAGGGATTCTGGTAGCTGAGTAACTAGCCTGTTATAAAGCCTGCTTCTGTTATAGTATCACAGCATGAGCTAATTAGAATAGAAATGTACCTGCTCTTGTTGCAGATGTGATCCATGTTTAGATATGCAACTAAATTGTTTCTTTCATTTTCTTAATTCTTCTCTGTGTGTGTGCATGCGCGCACACACTTTATTTTGTAATGTGACACCCCCCTTTTTTTTTTCAAATGGAAGTTACTGGAGTGTGACAAAATTGAATCTTGCATGGTGATCTTTCCTTTTCTTTCTCCCTTTCAAAGTTTAAGACTGTAAGGACAGAGAATCTTTTAACACAATGGAACGTTATGGGTCCTTTAACCCATATATTATAGAGAGGGGCTTCTGTTAACTGTCCCATAGTGCTTTCTCCTATGCATTAGCAGCACTCAAAATACTACTTCAGAATTTCCTTTCTGTTTTACTAAGTGGTATAAGCTGTAGTTTTTTTAATACAGTGAATGGCTTGGCTTGTGCATGCTTAGTCATGCAAAAAATGAAGGTTCATAGAACTGATTTCATACAAAATCCTCAAATGTGTATTATCAGTAACACCTTTCTCCCTTGCTCTCCCCTAGGAGACTCGTAGTGTTTATCAATTTCATTATGTTAACTGGCCTGACCATGATGTCCCTTCATCTTTTGACTCCATTCTGGACATGATCAGCTTGATGAGAGAATACCAGGAACATGAAGATGTACCAATTTGCATACACTGCAGGTATCAAATGTATTTATTTTCAAAGTTTATATACATTTTAATTTTTTTGAAGTCTAGACTTTCGGTATGAGATGTACTAGTTTGATTTTAAATCAGAATTTATTTACTTAATTACTATTTATTTTAGTTCTCCAAAAAGGAGTATTTCCTCATGTCAAAACTTCCCTCAAAATCATGCAGTCTTCATTGTCTTAAAACTAATGCCACAGTGAAATTTTACTTCTATTTCAGTTTAAGACAGAATATCAATCGGAAAAGAATTAGTCTTTGAAAGCAAAACTGTTTTGTTGTTTTTAAGACATTTGAATTCTTATTAGGATGAAATAGACTTTGAAGACCATTGCAAATCAGATATGGGAGTGAAGGCTCCATTCTCAATAGGAAAGATGACTTAGCAGGTGCATCACTAAGAATTTTCTGTCTGTTTTCTAATATGACAAAAAAGATCTTTTAATGAGCAGGCTGTAGTTTTGGGTTGGTAAATCTTTGCTTCTGAGCAGCAGTTTCATCTTTGACCTGAAATTTGGCTAAAGGAAGGATTGTTGAAACTAAACTGCCATGAAAATGTTTTGGTGAATTGACAGTTTCTGTGACTTTCTCTAGAAAGTTCTTGCCTATGATATTTGATACTTTTTAAAGCAACAAATGTTAATTTATTACAGGTCAAAGAAACTGAATTCAGATTCCTAAGCCAGGAAATGTTCAATTGTTGGTGCTTATTACTCTTTAGAGCTTGGTTATTCTCTTAGAGTGTATAAAAATCTACTGGTTTTAGCTGCATTCTTTTTTAACTTGTCACTCTAAGTAATTGAGGTCTAAAACCATAAAAAACTTCCTTAGCACTGAAATCAATCTCACTTTGTCCTGTTTCTCTTGAATGTCAGTACAGTTGTGAAGGCTAGTTCTTTACAACAGTATAATTACAATGTAATAAATATGCATACATTATAACTCTTTATTTGTAAAATAGAGACATTCATACTATTAGGAAGAATAAATGCTGATAGTTCACTGTCATTTTTTATAACTTTCAGATTTAAGTTTTTTAGATGTAAAGTAGAAAAATAGATACCTAAATCAGACAAATGTGGGGAGTCTTTAAGCGTATTCTGTTCTGCCATTTAACATATCTATCATTAAACTTTGACAAAATCCCTGTTGTTGAGGCAGTGGTAACTAGGAATAGTGTGGCAAAAGGGGCAATAAATGTCAGCGTTTTTCATCTTTCATGATTGCAGTTCCAATTGGCTATGGAAAACTTGCATTAAAAACTTCAGTGCTACATTTTGCACTGCTAACTTTTTAATTTTTATGACACTATGGCATCAGGTTGAATGAGCTTAAAATGATAGTTGAGGGATTTTGATATAATTTTTTTTCCACATGGACTCTGGAAATATAACACTTAGACTGTTTTTAACAAATTACAATAATTTCTAACACACCTAATTGTTTATGTTCATAGTGCAGGGTGTGGAAGAACAGGAGCCATCTGTGCCATAGATTATACATGGAATTTGCTTAAAGCTGGGGTAAGGAATCTTAAAATAAGAAATTTTGTGGCATTCCATTATTTCATAACAGTGATCGATTGAGCTCCCAAATTTTCTAAAACAGTGAAATGTATAAGATGTTCCAGAACTCTTTTGACAGGCTGGATGTTCAGTTTCATTGCATTTATGTTTTAGTATGAACTTGCTTTCTAATGACAGTAAGTTTTTATCTAAAAAAAAGTCACTGTAAAATTCCAAATATCTTTTAAAATACATTTCAGTATAAAGTGATTTTTGAATTCAACTTTTTCAATGTCTCTGGTTAATCTTGCAGCTCCTAAAGGCTGATATTTCAAATATACAGGGATAACTTCATTCTGGGGTTTTTAGGTTAAGAAGCATCATTAATGTTGCAGTGTCATGTTAATACTTTCATTGGATATCTCATTTTAAAAATACTTGAGATGCTGTCATCTGGTCAAAATGTACAAAACCATTTCTTAAAAGGAATTGCTTTTTAAAAAAACTTTGAATAGCTGCAGTGTGGAGAGAACAGATTGGCTTTACTTACAAAAGTTGAACATACCCTTGGATGTCTAACAGCTTTTGTATTGCTGTTGTGACAAACAGTTATGTCAATGTAATTCACTTCCTTTTATGTTTCAGAAAATACCTGAAGAATTCAATGTATTTAATTTAATACAGGAGATGAGGACACAAAGGCATTCTGCAGTGCAGACAAAGGTATAGTTTGGTTTAAAATGAATTTTTATTATATGATAATATATCATCATGCTTTGTAAAGATCTCATGCACTAATTTTTATCTGGTAACCTACTATAGGAGCAGTATGAACTTGTCCATCGAGCCATAGCACAACTGTTTGAAAAGCAACTGCAAAAATATGAAAGTTGTGCAGACTGGAAGATTGCAGATGGAGTGGTATGTGTTTTTCCTATATCAGTTTCAATCAGTTGTAGGTGTTAGCTTCTGTTCAAGATTTTCCTGTAAAGTCTAGTTTTTAAAGTTACGTGTTCAGTGGTGTTAAGGCACATACAGAGAATTTGTTTGGACTATAAGTGGTTTTTGCTGAATAGGGACATCTAGCCTGTACTCAACTTACACTGAGGACTTGGTTGTAAAAATTGAGTCAGATAATTACAGGGATATTTACCACATATACCAAATACAATTGCAGTGGGGGAAGCAATAGAAAGAATTATAGTATGGATGAAATACAGGACTAACTCAGTATTTAAAATGCAAAATGTGCCCTTACCTTGGTGAGGTGGCAGTACTTGACAGCTGATCTGCTTTGACTGGCAATATTTACCCCAATTGTGATATTTTGGCAGCAAATGAAATTTTGTCTAAGCCTGACTTTCTGCAAATGGCTTGTTAAACAGTATGATAAAGAGCAAGTTCAAAATAAAACTCCAGCCTACATATATGTATATTTTATATATAAATAAAAATAAATAAATACACCTGTGTACATAGATGAATTCAATCTGATCTATGTTCAGGTTAAACTCTTGAAAGGGAAAAACTTCACTGAAGTTTTCTTTTATTCCTTTCCCCCAATGTGGTGTTGGACCTGATTTTAAACTGGTAGATAAATATTGATTCTTCAACTGAGACTTGGATATTGCCTGCTGTTACGTACTGCCTTGGTCTTGGCCCACCACAGCCTTGATGTGGCTGAGCAGGACTGGCAATGAATGATTTTATTAATTTTTCATATTGTGTTGAAGTAGTCTTTGCACTGGAGCAGATTGGGGTAAAGAAAAAGTAACTTTAAAGTGCCTTTGTCAGGAAGCTTCATACCCTACCCTTTTAACAAAGGGGAAAAAAAACCTTGGAAAAATAATACTTTTCATTGGTAATCACAGTATTTGAGGATTTTTCTGTCTTTCTGTCCTTTCACTTTAAATTTCATGTCCCCTAAGTTTTTTCCCTTTTTCATGTTCAGATACGTTTTCTTGCCTACTACTGGGCACTATGTGAAAAATGGCTTTTTGGATCAATATATTCTTTCTCTCCTCCACAGTCCAGAACTGCATACTACCCTTTATCCTTGAACTGTGTTTTGTTTATTCAGTAATTTCATCTGCCCCTTCAGTACCTAATTGGTGTAGGCTCTGTAGGGGGAGTATGAGTAGTACCTTCAGGACCCTTTGAAATATCTGGAAGCAATTTTAAATCTGCCTTTATTAATAAGCATCCCTTTAATTTCATGGGTTTAGCTGTTCAATACTGTGCTTTCTAGAAAGTCTAAAATGTTTTTCATTCTAGGAAAAAAGGCATATACCCTTCTGTTAACGCCTAAGAATTTATATCTGTTCATGCAGTAGTTCCGAGATCTTTAGTCATAACAAGAAACCTGATGGACTAAATGCAGTATGGATAGGGCAGGCTGTTTTCATACTCAGCCTAGCTGGTCTGTGAGTTTTCATTTTATTCCTTAGGAATGAGCACGATAGGGTTTGGAACCTGCAGATTTATTAGCTTTGTAAAGAAGTGATTACTTATTACTTGAGTTTTGGTCATAAAATAATAGGCAGATCAGTCCACTGTTACCTTCTGGTTATGTGACTGTGATCTGACCTGTGTCTGCACTGTTACGTAAAATCAGAAATGTCTCTTTTTACATGTATTCCAGAACGTCTGAGTAAGGAGGTGACACAGTACACTTTGTCTGTAACTAAGGCAAACGCTGTCTGTAGCACATCTTATGAGAGCTGAGTGACAGAGTAAGAAAAGAGCAAATGGGTTACGGATAGGTTATGTGCATGGGGGTGAGACAGGGAGAAATCTCAACTCTGAATATGCAGTGATGGAGTGTGAGTTTTGAGTTCGCTTGGATATGATCTTGGTTACAATCAGTAAGTTTTAAAGGAAATTTGAATTTTAGCAATTAATTTTAAACTAATAAGGGTAGAGAACCTAATGTCATTGTGTGGATACCTTGCAACTTGAATACTGTCTGCAGGTCTGGTCTGCTTATCTCAAAAGCGTATTACAGAATTCAAGCATTAAAAATTTGGCCAAGGATCAAAGATCTCGGAAGGCTCTATCTAAAGAACAACCAGACTGAGCTTGAAAAGAAATGCTGAAGTTAGATATGATGGAGGCTAAGTAACAGTGAAAAGCTGATTGCTGTTAACCCTTTCAGAAGGGTATCAATGAGACATGGCAGACTTAATATAGGAGGAGATAGTTCTTCATGTAACATGAAACTGCAGAGCTCCTTGCAGTTGAAAGCCTGTAGCTTTGAGGTGAATATCTCATCATCTTGGAATCTTTTTCTGTGAATGTGCCCAACCTCTGACTTATGAAATTCCAGAGTTGCAAACTGTTGGAGAACATCCTAGTGAAGGATCTCTGAGTGCCTGCTCTGTCCTTATTCTTCCCTGTAAGATTCCTTTTGGTCACTGCTAGAAACAGGGCAAAATGAATCTTTCAGTCTGACTAGGTACAGCCTTTTTTGCATTATGAAATGATACTTCTTCATATTGTAGCTTGAACATTTCTGCTGGAGGGTTGAGGAAAAATGTCTCACAGGTAGAGTTCCTGTATCTGAAAATCTGGTACTTAAAAACAAATTTGCTACTATTCGTTTACTAGGAAATTTACCTTCAGGTAATTACCTGGTGTAGGCTTAGCTTCTGTTTTGGCTTTATAAGGTGGTCTTCTACCTCACGTATCTGGTTAAATATCTGCTTGTAGCTTTAACCCGATTCTCAAAAGCTTGAGGCTCGCTTGAGACAGTGTTTTTGCTATTCTGAAAAAGCTCTCTTTTTTTCCTCCAAGGGTTTTATGTATAATCTGTTGTATATAACATCTGGTTTTCCCCAGAAATGTTCTAGTTAAGTTTTTTAACTAAGATACATCCCAGAATGTATGTTTGTTTTTTAAAAGGAAAAAAGTTCTGATTCAAGAAGTTTTCAAATAAATTTATTAAATATAATGTAATATCCTAAGGTTCCTTTCCAGATCTTATTCTGCCTGCAGATGCTACAGCAACTGTGAAATTGTGTACATGTGAAGGGTTTTAATTATGTTCAGTGGAAACAATACCAAATAAAAGAATGTGCTTACTTCAGATATATTACTGTTAGTTATATAGGAGATACCACTGAACTGAAGAGGAAATTTTCTTTTGTCTTCCATTTATTGTATTTTGGTAGTACTCTGAAGAGTTGGAGTATTCTTTAGCATTGGTTTCATGGTTTTGTCCCATTGGTTTCCCATTTCAAGCAGTGTTTGAAATTGAGTTACCTAAGCTTTGTAAGCAGTGTTTGCCAGTAACATCACAGTGAAAAGTTAATCTGATTGGCAACAAGTAGCAGTATTCATAGGGAAGTAGCTTAGATACAATCCTGAATGGGTGTTCCTGTGAACTTGCCAGCATTGCCCTGCTGGAAACAATACTGTAAAAAGTCAACAAAAAACCCACATGCAGTAATTGATAATAGACTTAAAATACAGGTAGGATTTCGATTAGAATTTGATAGGATTCAAAACCATGTAGAAAATGCACATATGATATAGTATAATGTAGTAATTGTATACTCTTACCATACAGTCCCCACAGTAGCCAAATTTCAGGGCAAAGATGAAATTGCTGCTCAGAAGCAATTTTTTTTCTGTTAAGAAAAGACTCAGATGCTAAATTTGATCATCAGAACTATTCCCCCACCCCACAGTAGGACTCTCTGAAATTATCAAACAATTAAACTGGAAGTGAGTCTTGGACTCGGCCCCCTTCCCACTGAGAGTCAATCACATTGTCATGTATTCGAAGTCATTAACTGTGTGCTTCTTGCCATTATTGGTTTTATTAGTATGGCTGTGAAAATACTACACTTGGTTTTGTGTTTGAAAGCTTTGAAACATATGTGAGCTGATTAGTCTTAATCATCTGATAAGATATCAGTCAGATTTGTATCAGTAGAATATTTTGTGAGTTACTTGAGAGGCATCTCCATGATCTAAAGTGAAGTGTGGTTGTCATGGAAGGTCTAAACCGGATGGAATTCTGTCAAGTTGGATGTTCTGTATGTAGAAAAAGGGAAACTATATGACAAGACAAACAACAAAGTTTACTTTCTCTTTAAAAATATTTCTTGTTGAATTTTCTCTTGACAGTAACAATCATGTTACAGTACTGCAAGTCCTTGTTTTACCTTTATCCACTAATAGAAGCTTATATTAACAAACACTTTCTCCAAAATATGGCATTGCCAGTACTCCTAAATACCTCTTGCATTTCTTCCTGTAAAAGTGACAGAATTCTATTGCTGTGGTTAATTGCATTTCTAGAAGCTGTGGAGGAATAAGCTGCTGTAAGAATGATGCTGATATTCAAAACGTTAGTGGTTTGGAAACTCTTAAGTGAAAAGACTTTGCTGTTCCAGTTCTCTTTGCTGTTTTGCAGCTTGGAGAGAGACTGTAACATTCTAAAAATCATGTATGTCTTCAGAGACATTTAGCTTGCTGCCTGTACTTGGAAAGTTTTATTTAATCTGAATCATTTGAGTGTATCATTTCAGTCTGAAGTATTTCTCTTTTTATCTACTGATCCTCTGTGGTTCACATGCTGCTTTATGATAAGGGCAAAAGGAATGCCTCAATTCCTTTTAAGGGAAACCATGAGATTACTTCTGGAAAAGTCTTTGCAGTAAATTTGCTGTACTTTACCAGTACAGAAAGCTTCTGAATGACATTAAATGTTTCCACTGTGAGTTCCAAAAGAAAATAATACATTGCAATTCCTGGGCAAAAGGTTCTGAATTGTAGGCAATGCCTGTGAAATCTCAGTCTAAAATGATGATCCTCTATTTGCTCTGTTAGTGACAGCTCCATTTGGTGATTCAGCAGTTAGAGAAAGTACATGGGGAAAAGACCCACCCTTGGGAGGTGATAGCACAATTTAAGCCACCCTAGCAAGTTGAATTCAGACACTGCACCTGCCATGAGAATTCCTTGTTCCTCTGCATTACCACAGGAACACAAGTTGCTCTGTGTTGTTGTAGACTACAAGTAATGTACAGTTCGTTTGACTTCATGGTCTTTTCGTTTAATGGAGTCTTTCATAGATATACACACATTTCACATGTATGGATATGTAATTTAGCAGAATAACTAGAACTTCCTGACTACTAGCATTTTCACTTGATATGAGTAGCTGTTCCCTCAAACCAGTGAAGCCATTGGAGCTCTTTAACTGTTCAACAGTATATGGAGGCAAAGATTGGGGAAAGCTCCTATTTTGTGTACCCACATATTGTTAATGCTTCTGTTTCTTATAGTGGGAAGCCTGCCCCATCACGATAGGTATCTTCTAAGATAGATAGAAGAAAGAAGGGCACTGCACTGAAGAGTTATTTGACTGAACTGCACATTTGTTAATCCATTAAAAAAATAAATTCAGTATGATGACCCTTGCAAACTACATATGTTGTCCTGGTTTTTCTAAGCCGATACTTTTTAAAACTGTATTCTGGCCCAGAATGCAACATCTGTCTAGAGAAGCAATGGAGTGTTGGCTGATGCCAGTAAGCTGTGATTAGGAAGGCTGGAAGGCTTTTTCTTAATACTGCCATCTGCTCTTCGCAATGGATGTGGTCATCCCAGTGAGACACCCTATATTCACTTTTACAGTTGAGCTTGTTCTTTTCTGTGTTAGTTGTCCTGTGTGTTTGTCAATTCACTTACTTTGATGCATGATGGAAGGGGAAATCTGTGAGTTGATGTCACTCAAGGGTGCTCAAAATACTGGTTATTCACTGTATGTTGTGACACATAACTGAGAACAAGTAACAAACTTGCTCTGAGAGTTCAGCAAGCAGTATTTCTTCAGTTAAAACCAAAAAGAGATCAGTATTAACTGAGCACAATTACTTAAAAATGCTGCAGCAGCACACAGTTGATATGAGCACTCTTCTTTCCTGCGTGGGTTAGTGCATTTGGTTACTGCCTTTAAAATTCTATCGTCTTCAGCCTTTGAAGTAAAAATCCTACACTTAATGGGGAATGAGTTGTCTAAAAGTAAATGAAGCTTTCAAAGAAACATCAGCCCATTGAGTTAATTATGCAAAGTAGTAAAGTACTGCTTTTTTTGGTGACAAAAATTCATGTAACATTCTTGCTCCTGATTTAATGTGACTAGAACAGAGTGAACTGATCCTGATTTTAAACTGATGCAGAAGTGAAAGCTTTTGAACATGTATCTGCCTGAAGCCTTCCCAGTGTATGAAGTTGGAGTAATCACTAACTTCTCTTCCGGGGTTTAATTTAAAAGTACCATTTAATGTGTGTGCTTTTTGTTGTTTGGGCTTTTTAAAAAAAAATATTTAAGGAATTGTTTTTATAAACTCTCTGTGGTTGTGTTTGTGCCTCAGACATTTGAGTTTATACAGGTTTTTGCAAGGTATATCCATATGTTTTATTACTAGGAGCAAAAATGGCAGTGCCTCTTTGGCTACTTCTGCTTGTCTCAACTAGAAGCAGTTTCTTACTGTATACATAGAGTTTTAATAACTTTGACATATGTTAGCTTCTTTAATAAGCTTTTTCTTCCTCCTGAGAGAAAAGTATATCTTGGGAAATATTCTGTTCACAAACACTTTGCTTTACAAACAGAAGGACAGTGATGCAGCTGCTGGTTTGTTTTCTGGACAAGTTAGTGTACACTATGGCCAACAGGCATACCCTTTCCCTTGACAGTACCTTTTAAAAAACTGAATGCATAAATAAGAAATCTGTTCCTCAAAACTTCTGTACTGGCAGAACTGAACTGGAATACTTTTCTGATATGTTGTAGGATGAAGAAGTTGGTGGTAAGGGGGAAGAACTCCTCCTGTGGAGTCACTCTTTCTAATGTGACTCTACCTTATGAAACTTGGATGTGCTCTGGTGCTGAAACAAGGCAAACAGCCTGCATCTCAGGATGCAGTTGTATTAGTTTCTAACTCTAGTTGCTGGTACTTGTGATTAAGGGGGGGGCCCTTTCAGTACAATATCAATGCATTTAGTACTATCCGTAGTAATGACTACATATGGGAGAGATTCAGAGTTTGCTTTACACATCTTAAGGAAGTGGGGAGGAGTGTGACACAACCATTGAGCAGGAAAGTGAATTGCTGCTGTTGGATATGGTGAGCCTCAGTATCTTTGGCACCAACCTTCAGAAGGGTACTCTGCCCGAATGAAGGCAATAAAATTCATTTTCATGTATGTTAAGGGTGAAACAGTTTGTATGGTCACTCATTACCTGATGTCAAAAAGCTGTAAATTGCCTTTCTGCATATTGGAGAGGAGGGTGGTAGAGGCATTGGCTGTCCATGTTCCATGGCACTGTT
>JANZLQ010000005.1:13344327-13361061 GCA_026212715.1 Elanus axillaris | reverse complement strand
GTGGGGTAGAGTTAATTTTCTTCATAGTAGCTAGTATGGGGCTATGTGTTGGATTTGTGTTGAAAAGAGTGTTGATAACACAGGGGTCTTTTAGTTACTGCTGAGCAGTGCTTACACAAAATCAAAATCTTTTCTGCCCCTCATAGTGCCCTACCAGTAAGTAGGCTGGGGGTGCACAAGAAGTTGGGAGGGGACACAGCCAGGACAGCTGACCCCGACTGACCCAAGGGACATTCCAGACCATAGGACGTCATGCCCAGCAATAAGACTAAGAGGAAGGTTGGCTGGGGGCCTCTGCTCAGGGACTGGCTGGTCATCAGTCGGTTGGTGGTGAGCAATTGTTTTCATTTGCATCACTTGTCTTTCTTGGGGTTTATTTCTCTTTTTCATTATTTTCTTTTTCATTACACTGTTGTTGTTACTATTATTATTTCAGTTAACTGTTCTTATCTCAGCCCATGAATTTTCTCACTTTTACCCTCCCAGCTCTTTCCCCCCTGCCCTGCTGTCCTGCTGGCAGGGGAAGAGAGTGAGTGGCTGTGTGGTGCTTAGTTGCTGGCTGAGGTTAAACCACAACAACTGTATTAATAAGTGCTGTGGTCTCACTAATATGCACTATAATGTGGATCATATATTCTAATATGAATCGTTTTTATACAGTGTGCACCTCCATGTCAGCTAAATTTGCTCTGCATCATTAGCATTACAACTGCGGAGAAAATATTAAATACACAATATTAAAATAAAATCCTCCTAAGGATGTGCAGAAAAATAAAAATAAAGGAAGATATTTGATATTAAGCAGGCTGTAATTTTTTTGAAAGAATTTTTTCTTGGCTTTATTGAAAATTAAATTCCATATGTCGTATTGCTCTGAGCCACTTCTTAAGAACGAAGAAAGCAAAAAAAAAAAAAAAGTACTGAAATCCTGCCACAAGAGGGCCTTTCTTACAGTCTTTGAAAAAATGCTTCTGGGAAAGGATGTGAGCAATCTTTGAACTATCAATGAGGATTAGTTGTGGCCTGCATTCATGTGTCTGATATTTGGAAAGACGTTTTAAGTATGTTGACTTAATTCTTGCCTACCCCATTAGTCATATTTGATAACTATTGTCTGTATGCAGTGGAAACGCTGCTTGGAGATCAATATTGGCATGAAAGCATTACTATTGCAGAGAGAGATGGATAGATGTCTTAAATATTGTCAAAATACAGAAAGCTTACACAATTGTGCTTTTGGTTTTTTTGTAGTTGCCTTGTAGAAGGAGATGCTAAAGAAGAAATCTTGCAGCCTCCAGAGCCTCAGCCAGTTCCGCCAATCTTAACACCGTCTCCCCCATCAGCGTATCCAACAGTCACTACTGTGTGGCAGGACAATGATAGATACCATCCAAAGCCAGTTTTGCACATGGTTTCGTCAGAGCATTCAACAGACCTCAACGAGAATTATAATAAGTCAACAGAACATTTAGGGAGGAATGAACCCAGTGAATGTGCAGAGAAAAGGCTGGAGCGCAACCTAAGTTTTGAGATCAAGAAGGTACCTCTTCAGGAGGGACCACGAAGCTTTGATGGGAACTCCCTGTTGAACAGGGGACATGCAATTAAAATGAAACCAGTGTCATCCTGTGTAACTGATAAGAGCTTTAAGCCACAGGAACAGATTTCAGGGGATTCATTTGTAGGTGCTTCTCAAAACTCATGTATGGCTTGCAGTGTGCCACAGTCTAACACAGCTTTAATAACTTCACTGGAAAGTTTGCAGAGTCAGCAGGTCTCTGATACTCCACCAAGACCAGATCGTCTGCCTCTGACAGAAAGGGGACATGCCACGTGGTCTCTGCATAGGCCTGAAAATGCACTGTGTACGTCAGGATCTGAAGACATGTCTTCAGACATCTTATGTCATGGTGTTAAAACTCTGTCTCTGGTATCAAACACGACAGTTGAACATCCTTCCGGTGATAATGTTGATCATACTACTATTTCTGTTCGAGCACCCCTCTGTTTTACTAATCCTCTTCATTCAGATGATTCTGACACAGATGAGATGAACTTTGACGGAGCCATGAGCAAAAGTGCATCTAATGTTTCAACCGCAAGTGCCACAGTTTCTGCTGCCACTAATACTGAAAACATTTCTGCCAGAAAAGTATTGCCAATGTCTATTGCTAGGCAAGACTTAACAGCCGTAACATGTTCTGAAGATGGCAAAGGTAGGTTTCATCATGGTTCACAAGTGCTACTCTTTAACCTGGTTGCATCTGTAGGGTTGGACAACATATATTTCTTTACAATGCAATTTTCTAAATGTATATTTAAACAGTGCAGTATGGCAGCTTCAGAAAGGGTGCAACTCTTTTCCTCCCAGTTTTTGGTTTGCATGTGAGCTATGTCTGTTACAAGGTACTACAGACCTTGATAAGCTGCTTCAAAAGCTTTATTGTGAGGTATGGATGCATTCTTAGTTGCAGGTTTCTGTGTTATTGGTTGGCATATTTTCTCTGTGTCCAGTTTCATGGAAGTGTTTATAATAATGGCAGTTTTGGGTAGTCAGTACTTAAACAGGCTTGTCCAAACACACATCAAATTCATGCTTACTGATTGATGTGCTAGTCCTAAAAATGTAGATGTAACCTCTTTCACTGTATCAGTCTTTGAAGTTGCTCCTGCACTGGCCTCTGCATTTTAATAGCATTGTAAATATTTAGCCCTGCTTTCCTTTTATTCTGTATGTGGCAGGGAGAGACAAAATAACATTGCTGCTCATTTAAAAATCCAAGTTCAGCTGTAGCAGTGCTTTGAAAATTATTCAATTGCTTTTAATCTTCTCCTGCTTTTTGGGATTCCTTGAGCAAGGAAAGTTTGCAGGGCTGCTCCTGCAAAAACTTACAACATCATTTATCAAAGGCAAAAGGGTCCTAAAATGTGCAGATTCAGATTTCAGTTAGGCTGGTACACTTAGATCAGATGGAGGACATAGATGGGAAACAAAATTAGGCCTTGGTAACTGCCTGTGCAAAGTCCAACAAACCACATAGTAAGGCTGTGGAGCTGAAAGGAGAACATGAGTTTCTGTATTTAGATCAGACTGTTGTGCTAGGAGCTCCTTTACGGTGATGGCCTTGCTTCAGGAGTCTCTGCAGACTACATCACTTTGAGGTGAAATGGTGCTCAGTGAATGATGCAAGATGCAGAACCAGCTGAATTGAAAATGCTTGCTTTGTGAATTAAGTTTTCACCAAAAGTCATATATTCAGAAATGTGAAATATTTTGCAGGTTTAAAAATGTTTCTGTAGACTTCGTGATGTTATGTATATGCACAAAACAATACTTGCACATATGTGTATGTTTTTAAGGCTGTGACACTTTAAAAAAGCTTTGCATAGCAAAGCCCTTTATGTCATAGTTACTTCAATGTTTATACCAAGCAGTCCTCCTTGGATTTGTCTTTGGTAGATTTGCATGCTGTAGTATTTTTCCAACACTGCTTTTAGCCAGACCTTTTTCCTTCTTTCCTAGGGGAATAATTGTTTATCGCTGTTTAAAAATCATTACCTCTCTACACATTTCTTT
The DNA here is from genome assembly GCA_026212715.1 of Elanus axillaris. Taxonomy (NCBI): domain Eukaryota; kingdom Metazoa; phylum Chordata; class Aves; order Accipitriformes; family Accipitridae; genus Elanus; species Elanus axillaris. Next base: position 13,357,484 of record JANZLQ010000005.1, on the reverse strand, counting down.
TCATGTAGCTGCTGTAAGAATGTGCAAATAAAATAAGTGATATGCCATAAATACAATAAAGAAATGGGAGAAATGTCAAGAATTTGTTTCATGTAACTGTATATCAGGAAATCCTGAAATAACAGTAGAGCCTTTGTGATGCTGGTGTGTTGCTGATTTGACAGGAATGGCTTAAATTTTTTATATTAGTATTTTATAATTTATCTCTTGTTATCAAGGGTGTATGTGGTCCCTTTTGTATGATGGTGAGCACTTCCCATTTTATATTCATGTTGCAGGTCTTGTAATCTACCTCAGACTTAAGAATATAGGGTTAGATTGCTTCGCATCAGTGATCCGAAACCATGTTTTACAGTGTATTTTTAATTTTCATACTTGTTCAGGACTCTCCTATCTGAAGCTGGGGATTTGGGTACAATCATCAGTGAAGCTTGCCTGTGAATGTACCAGCATCCTAGTTGCTTAACCATAACTTGGCTGTGCGTGATCTTACCGCGTAATTAATTCCTCTTTTTACTTCAAATGAAGTGAAAAGTAGTTGTGCCCTGAGGCTAGAAAAAAACCCAAACAGCAATAACAACAAGAAAACAAACACCAGAACAAAACCCCAAACCTCATTTTCAGTTAGTGCATACTCCATAGTGATTTTATTTGCTGATTTTGTAGAGACTATTTCAATAAATGAAGCTTTTCTTATGCTGTATAGTGAACTTGGGATGTCAGACAAGTCACTTTGAACATACTTGGCTTGTGAAATGTGATGGAGTTCCTGTCCCTGCTGCTGGCATGTTGGCAGGGCAAACTTCATGGCTTTATTAGTTGAAAAATGTGTTTTCATCTTTTTGAGTCCTGTGTAGAATACAGTTGTCAGATGAGACTTCTTATGGCAGCAGCTACTTTGAATTGTTTTAAACCTTTAATTTCTACTCCAAATTCCTCAGCAGGCTGGAGTGGGGCTTTTGCTGCCAGAACAGCTTGTGTTAGTACACTGCTGAGAGGCGAGAGGGAACAGATTGAGGACAGGATGTGCCACTGGCACTGACCGTATCCATCTCCTCTGGTTCCTATTTACTATTCTGGCTAGTAAAGCTTGTGCTAGATTGTTGTAGCTAGTTTGTATCAGTGGTGTGGGAGCCAGCCTGGCTGGGCCCTTAGGTGGACTTGGGAAGCAAAACTGAGATTTGGGGCTTTAGAGAAGTGGTTAATGTGGAGCTTCCCTAGAACTTACTGTCGCACAATGCAGTCCTGAAAAGCAATGTTGCTGAATGTCCTTGCACCATGCAATCTAGCTGTGCTGTATTGACTTTGGAAGTATGGTTAGGGCCACTTAAGAAAAGACAAACATCACTGCTCATCAGCAGTAAGTTACTGTCTTCAGCACAGCTGAAGAGCTCATATATATTTTCAACATGCTTCTTACCATGGTTAGGGATATTCGTCAGGGGTTCAGCTGTGTAGGCACCAACTGTGTATAGTTAATGGTATCTGCAGAAGAGTTCAAGAAGCCAATGTGTTGTAATGAGCTTAACTCACTTGCAGTGGCTGCAAATAGACATGTAATTGAACTGCAATTAAATTACAGTAAGTGCTATGGTAACAGTTACTGGCAAATTACTTGTTCAACAGCAAATGGTACCATTCCAGTGCAGACTGTTAATTCTACTTATCTTTTTTTTCTGAAAGAACAAAGAAAATTTATTCATTGGAGTTGCTGAAGGTTTTTTCCCTCCAAATTATTTCAACTGAAAATGTAATTTACTTTTTTTCTCTCATAACACAGAAACTGATCCTAACCCCTTAATGTGAAGGTAGTGTTGTTAGCATGAAGTTGCTCCCAAGATGTTAGTATGGTAAACCAAAATGTTTTCTATTTAGAGCAAATTTTCCTTTTGCTTTAAATTTAACACCAAGTTTAGGATTATCTCCCATATCAAAAGAGCAACTTCTAAAAATCTAGGATGAAAATTTAAATTTGTCTTAACTTATCTAAATGTCGTATTTGATTTAGATGCTGATACTAGTGAAGATTCCTCTCCCCCACTCCCAGAAAGAACACCAGAATCATTTGTATTAGCAAGTGAACAGAGTGAGTTCTTTAATGTTTTGTGATTATTTGGGATAAAATGTGAAATGCATTTCAGTATTGTATTTGAATGCACCTGCTTTTTGGTTAATCTTGAAGTGTTGGAGCAAATTGTAAAATGGAATGAAATCTAGCATGTGTAATGGCTTATTTTGAGGTTTAACTTTCACAAGCCCGTGAACACAGCCAAATTATTTCTCATTTTCTGACTAAGCATGCTGTTACATGGTATTTAAGCATATTGAGATTTCGATGTTGTTTTTAGTGGAGCTGGTTTTCATTCTGAGGGGTATGGAAATGAGATACAGTGGGGAAATGCAGTACAGTTGGGGGATTCACCAGCTATTTTAGTTTTCTATTGCTCCCAGCTAGGGCCTGGGCGAACACATGAACAGTGCTTACCTGATTCCCCTTTCTTGGGCAAAGGAAAGAAGATGACATTCCATACTGCACTGCATCTAGTGAACAAGCCCAGTTTATTTAAGGTTAACATAGTTTACTCTTTGCCTGTATCAAAAGGATAACTGAGAGAAAACTGACACTTAAAACGATGTGCTTATATCTTTATATTTCATTTGGCAAGCTAGTGGTGGCAGAATACAAAAAAGATTAATTGAAGTGATAAATTAGGTTGATGTTTGGTATCTTCCAAAAAACCTAGTGTGACGTAATTATTTACTGAGGCTTTAGTGTCACTTTGTGAAACTTTGAAAAATTTTTGGCCAAAGTAGTTAATATAGCTATTTTCAGCATAAAAACATTGAAGTTTTTTAAATATGCCTCTTGAGTGTCATAAGCATAGGTATTTCAGAGTCAAAGTGATCCTTTCTTTGGATACTGCAGACTTGTTTCTTTTCTGCAAGTACACAAGAAACAAAGCTTTTTCTTTAAATAAAACCCTAAAAAGTCTTTGGGACTGGAATCACTAAAAACACTTCAATTTTAATTGTGTTTTTGCATGGTGTCAGTAAAGGACAGATATGGCTGTCCTGACTTGTGTGTGTTCTTTACTTAGGTATGTCTTTTCCAGATCTACTATTACTGCACAGCTGGGGTTACAAAATTTTTAAAACATCATTGAAAAAGAAGCTGGTTTTCATATTGGTTAGGAACCCCCAAATGAAGGGAAGGAACATCCACAATACAAACACTGCAGTCTTGTGTTTTAAATTAGGTTGTGTTTTCCCTTACCTTGAATGCTCTTCCTGTCAAGAGAGATTCATGTTTTTACAAGCATTTAATTTTAAAAAAGTTCCTTTATAGCACATTTCTAATGCTGTGTTCTAATGCCTCATCGTGGAGAGAACTGAAGTATGTTGAGTTTGATTTAATTTCTCCTAGGCACACCCTTGCAGAAGCCAGTTATGATTGCACAGTCTGAGTGGAGCATATTGCATGATCAGCATCTCCCTGAACAAACAGTCTCTACAGTAAGTATAGGAGACAAGTCTGTACTAATCAGTCATTTCTAGTTCGCTTGGAAGCTACAACAAAAACCAAAATCCATACTTGTGAAAAGTTAACAGCTGTTGATCATCTACAACTAGGCAGTTTTTCTTCTCCCTGAGCTGCTGAACTGATGGTTAAGAGCATGTTTTCTTTCCAAGAAAACTGTCTGATTTTCTAAGTTCAGCAATACTTGTAAAAGTCATCTTTAATATACCTTAAATTATGGCTTTAAGTGTGTAAATATGCTGCATTTATGGAGCTTGCTCTCTGCCCTTTAATCGATCATAGGCTAATCCAAGCTGGAGGAGAATTGTGGTCTCCAGTTTAACCTGTTGCATGAAGCAGGGACTCTGACGAGGCTGCTCAGGTCTTTATCCAGTTGGGTCTTGAAAACCTCCAGAGATGGAGACTTCATGTTCTCTGTGGGCAGCCTATTTCACTGCTTGATAAAATTTTTCCTTATATCCATATTTATTTTAAACAAACCCTTTCCTGCCCATCTCATTGTACTATTCACATCAGTCTACTAGTTGCTTAAAGTCATCCAGTGTAAACAGCTGGCAAAACTTCAAAAGCATATAAATCCTCTTTACATTCTTGCCTTTTTTTGTGCATCTCCAATATACTTTACAGCCACCTTTATACACCACTTAAAAATGTGACAGAAAAGATAGATGTGAATTTTCAAGGACTGTAAATTTAGTATGAGAACTAACGTACTCAAATTTCCACATAATGTGTAATATGACTAATTTTTTATTAAATATTAAGTAAGGTTCTGATAGTAAATTCTTTAACTGCTGCAGCATTTTTTGTCATGTTATAGCAAGTCGGAAATGCAGAAGCAAGTAGATATTTGCACTGATTATGTATATTTTTTGAAGAAGTTTTCATCATCTTAAATTTTTTGTGTTCTTTTAGTATTTTTGGAAGCATTTTATAGAATTATTTTAAATATTTCTCATTAACAGGGTTTGAAAACAACTTCACCTATACTACCTGGTAAGTGATGGAAATTTTTAATTTTTTTTTTCAAATACATTTTTCCTACCGAACAAAAATTTTCCTGAACTTGGCTTTTGCTCTGAAGATATTGAAGTATATTGTCAAAACACTGGTATTTCTGGAAGGCCTTCTGTTTTTAAAGCTTCTAAGGTTTTCTGAGGGAGCAAGTTACAAGTCTAATTTAAAAATTAATGTTAAACTTTGGGTGTGCTAAAATAATGAAGACCAAAAATACAAAATTTAAATACATATTATAATAGCAATATTTTTTAAACTTAGTTAGAACTTTCCCATGTTCTTGCAATAGAAATTGTAGAAGTTGGTGAAGTAAATTCTTTAATTTCATAAACAGAGGAGTAAACCTGAAATAAGTTCAGCAGGGGTATGTGTGTGTATATATGATTGTTGCATATTTACTGAAGTCTTATTTTTGATCTTCTGAAAAGGCTTCAGTAAGAAGTGTAGTCTATCAGCTGATGTTTAACTTTGCAGCAAGTTGTTGCTTCAGCTGTAAGCTTATGTCTGCCGTGTATCTTCTGCTTATACTTGAATGGGCTTGTGCAGTCCATTTGGACCTGCATGTAGCTTTTTAAAATAAATTAGTTTTTCAGAAATATTACAGATTTGCTCATAGGGTGGTTATACAAGTAATGCAAAACATAGTTACCTACCATGTCTTCTTAAGCACTTTTGGTTTAGAAAGAACATGAACAGATGCATTTATATTGATGTATTAAATGATACTGTGAGGTCTTGCTATAAAAAGGTGCTAGATGGGATTTTAAATATCCATACAAACTTTTTAAAAAAAAATAATCCATATTTGGAAAACAGGATGTGTCACTGTCATTGAACATCTGCTTCATAAACAATTTTGAAGTATTTTTTTTAAATGCGAGAATTTGGCTTTTAAATCTTTATTTTTTTTTTTAAATAATATTTGATGCAAGTTATGGTCTGTACTGAGCTTTACTTAAAAATAGCATTCATACAGTGCTGACTAAATGAATGTTACAGTAAGGGGTCTGTGTGTGTGTTTTCCAGATCGTCCTGAAAGAAGCAACAAAACAGCAACTGACATTTTACCTCAGATGTCTTTTTCTGGTTCTACTGATACAAGAGGTCAAATTTCAGAATTTCCTGCAGAAGTAACAGATATTGGTAATTACAGTTCATTCAAAACATAATGACTAGATGATTTAAACAGAAGATTCATTTGCAGTACTAGTTTGGATAGCTGCTACTACTACCTCCCTCCAACTTGCTGAGGTGCAGAACCCAGCCAAATGAGCCTGCCTTGTCTCTTCAGCATTGCTGAAAGAGATTTTTCCCAGAAAGAGAGATTCAGTCATTCTTCACTTTGTTCTTTAGAGTGTATGAAATAAAGAATTATTCAAATGGGATATAATTTCTGTAGAGCTCTGAAAACTTTCAGTAATAGTACCCGAGAAAACTGCTTTGGTATGCAGAGAAGGAAAAAAGACAATGAATGATAACAAAGGCTGCATGTAATACTATTTACTGAAAAGTACTTTCCAAGTGAGGTTTAAATAATGAACTGTAATTAGATACAAATTCTTCATGTTTGTATTTCCTGTAGGCATATTGTTTTTAGAATTTCTAATACTACAAAGTGATTTTCTAGCCTTGAGAATAAACCTCTTCCATAAGAGCTGGAGCATATCTTACACTGATCCTTCTGACTGCCGCCAACGTTTGTGAAACTGTGTTGTCCGAGTAGACAGAAGTATTAAAAAGTTTTCTTTCCTTAGGTTTTGGTAACCGCTGTGGAAAGCCCAGAGGACCAAGAGAGCCACCTTCAGAATGGACATGATCCAAGAACCAATGGACATACTATCAATAAATTATACTGGAAAACTCAAATGCCACTGAGAACTAGAAAAATAGTATTCCACTTTTCTGGGGGGCAACTAACACAGAGCAGTGTAGATCTGTCAAATGGTACACTCTTACAGTACATCCCATGCAAAACTGTAAACATTGTTCACAACAGTGGATTCCAGTATTACAACTTAACTTTTTGCTGGGGCCGTCTACCTGCCTTATTACACTTAGGAGAAAGTATTACATATGATGTATTTTGTAACTTCAAGTATTATTGCCTTAACGTCTTTTAATCCTGTTACACGCTGCTTGTAGACATATGTTAATATAGTAATACTTTTGACAGATTGTGTTTATGGACTACTTTTTGCTAACGTTTGATTACCATGTATGCATTATTTTGTATATGTACAGGGCAAGTAAGTATATAATTTGATAAAGTTGCAATCATAAAATATTAACAGAAGATGTAAGAAATCTCTGCATGATCTAAATTTTTGTGTACCTTATTTGTAAATTATTTGCCCTGAAGTTTTAGAAAATAGTTTCTGGGGTTTTTTACAAAAATTGCTGGACACACACAGCCAGAATTGCAGGTTAGCAGAGATAAAGATTGTAATACATTTTGTAAATTGTAAGCAAAAGGTTATTTTTATATTATATACTGTTTAATTGTCAGACCTAATTTGTTTTGGTTTTCATCTAGTCATGGAGATTCAGTAAGTGCCTTGAAACAGTATTGAGTTCTCTTAGCCTGTGTATGTTACTTCAGTGTTTTGAGTTCATCTGGAATTAGATTATAAAAAATATTTGTACGTTTCTAGTATATTTGACCTGCCAGTAAAAGAGAAACCATTCTACATAATCAACACTCCTTAGTTTTCATTTTAATGTTTCATCAATTGCAATCTTTAGAAAATTCATCTCTATCAACTTTCTGTATAATAGGATTTTACAGTTTTAATATGGCGTGTTTCTAATTTGGGAAAACCAGAAAACACTGGTAAAAGGACTGTTTAAATACCACTGTCTTCTCTTAAAAATGGTAAATACCATTTTTGTTGTTCAGCGACTGTGTATGTAAGAAAGCAACTTATATGAAGGTTCACATAGAGCCCTTGCAGCTACACTGTATCTTGGCAATATATTATGTCAAGAGTTAATCCTTATAAGGATTCCTTACTTAAACTTTTCTGTAATACAATCTTTAAATTAAAGAAAGTCAAAATCTCACTATGGGTGTTTTTACTCTCAGGAAAAAAACTGTATTCAGAAGCAAACTAAAATACAGTGAAGGATGGCAGTCTGGCTTAGCTTGTAGATCTCATACTTGAACAAAATAGTGACCCTCAGGATTTTATTTTTAGAAACTACTTTAAAAGTTCTGGCTAGCAATGATGCTGGAGAAGTGAAGAATGTTTAGAGGAAAAAACCAATTATTTTAGGCAGTGAAACTATTAATCTGAACTTTAGCCATGGAAACATTACATCCAATTTGCTACTTGTACCTTTAGGGCCTCTCTGCTAAAAGAAAGCTAATGTCCAGATAGCAGCCCTATTATAACTTCCAAGAGGTACATAACTTGTAATTACTGTCTTTGACTGTGGATTAATCACCATGCATTTGGTACTCATGACAGACTGCCTAGCTGGGGAGCTCTTTCAGGGAACTGTATGCACTATAAATACTTAATTTCCCCTGGATATAGTTTTGCAATTATTCATTTAAAAATAAATAATTATTTATGCCATTTGGGATAACCTATATCAACTAGATTCCTGCTTTGTAAACTGTTCAGACAGCTGGAATGTCTTGCAGTCGGCAGAATAAAGTTGGCCTGAATTTGTTCCCCTTCCCCTGCATTGAATATGATTAGCTTAGACTTCCCCTTCTACGCATCTCCTGCAGTTTTGTAATGCACGATGGGCTGTCATCACCACTGGACAGTCCAAATCATTGTAACTTTTTGAAACGACTGTTAAATAAGAAAATATCCAAATATGTTTTGGATGTACTTCTTAAGGATCATTTCCCTATTTCTATACCAAGAAAATACAGAACTGTGGGGATTGTAGATTTTCTGCTTTCCACATTTGAATTTCAGTTTGAGCAAGGGCAGACAAAAATCTGTGCCCTATATACAGGCCATCTGGTAATGTTTAATTAAAGTACATCCATGTTCATATTTTTTCCCTTAGATTTGCATGGATTTGGATCATATTGCAGTCTGAGTTCATCACAGAAAGTTCTCAGTCTTTCTTTGCTTTAGTGATACAAAACTGTGATTGTCCTGTATGGTTTTCTGTATCCTTTGACAGACCTGTTTTAAAACTCACTGTTGCCTCCTTACATTCATCTGAGTTTTATATTTTCACCTAGTTTATTTCAGGTAAACTGAGAGATTTAAGTACAAGGCAAAACCTGCCCAATGTCATTACTTTCTGTATCCACCCTTGTAGATGGTACAGGGATAAGCACAGAGTTGGGTGCTGTATGCTGGATAGTTTCACATTGTAACTGAAATGTTATCCAGTCTTAACAGCTTCTTCAAAAAACAAGACCCTTCTTTGCTGTGGTTTATTTGAAATTAAATTTAAAGGTGTTTAGAATATTACATTAGTTTGAAAATTATCACTGAATACAGATCTAGACTAAGTCATTTTATACATATATTGAAATCGGTCACAGAATAATCTTTCCTTTCGTTTAGCTCCAGTCTTCCATGTTATTTTTTCCAAAAGCAGTCTCTAAAGCTTTTATCAGGCATACAGTTGACTTGATCACTGTAGCAAAGAACCAGTAACACTACTCAACCCAGCTGTTCTTAATAACCACTGTGTTGGCTTGTTCCTTCAGTTTTTTTCTAATATTCCATTTATTAAATTTTCTGCATGTATTAATATTGAATAAATAATGCAGTAAATGATCACATCAAGAGAAGAATGAGTTTTCCATGGTTTAGAAATGTAAATTCTCAAGTCTCAGAAGAAAGCTGACCTCTACTAATATCACTGCTTGTCTGTATTATGCATCATATTTGAGATGTATTGATTTGGCAAGTAGCTTTCTACTTCTTAGTAATTAGAGCATTACTTGAGCATTTTTTTTTTCTTACTTATCTGTTAGGAAAGCCTGCTGCATTTACATGTAATTTTTCTTAAAGTAGTTTGTAACTTGGGAACTGTGCAGAACAATGAAAAATCTCAAAGAATTGCCTCTGGGGTTTTGTGTATTGAAATCGTGGATTGGATTTCTTTGGAGACAAATTTGTAGAAGCATGACTGCAGATCAGGTGCAACACAGTGATTGGGCAGTGTGATAACCCCATACTGCTGGAGTAGTTGCTTTTAGCTGTGGATCATCCGGTCTTTAAAGAGGTTTTTGACTGTCTAACAAGTGAACACATATATTTGCATTTGAGGATTAAACTGTGTATTTCAGGTCATAATTCCCACTGTGCCACATAGCACTTGGTATGAAGTGGCAACTTACGCTTTAATATATAGTAAGTACAAATTCCATGGTTTTAATGGGGTAGTGTTACCACTGCTGTTTTATTTCAAGGTTGTTTAACACAATAATGTATCTCATCTATTTCATTGTGCTTTTTCACATACTTGCTAATACTGTACAGTTGGTGACAAGTGGCTCCTCATGTGTTATCTTGTGGATGTGGAAGGAGAGTTGTACAGCAGTTAAAGCCACTTTCATCAAAGTCGAGCAGAGGCTTTGGGCTCCAGAGAAGGAGCTGGGCAATGACTGTATCTTAGAGCATCTGCTCTTTGTTGTACCTGAGGACTGAGGAGATGGTTGTAAGGTAAGGTGGTAAGGAAGATGGTGGCGAGGATGGTTGAGAGGCAGAGTTGAGATTAGGGAAGCTCTGTGTAGCCCGGACACTTCTGAGACTCTTTGGCTCCATGCCAGGCAGACAACCCACAATTCAGCTGTAGCCATTCATAATTTATTCAACTTGTACTTAACGTATCAGCTTAATGTAAAACGGTTAAGATGTTTTGATGACCATTGGCCAGAACAATTATGATTGTTGAAGCAAGAGAATAAGCTGGTAAAAAGTGAAGATCATGAAGATCTAGGGAAAAAACAATATAAAAATTGCTTTTTCATTATTTGTAGTCTAAAAATATTTTTTCTACTGGTAGATCACAGAAGAAATGAGAGATAAGCCTTAGACTTCCTGGCTGGAAGGAGGAAATGGATTATCAGCATTAAGCAGGTGATAAGCCTTGGACCACACAGCACACTGCAAACAAGACCGTGTTTCTCCCAGTCTTATTTGACAGTTCAGCTGGGTTAAGAAAAGCTTGCCAACACTGGTAAGGATATCCTAAGGTATAATGACTGGGACATAAAGGCTTTTTTTGTTATTTTTGTCTGTGCTGATTTGTATGAACAGCAGGGGAATAGAAGAATAAAGAACTTTGAAAATGTAATTTCAATTTAGTAACTGACTTGCTGGCTTTCAGAGCACTGGAGTGAAAGGGCTTATGTGTTGCAAAGGGAGAGGGAGCAGTAGTAAGGGTGGAAAAGGAGGAAGAGTATCTCTGAGATCTAGTCAGAGTAGCTAGATGATGCTTCTGAGTGGGAAGGACAGAAAGTCAAGACTGCTGCCTGTGAGGTGTGTTCAGGAGACAACACTATACTAAAGATCAGTTTTAACCTTAAAAAAAAAAAGTTTGAACAAGTCACAGTAAGTAGTTATGAATACAAACTGGCTTTATAATACAGCAAGTTACTTGAAATTCATGAACTCAAGTTTTAACACAGAATATTTCCATTGTGAATATTACCCAGAGGCAAGCCACTGTCTTTTAGGCAAAAACACATGCACAGCTATAACTGGATTTTGTTGCAGTCAGGCTGAATTTGTCTAGTTGAGTAACTGTGAATTTATGTTGATATATTTAACTGAAAGTATTTTCTTCTTTCTCTCCCATAATAGGAATATTTGCAAGTCAATAGACTAATTGGTAACAATCATACCTCTTAAGTGTATGGTGCCTGATGGAATACTAACTTGATTTACTGACCCTGTTAACAGGAGCTTATGAAGCAAAGTTGCCCTGTCGTCTTGTCCAAGAAGTTGGTAATGTGGGCACCCTGCCCTGGTGCTGGTTCTTCCATGGATGCTCACAGCTCTCTTGTTCCCACCTTCTCTCTTGACTCAGCATTTTCTTCTAGTTAATTTATTTTCCAACTACCATGAGAACACTATCTTTTGTCTAGTAGTTGTCTTGATTTTAGTTGTTTGGTATATTGCTGTGCCAAATTTTATTTTGACTAAATCTTGCATCTGCGTTTATGTCTTCTGTTCCTTTTAGCCACCTTGGTACTCTGTCTTTGTGGCCAGGTTAGTCACTCTTATTTAGGTAGATGCAATACCTGATATGATTGGTGAAAATGGACCAAATTAAAAAGTGAAGTGCTTTCTTCTATTCAAGTCTTACTTTGCAGACTTTGCCATAAACAAACAATCCGACATGGGATACTTCCTTCCACTGGCCACATGGGCTAGATCACTAGGTTATAACTGGTATGGGAGCAAGACTCAGACTTCTGGGGGTTTGATGTTTCAGTCATGGTGAGAATATAGTGTATTTTGTGCATAATACAAGATGAAGTCAACACAGAAATACTGTGACACAATTTAAAGAGAAAATTGACACAGTGTATCCTAACAGCATTTATTTTATTCTTTTTTTCCCAACCATTATTTCTCACATATGCAGCTGTAAACTGGAGAGAGCAGAGGTAGCTTACTTCTAAACAAGGTTTAAGTACAAAGTGTAAATACCTGAAATGATCATGCAGTGACTTTTTTTTTTTCTTATGTTCATGTTTTTCCAGGGTGTCAAGTTACCTAAAAGTGAATTTCTTTAGCCTTGAAGGAGCTTGTGGGCCAAGAAACTGCATATGAATCCTAGGTAGGAAGGCAGCTGATGGGAAGCTGCGTACTTTCCTAAAGCAATTGGTTTTGGTTTCAACATAGTTCTCTTGGCTGGGATGTAAATGTGGGCTGATGTAACTTTGGTTAGGTAGTAGTCTGCTGTTTTTCATCTTCCATATGACATCAAGTACGTCTGTCAAAACAGTTTTTCTTATTTAGCTGTAGTAAATAGCAGTTTCTCTGATTTACTAGTAAGAGCAGTAACGCAATAGTGGGCAGGAAGGTTGAGTGCGAGCATGGGAGTGGAAGAGTGCTGGATGTTTAGAAAGTAGCAGTCTTGCAGCAGCGGGGAGAACTGTATTTAAATAAATTGAAATAAATTTACTTTAGCAATGACAAGAAAATTATTTGGTATATGGCCAAGGAATAACCTTCAGTCCAGACTTGGCACTTCTGAACTGAAAGCGTGACTCTTCTTCCCAGGTAAGGTACCTTCCCTTGCCCAGCAAAGGGCTTCTGGGCCCATCACTTCAAGGAAAACAGCTTTGACTGCTGTGTTGGTGGCCAGGTTTGCTTTAAATGTCCCTAAACACCTGCACAAGTCAGTTATTAATTTCCTCAGGCTGAGGTAGCTTTTGTGCAAGTCACTCCTTGGTATGTCTTCTTGTTGTCCCTCAGTTGCATACCTATTCTTTATATTTGCCTTTCTCGTACAGGATCTGGAAAGCATACAAGGTGCTTGCAGATGGTGCTCATTACAGCCTTGGGTTGTGGGACTGCACTAAAGCCTCTGTCAGGCTTCTGACCAGGACCCATTGTGCTAAAGGCTGTACAAAACAAAAAGGGTATGGGTTCCTGCCTGCCCCCCC
>JANZLQ010000005.1:13322582-13341435 GCA_026212715.1 Elanus axillaris | reverse complement strand
CAGCCAGAGAGAGAAAACTGAGCAAGAGAGGGTTGGACTAGAGAAAGACTAGAAATTAAAATCACCTTAAAATGGGGACTTTGAGGAAGAAAAAGGAGTTAAGGACTTTGGATAATGCCAGCTTACGTAACTGAGCAAATACACAAGCATATACAATTGCATGCAACTACCACTTTGAGAGTTTTCTCAGTGCTTGAGGGAGAAGTAACACCTCAACAGTATGAATAAGTTGCGATTACTGCAGCTGTTCAACAAAGTAGGGCCTTTCACATGATCATGAGATGCTCTTCAACTCTGAGGAGTTGAAACAGCTTCCATGGAAGGTTATGCTGTGTGGGCTAAAAAGCAGGGCTAAATGCAAAGAACACATTAAACTAGGACACAGTGTAGCTGGGGCAAGTCAGTGCAACACACTGACTGGCCTCCTGGAACCCTCAGCATATTTTAGGCCTGTTAAGATAGTGAGAAAGTCTGCAGAGTGGTTAGTAACAGTCTTAGAAGCATCCAGCAATAGCCAGGCTCTCTCTGACATGTATTTTTCTGACCATTTCAGTGTGTGTACTTAATCAAAACACGGGTTTGTTGAGTGTTGGTTGGGCCATCAGCTAGAGCTAAAAAATACTGTTTTCTCTGCTGCAGTACTGTTGGATCCCCAATCACCCTCAAGATCTGTACCAAATGCTGAACTTCTTCACTTCTAAGACTGTATGTGGCAAAACCTTAATATTTTCAGTCTTAAAACAGTGAGTAAATAAAATCTTGTTTGCCTGTGTGCTCAAATCTCACAGTCTGAACTTCTGGGGTAAACAGTCTTTACTTGAAGAGACTTAGCTGAAAACATCTTCTGTTTTGGTCTATTAAGTCGTTGTTGCAGTAACAGTTGGTTTCTTTAACCACTTGACTCTTGCCCCTGAAAATACAGTGTGTCGGGTATGAAAAACTTACTGTGGTGAAGCCAAGGCAAGAAATTAGTTTTGCCTTTTGGCTTAAATAATGCAAACAGTTACACAAGTAACTTATGAATGTAAACAGCAGTAGTGAGCTCAATGAGGCTTTTCATCCACAGAGTTAAGCATGTGTGTAAATGTTTGCAGTTGTGGGGCTCTCGTAAGGAGAGCAGTTAGCTCTGTCTTTGGCAGTGTGACTGAACTACATGAATTTCAGCTAGTGAAGTGGAAGTTGTCCTTCACATTTACAGTTCCCACTTTGATCCACAGAGTTACAGTCCTTAGTGTAAAAGATCACAGGCATGTAAGAAAATTGATTTTTTGGGTAGGTAGGGCCAAAATCCCATGGAGAGTTTAACTGTCAAGTCAAATGAAGAGCTGGACTTGGTTCAAAGAGGATCCCATTGTTCAAACATGGAGTATCAAAGGCTGTTGCGGAGCTTTTCTGCTTACTGACTCTGCTCACTCTTCACCAGAAGATGTCTGATGTGTGGTTCCATCCCAGCATATTCTCCACCTCCACCTGCTACATCTCTGGCCTAATGTCAAAAGGACCAAAAAAAACCCAACCTAGGTTCATGAATCTGAGTATTTTAAAATCTTTTGCTACATTTGTTCAATTTTTTTTATTAGGTCTCTTGCTATTTTCACTTTTTTTTAAACGGTTTATTCATTGTTCAAGTGTGCTTGGAGAAGTTGGCAGGAAGAAGATAAATCTTACAAGGAAACATGCAAGCTCTCTGGTGTCTGTTGGCTGTAGCTGCTCTCCTTTTACTTGCTGCATCTCCAAAATAGTTTCATGATTCACTACATATGCTTTATGGTGAATACTTAACTTTGTAATATCACTTACATTTTATCAGCACTGCCCAGCACACTTCTCTTTAGGATTTCATTCTCATATGCTCTGAACACAATTATTTTGCTGTAAGTGAGGGAGTGTTGGGTCTAGTACAGTCAAATTCCATGTTACTCTGATATCTGAACATAGTTGAACCCACCAGTGAAAGGCTGGCTTTTTTGTTTAAAAGGTAGTAATGTAGTTTCTAATCTGTATTTCATTAAACAATTAAAAACTAAAATAGCCATCACCGTGAACTCCAGTAAGGAATGTAGGGTTACATTTCCCATTATGTGAACAATCCATTCCATCAAGCTTTTTTTGAAAAAGCACTTGTATGTTGGTTTTTATAGAAGTTAATTAAAAATGACTCAGAACTCAGGTCACAAGATTTGTGGGGAGTAATTTGTGAGCCCTTCAAAAGTGAAACAAGTTGTCTGGATAGAGAAGCTGATCCAAAACATTCTTAAAATACCATGTTCTCTGCTTGGTGTGTGCGAAGAAGTGTGGCGGAGTGGGGAAGAATGAGGAGCACATAGCTCAGGAGGAGAGAGGTGGGAAGAGCTGAACCATTGCAAGAACAAGGAGGGGAACTGTCTTTGCCTGTGGGTAGTAAAAGGCTGAAGAGAACTTGCTAAGCAGGTTCCCAGTTTTGTTAAGATCATCTGAAGGGCAGTAGAGGTGTGGTTGGGTAACAGGAATGCAGCACAAGGAAGATGCTTCTTTAAACAAATTGATGGGGTTTGAGTTTCTACAAAATGTGCAGTTGTGTACCAGCCTTTTTAGTTGTGCCTGATCAGGGCCTGGGAAAGATTACTAGTCGCCAGTGTGGGAGAAAAATTCGTGGTGGGACCTAAAAAGGATAAGCTGATCCTTGAAATATCCTGGGCTGGGTGGGAGAGGTGGAGAAGAGAAGAATGACAAGTTTAGAAAGCAATCTGTTGTCACCTGTAGATTTTGAGACCTCAGAGTGACACCTGAACAGTGGTACTTTATGATACTGTTGCCATGTAATGAACATATACTTATCTAAATGTCTGTTTATATGTAAACCACTGATAAGAAGGAAGCAATACAAGTTATTATTCTGATAAAGGAAATCAACCTTTATTATACTTTATGACTAGTGGGACACCTAACTGTTCTGGAAAGTGTGGCTGAGTGGCTCTTTCACCTTCTGTGTTCTCAGACAGCAAACTGATACTAGTTTAGTGATGCTGGAAAGAACACTCAAGTGGATTTTTAATTTTTTTTAATCCTTCCTTTTGGGAAATAAATTTTCAGACCCTACAAAAATATTTCTGCAGGTGAATTAGTTCTTTAAAGTTTGGATACTGGGTGGCGGTCAAAGTTGTCTTGAATTTCTCTTTCCATCGTTTCTGCCTTTCCCGTTTTCCATTTATAAAAACTGAACTCCCACTCAGGTAGCTATTCCACAACAGGGAAGGTGCTCTCAGAGACAGGGGAATTCTATTCTTATAATTAAAAAAATGAAAGAAGGCAGGTCTTTCCTGGACCTCAGGTACCTGCCAGTCTTCTCTGGGTGGTGAAGCCAGAATGACACTCATACATCTTTAAGATCAGTCTACAAGATTGAGCTCAACCCTGCCTCCATGAGAAGTCTGGCTCCTAGAGAGGTAGCTTTTCTCTTGGTCCACAGCCGCAAGATCATGTGGAAAGTATTTTGGAAGGGACCAGCATTTGTCACTGAACTGAATGCTTTGTGTTTTGGCAGTTCAGGGCTCTTCTCCTCACTGCTTCTGGAGCATGTTAACATGCTCTAGGGACTTCCTCATAACTCATAAAATGTACAGGTGCTCTTACAGACCACATCATCTGCCTCTCTAAATTCATCTTTAAAACAATGAAACAAATCCCCGCTTTGCTAGAGACCAAAATATACATTAACAGTACGATTGAGAGAGAGGACACCAGGGTACTTGACTTCTTGTAAACTTGCTGCACGCTTCAGTTACATGATTTAGAAGGCTCACTGGAGTTAAAGGTATTATGTAGATGTATGAAGCAAGCACTTTTCAATGTCTCTTCTTTCAGTGATAAAGATCCATTGTATGTGTGAAGGATTTTCCATGTCTGTTTCCCTCTCTCCCTCTACTTCCCTCCTCCTCCCTCCTCATTTTCTCCAAGCGTTAGAAGCAACCAGCATGAGGGAGCTCACTTGGAGCAGCCTCTGGGCCAGAGTCTGTGGTGAGATGACAAATTCTTTCTACATGTTTACTGGAATTTGGGGCTATCCATCATGTATGCTTAGCATTCCTGCCTCTGAGCCAGGGCAAGACTGAACAAGTAACAGTGTATGGTACAACTGTGATTTTATGTAAACAGGGTGGGAGGAGCGAGGTTCTCTCCCATGTTCAAGACAGTGATCTGAGGCTGATAGTGATGTTAGATTTACATTAATGTTATTCATTCCATCTTGAATGGATCCCAAAGCCCCTAACTGCCATCCAGTACATATATTTAAGCATTTTTGGGTGACTTATTTAATGTAAATAGGTTCTAATGAGAAGTATAGTATCTTCCGCTTAAACCTAGCTTGCTGTCTCTGTGAGATGCTTTCCTAATCCCATGGCCCAGAAACTTCAGGTACAATTATCTTCCAGTTACATTAATACATCTGAGAAAATCTAAGGATGTTACAGCAAATGTGTTTTCACCTGCAGCAGTTTGTCTTGAATTAACTGTTTCCCAGAACCACTGAGGCCGCTGATCTGAAGGGCTGCTGCCTTTAATGTGGAATAAAATACGTGAATAGACAGAAAGCTCTTTATTGTTGATTTTTCCATTTAGACATTGTTTATGAGTTAGATGCTGAGGTAAACAGTGAAAGATTAGCTGCTACTTATAAGTAGCTGTTTTTTTTTTTTTTGTAATATATACACACACACTTATAAACTGCTACTCTACAAATAAGTGCCAGTCTCTAAGACACAAGACCTGCATTTCCTAGAATTAAATTTATTCCAGAGAACTGTCTCTGAAACAGCTTAGATTATAAGCATCTAGGGATAGGGGAACAAAAACCATCAGGAAATCCATTTGGATGTCAGTTTTTAAAAGAAACTACAGCAACCTATTGAGAAATACCTCACCACTTCCATTGCAAAGTGTGCCAGAAATAGAGGGAAGAAAGCGGTGTTTAGACCAGTTGTTCAGGAGGTTGCCTTTATTCCCTTCTAGATTCATGTGAATTTGTCTGGCCAGGCGTGCATACTAGTTCCCTACCTCTACACCCCTCATAAAGGTAGAATGACTCCCAGTGACCATGCACAGGTCCTCTGTGTCCCTGGGGTTGAGAAGTAAATCCATGGTCTGTGGTTCAGTCCTTTTCTTTTGCCATTGACTTTAACTCGGGCAACAATAAGGGGTATGCATAACTTGTGGGAATTGCTTGTTAAGGAACAAGTATTTTTTTAGAGTTTAGTTTGGGAAAGTCTATGAGTTTCCTTTCATAGAATCACAGAATGGTTTGGATTGGAAGGGCCATTTAAGGATCACCTAGTTCCAACTCCCCTGCCGTGGGCAGGGACACCTTCCACCAGACCAGGTTGCTCAAAGCCCCATCCAACCTGGCCTTGACCACTGCCAGGGATGGGGCATCCACAGTCTCTCTGGGCAACCTGCTCCAGTGCCTCGCCACCCTCACAGTGAAGAACTTCTTCCTTATCTAATCTAAATCTACCCCCTTTCACTTTAAAGCCATCACCCCTTGTCCCATCACTACAGGCCCTTGTAAAAAGTCCCTCCCCGTCTTTCCTGTAGGCCCCCTTTAGGTACTGGAAGGCTGCTGTAAGGTGTCCCCAGAGCCTTCTCTTCTCCAGGCTGAACAACCCCAAATCTTTCAGCCTGTCTTCATAGGAGACGTGCTCCTGCCCTCTGATCATCCTTGTGGCCCTGCTCTGGACTCACTACAACAGGTCCATGTCTTTCTTATGCTGGAGGCCCCAGACCATAATTTTTTTCCCCTTTGTATTGCCATTAGAGTCGAATCATTTGAAATGGTTATTTTTAAGTTTTTCCCTTCTGCAAGGCAGCATTCCCTCGTGTTGATTATGGCTTTGGAGGTGTAGGCTGTTTTAAAGCTTTCATAAGTGGCAAATCTGCAAATGCTAGACTTTTTTCTTTTTTTCCTGAAAGGATGTTAAAAAGCAGAGTTGTGGTTGTGATGCCTGTTTAGACACAATTCTTACATTACTAGTTACTGTCTTTTTTCTTGGGAAAATACCCTCACACACTCGAGCCTTGGAGGAGTCTTCTGAGCTGGAGAACATCTGCCTCCAAATCAGTATCTTCCCTTAGTCCAGCTTGGGCTTCTATTGCATTTCTGTTTGTGTTGGGGATGGGGGAAGAAGGTTAGAGACTCTGAAACTGAAGAGTAATGGAAATGCTGGGCTTGTGGGTGTCACATACCTGCCCATGCATGGATACCACATTTCAGCTCTACAAGACAGTACAGGGAGTTTCCTGCTTGGTTTTTGTGCCTTGCTGCATTAGCCCTGTTAATGTAAATGGGTTCTATTGTTTCTGATCCCACAGATTTGAAACTGTCCTATTTGTTTCTCCAGCAAATGGTTAGGCACAGCTCTAAGTTTTACCTCAATAGTACTGATGGCTACAATTTTTTTCTCACCCTGTATTTACAGGGGACTTTGACAGTACTTCCACTAGTTTTACCTTTTCTTGTTTCCAAAGCCATAGCATCGTGGACTAGGGATTACAGATATTCACCAAGGGATTTCTCCCCTGGATTGAATGGGCTGAAGGAATCTTGGATTTAACTTGGATGAAGATAGATCTCTCAGAATATTAGTACTCTCATAGCTCACTCTGTGGCTTTCAGATTACAATTGTGAAACTTGCCCTATTGCAGTGAACTCCCTCAGTGCTACCTGTCCTTGATGGTAGCTGTCTTCTTCTGTTTGTTCAGCTGGTTCACTCTGAGTTGTCCACAGAACCTGAAAATTAATCATCTGTTGTCATCCCCTGAAGTAGTACTTTGTTCAAGTGACTTTAACTTAGTTCTAAAATCTGCAGTGGAGAGCAATGGATGTTCTAGAATTTAGCTCAGCAACATCCAGAAATCACTGTATAGATTTGACATTGTAAGGGGATTTTTTTTTCTGCTTTTACACCATGTAACACTCTAATTTGTCACTTTCAAAAGTCTACATGAGCAAGTTTGTGCTACAGTCTCTATAAGACAAAATATTCAACATGTTTATATAGCATATTTTAGCACACATCTGATGCTGGACCTACTGGGTAGTGCCAACTGAGGAGCTGTTAGAAATAGTAAGAAGGGGCAGAATATGCTATTAGTATTAAATAAATTAATTTTATGAACTTGTAACTTTTGTCACCCCATTGTTTGTGAAGGGACTGCACTTCAGGAACAAAGGAAGAGCTGTTTAGGGTATATGGCAAGAGACACTGGTAACTGAAGAACTGTGTCCTATACTGTGCATGAATTTTACCCTTTACATGCAAAGATTTGAAAAACTACATTCACAGTTTAAAGAAGACTAAGGTAGGGGTGGTAGGTTATGTAGGCATATGCAACTGACTGTAAGTAATAGGGACTGTAATTGACTGTAGACTGCTTGGGAGGAGCTTGACTAAAACCTAAGCAATGTTAAACTTTTAAAAAAGATCTTGTGAATACATCCGAATTTTCAAAAATATCTTGGTATTTTCACTGTGTCAGTAAACATCAAATGATTAGATTGAAGGACATGGTACTATGAGGACATTTGGTAAAACTAGGATTTACAGAATTATTTAGCATTGCTTGTAACAGAGGTTATGTTAAAACTTAGACCAAAAAACCCTTAGTCAAAACCAAACTAGAACCACAACTGGCTGTGAAGCCCCCAGATTCTCCTCTTGCAAGACTCCTGTAGAATTTCCAAGCTGATATGAAAGAAAGGATGGGGTATGTGGCTATTCTAAGTGCAGGCAGATACAGTTCAGCTTATTTGTTCCTGGAAACGTGGCCACTCTAACTCCTTGTCATAGCAAATCGATATTGATTCCTGTGCCTGCTTAAGCAAAGGAGATGACTTGCTGGTCATTGGGAGTGGCCCGCAGGCAGAGCACCAGCCAGAGGCAAAGATGCACAGCCCTGCAGAGCACTGTCTACAGAAAGAGCCCTTCACCTACGGCCTCCTGTTCACCAAGGATAGGGCCAACTGCAGTCTTACTCTAGCAGCTCTGATGTATATACTGCAAGGTTTAGGCTCTGCACTGTATTTTTAAAAATGCAGGCAGGATATGGTGAAAACATTTTAAGAGTGGTTGGACTCTGGGGGAATTTAAGTGAAGGTAGCTATAATGCTAGTGGATTCTAAGGGAAATGAAAAAAAATGACTACTTGTGTAACTATCTGTACAGATCTGTGCAGAGCAGAAGAGAAATCTGGTACCTCGAATGGTAGTGAGGAGGGTATTAATCTGCAAAAACTCCAGTCGCAAGCCAGCAGCTTCATTTGAAGAAAATTATTTTCTAAATTTTTACTGAAATAAGAAAATGAGCAAGACTTTTATCCACTCCCCACCACCACCACAAATGCAAGGAAATAGAGTTGTGCTTGACTTGCATCTTCTTGCTTCCATAGTTTCCCAAGTTTTAGTCATTAATTATGTTCCTTTTGTATTGAAAAAATCCTAAGGACCTTTCAAATAGACTAAATTTTTGGATGCTATGAAGACAGCATCAAAGCAAATTATCTTTTCAACTGCAAGAAGATATAATTTGAAATTGTGTATATAGATACTTTCCAAGTTTGCTCTATTGCTGTGATTGTTATTACACTTCAAAAAGAAATACAGGAACTAAGGCATTTCACATGTTAAACATGAGGAAAAAAAAGTTATAAAGACTGAAGAGCTGTTCCAACAGTAATATGTAGCTATTTGAAAAAACATTAAACAAGAAACTATTATTGTAGGTCCTCTCTGAATAAACTCCCTTTTGTGGTTTTTATGGATTCTACAAAGCATTGGCAGATGAACAGTGTAATAAAAAACATTACTGTTCCCAGTTGTCTGTTCTGCCCTTCTTCCAAGTGTCTAACCCACTACCCCTGAGGAGTCAGAAAAAGAGACATCCGCTGCTTCTGCAAAAAAAAGGAAAAAAAAAAGGCCTTTTAGTATAAACCTGACTTTGTCACTTGTCTAACTGAAGATGCTGGTGTGGGGATACTGTCCCTTGTGAAGGACAATGGTGAGGTGGAAATTCTTACCCCCTGCAGCAAGGCTTGTTAGTCAGGAGCTCCCAGTTACACACCAGGTTATTCCCAACTATCTCCTTTAGCTCAATTGTTTGGGTGGTAATTACAGAAGAATTTGGGTATGCCACTGGTTGTTCTGAACACTTTGACTACGGAAAATGAGGCTTTTCTAAAACAAATCAGTTTTACATTATGAAACTACCTTGGTAAGTACATTCTGTGCACATAAGAAGGTTAGTTTTCACCTTTGTTTCCAAAGGTGAATAAATTTACTTTTAATGATTTGTAAGAAAAAATGAATAGCATTAAAAATTCCATTTAGCTAATTTTGCAGACAAAAACCAGCCTAAGTGTCTAAGTGTTATCAAATGTTTTCAATTTACTCTTGGCAAAATTATTTCCATGCTTGAATTAGGAACCAAACAGATGCCAAACCAAGGAAGTAAGTGCATGGAAAGCAAACTGTTGAAACTATGAAGATATTAAATAACATTTCTGAAAATTGTATTTCTATTTGGAGACCTGAGTAAGGTTCCGGAGCATCACTTTGGTAGCAGCTAAGAGCATAAAGCCAAAACAGTGTAACTCAATCTGTGTACAGCACTTACATGTAGCTTTTTATTTTATAGGGGACAGCTGGAATTTGACAAAGTTTAGGTGAGCATATACTTGAACCTGTTTAGCTTCCTTAGTTACTGAAAAAAGACAGGTATTTAAACAAATGTTTTGATTAATAACCAATTATATCAGCATTTCATAATTATTCTAACTAAAATGACAACATGTTTGTAATAAGCAAGCCAATACTCAGGTAAGCTTATCCTTAATGCGTGTTCCATACTGGCCTGATGTGTTCCTGGCATTTTTACTGTTATGGTTTTGCCTATTTTTCATTTTCATGGTCTAGAAAATCTTCAGAGATTTCCCGAAGTGCGTATAAAATTATAGAGAAAAGCATATTGATATCATTTCCACAATGCGTTTAAAGTCTTCTACTAAAACAGAGCAGCTTCTCTGGTCTCTGTATTTGTGGATTCTGTTCCGTGCTGCAGTCATTCCACCAAGGACCGATCCCCACAAAGGCTCTCTGAGTTCATAAATCTCTGTGCAGTCACTGCGGGGGGACTGGAGTTGTTACACAAGATGCTACTACATTTCTCTATGGTTTTAGGGGTATGGTTTTAGGGGCAATGTTCTTGACGGTGTTTCTCAAGATTGCATCATTTTATTATTGCATATATATTCTGCTGTTTCCAATTAACATCAGAAGAAATTAGTGATTCTAACCTGTTTTTTACACAAGGTATATTGCTTGTATTTACCCCCTTTTTTTCAAAGACATTTTTTGTTCTGAAGCATTTTTGGTGGTTCTCATTTTGTCTGTGTCTTGCTCATAAGTGTCTATCTTTGGTGTATGCACCAGCGTCCAGAGGATTAATTAAAGTAAAAAAGTATAAAGAAAGATGTACTTAAATTTGGTTTAAATATTATGGAATGCGTGCTCACTATAGGTACAGCATAGCACTTTAATGCATCCATGTGATCGGTGACAAGTGACAGGGCCAACACCTATTCCTCTAGTGTGCCTGCCAGGCTGGCTGCCACACGGTAGCAGGATTATGGGATCTGAAACAGGGCTGGCTTCTGAATTTCAAGCGCCCTATAATTTTCCTTGCTGACAAATGGGTATGAGATAGCAGCAGCAAACCTCCAAACATTAGTCACACTGCTTTCTGACAAGCAACAATTACACTGAATAGGTACTCTGTCATCTTGCTCCAGTTGAATTTTCTGAAGAACTCGCTAATAGAAACATAGTTTATGCTTACAAGCATGATATACTACTTCAAAAAGCAAAGGAAACAATAGCTTGACGGAAGTTTAGTAGCATATTGTCAGCTGTCTGTTAAAGTTTGCTGCACATTTATTAGTTTGCGTGTCAGTTTTTACATCTAGCTTCAGGCTATAACGCCCCCTCTACCAGTTTTATCTTCATATCTATTTTCACATTACTATGTTGCATTGATTCAATGCATTTTTTTGTAGACATCCAGCATGTCCAATAAGAAGTTCAGAAATAGGAAGACTTATCTTAACTACATTAATGTAAGTGTGCATTTGAAGGTAGTCAGCTATTTATATAGCTATCTAGCCTAATTAGCTTAATATATCTTGCTAAGCCTGTCACATGGAGAAAAGTGACTTGGTACTCCTAGGTGACTTTGGCATTTCAGAGAGGTTGTGGTCAAGTTTCTTGGACCAAAAGCATGCCCTAGCATTTACTCTAGTTAAAGATTAAAGCCGTCAGGAAATGCTGTTCTGTTTTTCAATGCCCCCAAAAGTGAGAGTGTGAAAATATAATTGTGGCTTATCTAAAGTATAAGTTTACTGAATGACTGTAATATACTGTTGATTTAGGATCAATACCAGCACAGAAGTAAGATGAACTGTAAAGAAACTGTAAAGCCTGTGAGGTTGAGGTAGTGCCATGAGGTGCCTACAATTTCCTTCTAGACATATTAAAATGCATGGGGTTTTTTCACCTTCTGATACAAGCAATAAATTTCTGAGGGAGCTGAAGATGACCTTCGTAGTGATAGGCCTATTGTAGTTATACCAGTCTATGTACATATGGGTAGATTTGTACCTGGATTTCAGTCTGGGATTGGATGTTAGTTGATTACAGCTCAAACAGGTGCTGTGAAATGTTTTTCCTGTGCTTTGATGTAGATGCCCTTTCCCTCATCGTGCCCAGAAATGCAGTTTGAGGATACAGTCTCACTGAGGATATTCGTCACTGCTGTAGACATGAACGCTGAACTGAATTCAGCCTAGTTTACAATTTGCACGAAAATGAAATGAAGGAAGAGATAGCGAAGTGCTAGGAGCAAGCTTATTCTCAGGCTGATCGGTTGCAGCTCAAACAAAGATGGTTTGTGAAGCAAAAAAAACAATCTAACCTCAAAACCTTGTTTGCCTGCTCATACCTCATACCCAGCAATTTGATGGCAGTTGGTTGGGTTAAGTTTCATGGGGTAGCTACTCTGTTCTTTCCACGGCAACAAGGAGAGTTGCAGCTATGACTGACCAGAGTAGGAGACTGGCCATCAGAACGTCTCAGGAAAAAAGGGCTCACCTGTTTATTTCTGGGATCGCTTCCCGCTTACCCTAGCTCTTGTCAGAATTCCAGTCTGCACCCCGACAGCGGCAGATGCCAAAGGCTCAGCCGGAGGGGCTCCTACGTGCGAGGCTAAAGGCCGCGTTACAGGCCGTGCTGCCTTGTGCTTTGGAGGAAGCAGCAGGGCCCCCCCCTCAGCAGGGCGGGCGCCTGCCCGCGCTCTCGCTGACGGGACCGAGGCCCGACCGCGCCGGTGGGACGGCATCAGGGCCCGCAGCAAACCTCTGCTGCCTTTGCATTCCTCCCGCTCGCCCCACAAGCGCTTCCAGGCCGCAGGCTGGCCTCCTCCGGCCGCCCGGGAGGCGAGTCCTGTGTGCGGAGAAGTCGGGCGCAGCCGCAAACGCCGCTGCGACCTCAGCCTCGTACCCGCAGCGCGGATCTGAACGAAGCCCGGCAGCCCCAGGGCAGCAGGCTCAAACTCAGGCCTGCGGCAGCCTCCGCTCTGGAGACCCACTACACTGCCTCACGGCTACTGCCACCGTACCCTCCTGGGAAGGGCGCTACGCCGAACCTCCCGTGTTTCTGAGCAAAAGCCTTTCTCAGGAAAGCAGCCCGCCGGGCTGCAGGGATCGTCCCTCGGCCGTCCCCACCGCAAGCAGTGCCAGGCGGCCGCAGGGAAACCCCAAACCTGCGGAGCTAAAGAAAACCAGATCGCGGCTCGCCAGCGCCTCCAGGACTCGCCGTAACGCGCCGCAGCCCAACCAGCCGCATCTCCGAGAAGGGGCTCGCCGGGACGCGGCTCCCGAGGCCCGGGCTCCCCCTCTGGCTGACGCGACCCGGCCCGGCCCCGCCCGCCGTGGCTCGGGGCGGCTGCCTGCCCTGCCCCCGCCTGGCGGAGGGCGCCCGGCGCGCGGGGTGCTCCCCGCCACACCCGTCCGGGCTCGGCTGAGCGTCCCCCTCCCCGAGCAGCTGCGCCCGCCCCTACAGCGGCGCCCCCTGCCCTGCCCTGCCCTGCCCCCGCGCTCCGACTGCGCACTCAGCCGAGTCCGCCGCCCCAATCCCCTGAGAACCCGCCCCCACCTCGCCCTGCGATTGGCCGATCCCGCTGTCTTTCAGACGCCTCCCCTGCCCGTTGGGCGAGGCGGGGGCGCCCCCCGCCCCTCCCCGTTCTGTCGGTTGAGGCGAGCCGAGAGTAAATAGAACCAGGAGCCCAAAATGGCGGAGCCGCCGAGCCCTGTTCGTGGCGTGGCGTCGCCCGGGCAGGAGCCGTTCGGCGCCAGGCTGGCTCCGGACGCGAAGGTTTCCCGTGGGTCCCAGCCAGCCGCCAAGAAGATGAAGGGAGCCGATGAGAGGAGCTTGAAGGGCACGAAGCGCGTCAACGGTGAAGGGGGCGGCGGCGGCAACGGTGGGAGCGGCAAGCAGTCGCTGCCACTGCCAGCGGTTGTGCCGAGCTACAGCAACCCCGCAGCGTGGGGCTTCCCCGCGCTCCCTCCTGGCCCTTCCGGGAGCGCGGGGGGCTTCGCTTTCCCTTCTCAGCTGCCCCGGAAGCTGCTGTCGCCCGCCGTTTTGCTGCCGTCGTCCGCCTCCCCCTCCTGTTCGTACCAGCAGCACCAGCACCGCCACCACCGGCATCGTCTGGCTCTGGGCGTCGAGGCGGGAGGCTGCGGTAGCGGCGGGGTGACCGGCGCTGGTGGCGGGAGCGCTAAGCCGAAGAGGCCCAAGGAAAAGCGGGACAAGGAGAGGAGGAAGCACGGGGCCCTGCCCGTGGTCGCGGCGGTGGGAAATGGCGGCGGGGGCCTGAGTGCGGCTGGCCGGGAGGAGAACGGAGAGGTGAAGCTACTGTTGCCGAAAGGTGAGGGGCCGCCGCCGCGGCGGTTCGCGGTCCGCTGGGGATCGCTCGCTGCCTGCAGCCCGGGGGAGGCTGAGGGGCGGGAAGAGAGGGACGGGAGAGTCTGGAGGAGTTCTGGAAGGGGTAGTAAGCCTAGGCTGGGCTGGGCAGGGTGGATATAGTGCTGTACGTGAAGGTGTCCGGAGCTGCTGCAGCTGCCGTGTGGGAGCAGGAAGCGGTTGTGATGCACGGGTCGAGCCGTTAGAATGGCCGCCTGCCCCCGCCCCGCTTCAGGTCGCCGGGCCCGGGGCAGTGTCGCTTCACGGGGGCCTTACCTGTCCGCCCCCTCCGCCCTGCCCTCTGCAGAGCCGGGGACAGCTAGGCTGGTGGGCTGCGCGCTAGACCCCGGTGGGAGACCTCTGGCGTTGTGTAAGTTTGTGGAGAAGGCAGCGGCGGCTTGGTCTGCCGTCAATCCTGTCAAAAAAGGGGGTGTGGAGTTAGCGATGGCGTCAGCTAGAAGCTGCCAGAGGCCTTAGGTTTTCTTACCTATTAGGGAAGTAAAGGGTGCCCGGTAATTTGCTAGAGATTTGCGAACAAAAGCGAATTTCTCTCCTTGTGGGGGGGAAAACGGGGAAGACCACATGTTACAAAAAAACCCCAGCTTCAAAATTAAACCCCAAATGATGTCCTTTATGAAGTTATTAATTTTTAACAGGCTAAGTCATCAAATACTGGAGAGCGTGCAGTTAGATACATAGGCTTTTGAAATCTCATTAAATTGCTGCTTCAGGTTTGCTTTTTTTCTGAAGATCAGTGGGGTAAAATCTTCCAAGAAATGCTCGAGGCCTTCCGGAGAAGGGCAGGAGTGCTGGGTTAGTTTAATGGGGGTGGACAAAACCGGCCATACCAGGTAAGACAAGATATTAGGATAGGTTCTTGTGGACTGTGATCAACAGTAGATGCTTAGGAGGTAAAAGACAATACGTGAATATGTGAAGACAGTACAAGAATACATGCTTTTATTTTCAGTGTATGCTTTCCCAGTATCCAGTGACCTTAACCCAGATATTGATGCTTTTGCATTTACGTTGAAATATAAAGAACTTGAAACATTCACTCCATTACCTAGTTTAAGCAAGTTTCCTTTCTTTCAAAGGAAAGATAAGTTATAGCTGTTATGTAGGCTTAGGTTACTTTGGTTGTAGTCTGTACCTGTGCTTATACGATGAGTCAAGCTTGTAGAGAACAATTACTAATACCAGTATGCCTTTTTGTCTGTTGATTATGTTGTCTGGCTACCTTACTGCGTTTTCCACTAATTGCCACTAGTTTGAGTACTTTCTTTTTTTTTAAATACTTGTTCTTTTTGGTCAGTGTGTTGCATGTATCATTTTGTTCTTGGGATCTTGATTGCTGGTGCAGTGGGCTTTAAGTATGTCACTTTAGTGCTTTCAAGTATTTAATTTTAGTTTTTTTTTTTCTTGTTCCTGTCCAAAAGGTGGCTTAGGGAAAGTCTTAAATGACACTCAGTACATGTTTGATGTTGGTGAAGTCTCTTTGTCTTCAAGGATAGCCACAAAGAAACTCACCGAGTATCTTTCTAGCAAAGCTATGGAAATAATAATAAGCATATTTACTCAGATTTTCATAGTTTCCTACCAGTGTTACACATTCATGTTAATAAATCTCTGAAAAGAGTATTACTGTAACAGGGCGAAATGGCTCTTTGCACATTGGTAAAAGAAATGATTATACTGATGTTGTCAATTGAAATTGTTAATTGAACCCTTCTAGAAGCAGTGATTCATCTTTAAAGAGGAGATTTTGCACCTTGGTATCTGGAAAGGATATTTTCTCAGAACTTACAGACTGATGGGCACAAGTACTTGCCTTTTAGTTACTATTTGCTCAGAACAGATCTTCCAACCTTTCATTTATTTCTTGAAAACCTAAGTACAGGCAACAAATAAGATTTTCCAAGGCAAATGATGTCTCTTTGGTATCTGGGTCTCCATATTTCTATTTAGAGGAAGTGGTTCCTATAGCTAAGATTTTGTGGCATAGTTTCCTATATAAACAAAAACTTACTGTATATTTGTGCAGAGAAGGCTGTAAGAACGTGAGAGATGCACTGAGTCTTCTGCTGAGAGCAGCCAGCCTTTTTAAAGTGGTTCTGTATTTGACTGTAGATTAAAGAACAGGTTTGTGCTGTTAATCCTGTGAATAATTTACTTTTTTAGAGAGGAAAGGAGAAATACAGTTTAAGATGCAGGGAGAAAAGAATGACTGGAGGAGGGCATGCAGAATCCTAAGTACAGAGGAGAACTAAGAAAGATATATTAGGGTGCGAGATTGGAATAGGTAGAACCTGCACTTTGGGATTGCTGGGACTATGGCATTGTCTAGAAGAGTATACCATAGGGACTCTGGTTGCAGCAGTGAATGAGTGAATCTGAGATGCTAACACGAAAGAGGGAGGAAATAGCATGCAAAAACTGTAAGAGAGGTGATTCTGATCTTGTTCTGGGGCAAAAGACATACATAGGTGTTGTAGAAAAGGCAAGGAAGGTTAGAGGAAGGGTGGGATAGGAGAGTGAAAAATTTAGGTGGCCTACAGATGCAACATTAGGGTGAATTTATTAGAGGATTTTGTTTAATAAAGCAACCCAAGAGGCTTGCACACACAGAACATATAGGCGGAAAGTAGGAATAAAATATGCCTCTTTAGGTGTAATGAGATAATAGAAGCTGTTATATGTGCAGCTGGTAATACGGTCTAAAAATCAACTTAATGCAGACAAGTGCAGTCTTCTGTTCATGGAGTCTGCAGTTAGACAACCTTTTTGCTTTTGGTGCTATGGAAAATAAGCAGCAACATGGAATTGACAGTATTGATGTTTTTTTTTTCCTCACAGCACTCAGAACCAATATGTGTATTAGTGTTGCACCTGCCAGAAAGAAAATTGTGCAGATGAGGAGACTAGAGGTGCAGAAGTCTCTAAAAGAGGCAAAATTATCAAAAGACAAGCAGGTGGAATGGGTGACATGTCCTTGATCATTTTGAGGCTCTGAAGATGGAAGAACTCCATCCATCTAGCCAAAGTGGAGATGCATTGCATGTGGGTACGTGGGATGGAGTGGAATTCCTAACTGAGCTTGGTACTGATGAGGGTGTCAGTATCTATGAATTGGGAGGAGTTGCGTTTCATATTAGCGAGTTGTCTGCATACCCTGCTACACACAGCAGTTATGATGCTAAGAGTAAGAGCTTTACCTTGGTGGGAGAGAGGGACTGTACAGACCTTAGTACTGGATAAAATGAGGAATGAAGCTAGGGGGATCGGGGGAAGAATGGCAAAATTTGTCTCATGGGATTGCAGAGACAGTGTAGACAAGATAATACAGGGAATCCGGGTGTGCAGTGGTGCAGAATGAATGAGAGATCTGGACTTGGAAAACTGTCATCATAGGACTTTGAGCAGTACTGGTAGCATTTTCCTATTTCTAGTTTAATTACTGTGGTGATGATAACGGACGTTGACACCGAGGAGGAAATTGTGAGATTTTTCACCTGCTATTCAGAAAAGCTTATTATAGGAGCTGATGATTGTCCTTTGCTTGCAATAGTGCTTACTAGGTAAGAGAGCCTAGTTTTGAGGCCCCTTTCTTTCCTAAGTGATAGGAAGATACTAAGCTTGATTATAGCCAAGATGGGTGATGTGTTTAAAGCTCTTTAAAATTTTGGTATTTTCTTCCTTGAACAAGTCTTCATTTACAGATTTCTCTGGTCTTCTAATTCATTG
Source organism: Elanus axillaris (assembly GCA_026212715.1). NCBI lineage: Eukaryota > Metazoa > Chordata > Aves > Accipitriformes > Accipitridae > Elanus > Elanus axillaris. Next base: position 13,323,649 of record JANZLQ010000005.1, on the reverse strand, counting down.
GAAAGACCTTTAACTTGCAGAGTCATAACCAGGCCTTACAGCTTGTGTTTCAATTAAATGAATGGAGTTGAGTGAATGCTTCTGAGGTGATGATCTAGCATGCAGAGAATCTGGAAGAATACTTTGCCATATGCATGATTTATCCTGCAGATAGGAGGTTTAGGCTGTTAAAAATAAGCTTGTATTTCACTTGTCAAGTACATTCTGATAGTGGAATTAGAAGTTGTGAAACTATTTTTGTTGTAAAACATGGTGTGAATCTGACAGAAATGATTACTGTTCTAGTTTATGATTGTACGGATTCAGTTAGTCATTTAACTGATACTCTGCTCTAGCACTTCATAGTTGAAATTGTTTTCTTAACAGTGCAAAGCTCAGCTCAGCCACTCCCCACTTCATCAAATGACACCTGCCCCAAGTTTTTTGGTTCAGTCCATAGACTTGCTGTAAGGAGTGATTCAGATGCATGCACCATCTTTCCTGGGTTTTGTGCCATTTTTGTGTACGTTTTCCCTTTCCCTTAATTTTTTGTTTTCTTCAGTGATCCATTTGCTGATAAGATGACCTTACTGTGCAAGCAATTATAAAGTGAGACTGGTATTTTTAACTTGCAGATGGGCGTTCCCTATATGAGGAGGAAAGCTGAACGTGGTACTGTAGCTCTTGTTTTTACTCTTAGTCTTTTTTTTTTTCCTTTTTTTCTCTTGCTGTCTTTGAAAGATAGGTTAGATTTCAGGTGGGTATTTACCAGTGATTCTTCTGATAACTTTGGGTTTTTTGGGTTGCATGACACTTCCAGGTTTTAAGTTTTCAAGAAATTGCACTTTTCAGGCTTATTAAGTTCAGTTTGCATCTGGTAGGATACTCATTTTGTACTCTGACTTACCAAAGTAGGCTGGAGAAAGTTTTGGATCTTCTTTTCACCTTCCTTAGGTCTGGGACCATGCATCTTGCTAGTCAGATTGTCTTTTTTTCTTCTGCTAAACATTTCCTCCTTCTGTTTACTTTTGTTTCCTTTGCTGCTTTTTTTTTTTTTTGGTGCTCTGTGGCTTGACTCATATCCCCCC
>JANZLQ010000005.1:13302609-13313022 GCA_026212715.1 Elanus axillaris | reverse complement strand
ACAGTACTGGCGCAAGGTATCGATGTCCGGGTTACTCCAGTAGCCACTGTTTTCCAGCTGGATGTTGTGCTGCTGATTACAATCCTTTGAGCATGGCAGTTAAACCAGTTCCTTATCCACCATGCTCTTCACTTATCTAGGTTATGCTGTATCAGTTTTTCTGTGACAATGTTGCTTATTTAAGTAGGCCGATTTTTTTTTTTAATCTGTTATTTTCAGAGTCTGTGTTTGAATTTAGGAACAAATTCCCGATATAGTTTTCTGTTCTCTTGTCTGCTGTAGGATTTGATTTACAAACAAAAAACTGAACCTCCCCAAACAAAACGTTATCTTCAAAATGTTCATATCAGAGGCACACAATCCTGTAATTACTATATCACATATTATACTGTAAGCACAGCTCCAAGTAACTGTATTAGTAACTATAACAGCTTAAAACCTGTCTTGATCAGATCTCAGAGTATGAGCTTAGACCTTGAGGAATGTGTAAGCTGGTAACTTCCTGTGAAAAGAACAGATGTGGCTTGTCTTTGCTGAGTGTTAAAGGAAGCTGGTGGTTGAGATACTGGGCAACATTTAACTGCCTCAACAGTGAAGTTCTTCATGTTTTGTTTGCATACCAGCCTTTTTTTAACCTGTGTCCTGTTTCTGTTGCCATTCAGCAGATGAGGTGGTAGCTGTAAAGACAGCAAATCTTGTTACACAGGTCTAATAAATGATACCTAATGGGGATATTAATCCTTAAACAGTACTTTATTTTCAAGTATATAAAAAAATCATATGCACAGGGGCTGCTGTTCTGAGGTAGTTGAGTAGCAGGATAGGTTATTTTTACAGAGAACAGTGCTACAAGTGCATTATGTGCCTTATCCCTATTTCATAGATCTGATACGTTATCAGTCAAGTATCATGTTTTAGGTTTTCTTTAAGATGTTGGTGGGAAGTGTTTTGTAGAGGCTGTGTTTGGTTTGCCAGTATCCTGCAAAATTGACTCTTTATTTCAGGGAAAGAAGAGGGTCTGTCAGGAGAGCAGTTATTTAGAGCAGACAGATCATCTCCACTGGGTTTGCATCCTGTTCAGAATGGCAGCTCAGGGTGTCTTCTGAGGACCTCCAAAATCTGACTGGATGTGCTTTTATGTGCTGTGAAGTTTGTATAGTTTTCTGATTCCTTCTGCTGATCTGGCTTTACATCCTGGAAGCTGAGGGCAACAGAGCAAAGGCAGAAGTGCTTTAAGAATCAGATTCTTGTATCAGTGGTCAGTGCCTCTATGACATTCTCAAACATTATTAACTCTTCATCTAAGGATATCTTTTTCCTGTGAAATAAAAGTTAAGCTCCAAGCCCTTTTATTCTGAGCTCAGAATTCACTGTGTGGGTTTAGGGACAAAGATTTGGAACTAGTCTACTTCCCTTTTCTTCAGGTGGTTTTTTTTGTGTGTGTGTGTTAAAAGACTACAGTGCTTGTCTCTAAGCTTACTTCCTTCTTCTAGGCATTATATCTTCTAAAATGTTGCTCTGAGCATCTGCTGAATGCTTTTATTCTTATGTTATTCTTAGCGTTTTGGGTTTTATCTTTTCTGTTTTTTCTTCTGTTTGTGACTTACTTTCATTGAAGGGGTAGAAGCAGTAGTCTACATGACTTCAGATGGTTAAACTAGCTGTCTGAGATAAAAGGCGGCTAGTTACAGAAGAAGAGGTCAGTACCGAGGGACTGATGCCTTTTGAAGGAGAGTTGGTGCATAAGCCTGGTTTTGGTGCTTTGAGCTGAATGTGGAAGAGTTTGCTTATGTTAGGAAGCTTGGGGATGTAAGCTGTTTATCTGCCTAAACTTGGGTTGCTATTCTGTTGAAAGCAATGATAAAACTTGCCCTCATTGGAGAAAGACAGCTCTTTAAAAGGGTATTCTTGCAGTTCCTGAGGCTGCTAAAGGAAATGTTTGGCTCTGTCAGAGAGCCTGATGGCTTTTCTTATGCATCTAGAATGAAACGTTTTTTTGTAATTCTTTTGCACTTGCAGATACATTCTCTGTAGAAAAAGGCTATATAATTGCCCCTTTTTCTCTCAATTTGTTATGAAGAAGGAAGAGCTCAGTTTTTGTAAAAAAAAAAGCTTCTTTGCACATGCATATTGTTAAAAATCCAGGAAATATAAGTGATATAAACTTGCTTTTCAGAAATTCTGCATAATGAAAAAGTTACCTTTTAGAAATTGAAAGTTTCATACAAAAAAATTTCTCACCAATGTGAGATGGCTGAGCGTTATTGGAGGTCCTGCAAAAAAGGAAAAAGATTAATAGGTTTATTTTTACACATCCCATTTGTGTTTTCCATTTAAAAAGAAAAATTTAGTCCTATTTTTGTCATTATTTATATCGGAGCATAGCAATTTCAAAAAATGCAATAGGAGAAATTATTAATGTGTGTTTCTGCAAGATTAAATGCCTTGGTTTATGGAATGTCAAAATGCAGGGAAGAAGGGAGAATACATCTTTATCGTACTGGTATGAACATCTGTAAGTACAAATTGTTTTCTAAAAAAATTATAAATTATAAAATTGGTATATTTAAGATGGGACCTACCTTTGAGTCATACTGCATGCTTTTTCCTGCCAGTTATATTTTTCTTAGTGTGCCTTAATGGAAAATGTTGAAGGATTTGTATGCAATGCATTTTAATTTATGGGACATTGAGGGGATGATGAAGACTGAGGTAGGAGTGCAGGGCACACGACTCACAGCACTGATTTGCCTGTAATACTGATTTTGCTTCACAGTCCTTATGCACTGAGTTATCAACTTAAAATATATGAGTACATAAAATATAAACATAAAATATATGAGTATAGGGTGAAACAGATGTAAAATACAAGTAGGGTATGCATGATGAGATCAACTGAGAGCAGAGCTCTTCTAGTGAGCCTCAATGGGTTTTTTTTTTGGAAAGCATTAAATCATTTGCTTACCTTCTGTGTAGCTGGTGGATCACTTTTCCAGGTTTTCTGGAGATGTCTTTGTTAGTGCTTCCTCTAGGTGCCTTCTCATCCCTTTACATGACTGATTAATTTCTACCCTCTATTATTCCTCTGTTAAGCTAGTGCATTCAGCTGGCTACAGAAATCTTTGAGAACCTAAAAAGAGCCAACAGTGCTGGACTTGATTAGTGTCTACTGTTGTCCAGGCAGGGTGAGACACTGTCAGTGCCTGCTGCTTTAGGATGGAGCAGGTGGAGGGAGAGCTGTGCTACTGTAATAGCTTTGAAGTGTGTTTTACTGGAAGTGGGGGTCTCGAGCTGGAAGCAGAGACTTTTGGTACATCAGTGAAAAGCACAAGTCAAGTCTTTTTTCTACCACTGCCTACAATATCTATGTAGGTTAAAAGGTTTCCATATTTTTTTTTTTGTTGTTGTTTGGAAAGATGTGAAATACTGATCTGAAGGCTGTAGGTAGAAATTATGACAGGCTGTGTGTAACACATGCACATGTATTATTTGGAACTTCTTTTTATGGTGAAAATGAAGTAATTGTAGTTTTTTAATTACTTTATTTCAAAGACAAGGAATTCAAAGATAAGACTTCAGAGGGAATTGCAGTGCTGTCATGTTTATAGGAACTCTTCCTTTGAGAACAGTGTTTCTACCTTCAGCTGATAAATGTCTTTGGGTAAGTTGCTAGGCTGGGTGCACATAAAATACTTTTCTTTGCCTGGTGATTGTATTGTGTATGTGAAGTGGGTTTCAGTTCTACTTTCAGTGCCACAGATTAATTAAAATACTGTGATGGTCAGTTCAGAAAAGAGATCTCCTTCTATGTGAGTTATTCTACAGTCTTCAAGTTCTTCCATAGTAGGTGAAAAATGCTGTTAGAGGAATGTGTTTGCTACCTCTGCTGCTTGAAGTGGAAGGCTTCACTGAATTAAGATGATTAAATTGGCACTTTTTCACCACATGTTGTGTTTTAAGATCCAGACATGTGGAACCACACAAATTTTGTCCTGCCTGATTCTTCTTACGGATTTCATTCTCATATGCAGATCCATAATTTTGAAAAGAAATCTTCTATTACACCTTCCCCTTCCACCAAGTTTCTGTCCTTGCTTTCAGTCTAGGTGGCATTTCTGTTACAGTTTTTAGTTTGGATGTAGAGTTATTTGGAGAGTAGAGATTTAGAAGTATGGAAGGAATAATAGGTTTCTGCTTTTTAAAGTACTTTTATAAAGTACATATACATAAAATTACAGATTAACTATTTTATGTATTTAATGTGGTAACTCAGGTGACCAGACTCCATAGACTGTTTGTTGTAGAAGAATTAACTGAAAATGTTTTAGAGCTTTATATTTTTTATTCATCACTTCATAAATCTCTGCTTATCTTACAACATCCCATTGAAGCTTTCATGGTAAGTGTAGTTGTTGGAAAGGGTATAGGAGGCAGCGTGTTAGGATCTTCCTGTGTGGCTCTGATGTGTAAGAGACAGTTACCTTAATGAGATAAACATGGTAAATGTCTATCCTCACAGCAACTTTTATCACATCCTGTGTTTGTATGCCTGTAAGTGTCACTTTCTGAAAATGTTGAGTAGCTGATCTCAAGGTGGTTGTGACTATTCAACTTCCAGGAGGGCTGAGACGACATAAAGTAAGATTATTTGATGCATTTTTAGGCCTGACTCTTCTGATGTTTAATAGTCAAGCTTTCAAGCCCATAAAGAGAACAAGATAGCTGCGAGTTCTCAGTTGTACTCCTGCTGTTTGGTTTGTTTCCTGGGCTGTATACCAAGACACCTTGAAGTTATGTTTGCTTTCAGCACATGGCCTATTAGCTTTTCAACCTGTCAGCATTTGATCTTGCTCATCTTCTTTATTTGTGGAGTGACTATGTGCATTTTGTGTCTGTTCAGAATTCCATGTGCATATTTGAACTCTTAGGAAGTCAGTTGTTCTAATCCTTTTGAACTGTTTTCTATTTTATTAACTCAAAACATCACTATATAAAATTATATTTATTGAAAAATAGATAAAAATAAATTTATAATATATAAAATAAAAATATAAAACCCTGTCACTTACTTAACTGTGGCTGGTACAAACTTGAGGGTTTTTTAGGCTCTGAAAGGCTTCTCATGTTTTTTCTTGTGCTGGGCAGCTTTTTTTTTTTTTTTTCTTACTGTAAGTGGCACTGCCTCCAAGAACACTTGTGTTCTCTGTGACTGAATATTTTATTTATTTACTGGTTGGTGAATGGAGTCTTTGCTGTTCCTGTTCCAAGCTTTTTTTTTTTAGTTGTTTGTGGTTATGAACTTTAAACTCCTTAGAAGATCCATGGGGACACTTCTGTGGTTTGAACTGGGATTTCTGTGTTCACTATTCAAAGACTCAGCCTGAAGAGCTGTAGCAGAGGTGAGTCATCATAAATTTCTAATGTGTCAGTGCTTTAGTCTGAATTGAAGTGAGAATGTTAGAAAATGCATGAGTCGTGTCTGGCCATGTGGGACTATGGGAAGAAAGTGAAGATCATTAATTGGAGGTTACTTCTTACCTATCCCCTTACTGGAGAGTACTAGGTAGAATGTCTCATAGTACTGCAGTAGGAGACAGTTGGTACAGGACCAAGAAAAAGACTTAAATGTTTTGTAGCTGATGACAGGAATAGCCAGGCTGATCTCTCACTGCAGAACAAGTAGTGTACCTGCAGGTGGTTGGTATTCCTGTGACTTGTGTGCCATAGAACAAGGATTAAGATGCTGTGTTCCACTCCTTCTGTTCACTTGAAAAATCGAGGAAATGTGGTCCCTGTTTAGGCTCCTCTGCATTGATGCTCTTTCCTCTGTGCTCCTACCCCTGACCAAGTGCTCCTCAGCTTTGTTACATTTTTGGGTGACTGAGCTCTCCTAATGTGAGGAAGTGAAAACTGACTTTAATTATTGGCTGCAGTTAATTGTGTTTGTCCTTTCCTGGTACTAGCTGTCACCTAGAAAACTGTGGGAACGGAACAATTTAGTGTTGTTATTAACATGTGGTTTTTTTGGTGTTTGTTTTTTTTTTAAGCTTCTGAAGTTCCCACCCTAATAATTTTGGGGGCTGTGACCTCAGAGTTGAGAAACACTGATCTAGTTGAAACAACTGAATGAAGTAAAAGCTTTGTGGTTTCTGGTTACGTAAAACTTGAGATCAAATCATCTCATGGACAAAACACAACATAAAATAAACCTCAGTTAATTTCGGAATTTTCTTCTTACAAAAAATGTTGCTTGGAAGGAACCTGTAGTTATCAGAGTTCAGGCTGTCTAGCATCAATTTTAATTACAAGTATGTATCATCTAATAATAACAGAACATTGGCTTATTTGCATAAAATTCAAACAGTTCTAAATCTGAGTCTTTAGTAATAGCTCCTGTGCTGTGGGTGACAGGGATCTTGTGGCACCACAAGAAATAAATTTACTGTTACCTTGAAAGGTCTGCATATCATGTAGATGTATGCAGTGGCAGAACTATTTGTGGTATGTAAGGCCTGACTTGTGCAGAAAATGTTTAAAGGTTGTTTAGAGGTAGTTCTGTTATTGCTGACTGTGTGCATGCATGAACAGAATGAACATAGATTTCTGTTCCAATTTCTTCAAAAATACAATGCAAGTTTTATAACTCCGTCCTCATGCAGATATTTCTAGCTAAATAAGTGCAGAAGCAAAATTAAAATACTGCTGTTCTTTGGTCTTTTACACTCCAGGAAAGTGCGAGCTCGGTCTGCTTTTTAACAGCAGATCAAGGGGAAGGTTCCTGTAAAAGTCTGTAGATGCTGAGGGTTTTTCTCCCTGCCCCCATTATTCCTGGAGTCCCAAAGCAGTTCCCTGACTCATTTGTATTAAATAAGTATTTTAGTTAAAGTGAAAATTCTTACTTCTGTCTCGTGTTTCTGAATCATGCAGTGGAAAAGTTTCTTCCTTTTGTTTATAGGTTTTTCAGTAACTGTGCTTGTCGAAATGCATCACAGAACACAGAGGCAGATGCCATGCACTTCAAAATGGCTACTGTCTTGGCTGAAATTAGATTCTAGCAGTTGTATGTATATGTATGTATGTACAACACCTTTATTGTGATTGCTGGTGAAGACTGAAAAGCCTGTCTTGAAGGTTTTGTGTTGTGAGTGTGTTTCTCAATAGTAATTACTTGAGAGGGGAAGTAAGTTAACTTGCATCAAGCACTACACTGCTGGTGCCAAATCTTGCCTAAAGCTAGTTTGGATATCTCAGTCTTAGGGTGTTTCAGTTTTTATTTAGCTTTTTGGATTGCTTGCTTATGTTTTCACCACATTCTGTATGTCTGCTGTGAGGCAACTTGATTACTGCCCTAGGGAGAGACATTGAAGGCAGCTGTTCTTTTTTGGTGTCTGTTAGCCAAGTGTCAAAGCAGCATTATTGGTTTTGGAAGAAGCAGCACGTTTTCCTCTGAAGTACTTTGATATATGCAGCAGAGGAGTGAATGAGTGTTTCTGTTCGTCTCTACAGCTACTGCAAAAGAAGAGTAAGATGAAAGTACTTTATTGAGCATTGCTGATAGCAATCCCAGTATTTCAGCAAACTAATTCCTTTTGCTATTGAAGTCTTTGCAACTTCTGAGCAGCTTTAAACACCTGCTTCACAGTGGATCTTTGAAATTCAGCAGAGCAGAAGCCTTAGGCTAGAAATGTGCCACCTCTTCCTTCTGTGAAACTCTATTCAAGCTTTGTTGAGAAATAATACTTCTAGAAATAGGTTTTCCATTTTATGTTTGTATTCCTCAGGAAGACTTCATCTGTATGCTAAAATAATGGAACATGAATATTCTATAGTTGGGTATATGTTGATGCCAAACATCATGATGGGAACAAGCACTGTACAGCACCACCCACACTCACTCTGATGAAGGACAGAGGGAAGAAACTAGTCTGATCCATATTGCAGTTAAATGTACTAGAATGTTACCTTTAAAAAGGTAAATTATGTAACTTTAACATTAAATTTAAAAGTTCAGAGTTTTGGTTTGGGAAGCTTTCTGTTAAGGTTTGCTAGGAACTTGGTCTTATCTTGTTAAGGTAGTGTTTTGTGTGGCAGGGGTATTTTCTTTTACCCTTAAAAATTCAGCCTTGTTCAGTGCCCGGGGTAGACAGATGAAGGTGTGTTGGGCAGCATAGTCAAGCAGATTAAGTGGTCTGCTGCCACTGATGAGGGGTGGGTTCTGCTACTCTTCATTGCCTGGTATTGGTGGTCTCCATGGTCTAGTTCCTGTCTGACAACACCATGAACCAATTCTGTTCACTAATCTAGCAGCAAAGTGAATAGTTTTCTGCTGAGCCATTAAGTTAAATCAATTTACTGTGCAATCAGATGAGCATCAGTCACTACCAGCAATGGTGTAGGACTGTGTGCTAGGAATACTGGCAGAGGAGGGTGAGGAGTTGGACTCTACCCATCTGTGGCAATGAGCACTTAGATTGCTCAACTGTATCATGAATCCACATTTGAAGGCTGAACAAATAATTATGAATTTAAAATTTTTCTTGTTTTTTTTTTGTATTCAGTTTAATATTATAATATAAATACCACTTTCTCTACAAAATATGGTGTCAGAAATATCTAAAAATAACTTTTCCGAAGTACATAATTTGCTGCCATAATGAAAATGAAGTAGAGTTCCTGAACAGAATTTGTTTTGTGTATGCAGTAGCGTAAGCTTGTGTGAATTTGAAAAAGTCTCAAAAAAACTAATCATTTTTTAAAGTCATGTTGTCTATTTCTGCTTGAAGTGCTTTTAGAGAACTAAGTTTTACTTTTGTTGGTATGTAAATTTTTTTAAGTCTTCAATTCTAGTAATGTTTTGAAAAGATCCCATTTGGAATCCCCTTTCTTCTGATTTCTGTTTTGAGGCTTTTTTCCTCTCCAGTGGCATCAGTAGCTCAGACCCTTCAAGGGACTCATATATTATCTCCCAAGGATAGACACTCCCAATCTTGATTTTTCTATCTCTTTTCCCAGTTGTGAGTAGGAGTTCAGGGGTCTCTGTTACGTCGCACTGTAGATCTTTGGTCGTTTTTTGTTATACAGCCTTTTGTTCCTTCAGTGATGGTTGCTTTCTTGGTTTCCAGGTGTTTCAGAATTAAAAATGGGCTCAGTTCTATCCTTTTTGGTATACAGAGATCCAAAAAGTTCTGTGGAAGACAAGTGAGTTGTGTTCAGAGATGAAAGGCTGCTAGCAAATACTTATTTGGTTCCAAATTGTGCGTACTGCTTTTGCAACGTCTTATGATTTGGGAAGGTGTGTACTGATGAACTTTAATACTTGATTTATGTGTAAGTGGCAAAACACTTTTAGTCTGTGATCAAAGGTAAAAAGAGTCTGTGTTACTAAAATATTTATATTTAAAGCTGAACAGAAAATTTCTTTCAACCTAGAAGGACAACTGTGTTGGATATGAGAAACAGAATTATTTTTATCCTGTGGTTAAGAGCTTTTTTCCCTTTCTGAAGGTTTCATGGAGACAGTGTGAAAACAAACACAGAGAATGATAAATGTTTCTTCACTTTCAAAATGTCATAGTGTGATCCCTCTTAAGAAGGTTTTGAGTACTTATGTAGGTGTATACCAACTTAACTAAAACATTCTTACAATTGGTTTTGAGTGCAAACCTTTTTGGATATGTTTATGTGAACTTCGCATAATTTGACACTGATTTACATTCTATCAATCTGATTTTAATTGTGTATTGGTTTTTTTTGTTGTTGTTGTTTCTGTCTTAAAAACACCACTGCTTTTGAGACCATGGCTTTGCTCTTTTGAGTGCTTTTTACCGATGATCAGAATAGACTAGACTCCTTCAGTTGGAAGGGACCTACAGCGATCATCTAGTCCGACTGCCTGACAGCTTCAGGGCTGACCAAAAGTTAAAGAATGTTGTTAAGGGCATTGTCCAAATGCCTCTTAAACACTGATAGACTTGGGGCATGTGGTGGGTCGACCATGGCTGAACGCCAGGTGCCCACCAAAGCTGTTCTATCGCTCCCCCCCTCTTTAGCTGGACAGGGGAGAGAAAAAATATAACAAAAGGGCTTGTGGGTCGAGGTAAGGACAGGAGCGAGATCATTCACTAATCACCGCCACAGGCAAAACAGACGCAGCTTGGGGAAAATTAACTCAATTTTTTACAAATCAAAACAGAGTAGGGTAATGAGAAATAAAGCCAGATCTCACAACAGCTTCCCTCCACCCCTCCCTTCTTCCCAGGCACAACTTCAGTCCCGGCTTCTCCACTTGCACCCCCCAGCGGCACAGGGGGACGGGGAATGGGGGTTGGGGTCAGTCCATCGCAGGTTGTCTCTGCCGCTTCATCCTCCTCAGGGGCAGGACTCATCACACTCTTCCCCTGCTCCAGCATGGGG
>JANZLQ010000005.1:13290644-13302509 GCA_026212715.1 Elanus axillaris | reverse complement strand
CACAGGTTGTCTCTGCCGCTTCATCCTCCTCAGGGGCAGGACTCATCACACTCTTCCCCTGCTCCAGCATGGGGTCCTTCCCACAGGCTACAGTTCTTCACGAACTGCTCCAGTGTGGGTCCCTTCCACGGCAGGCAGTCCTTCAGGGACAGACTGCTCCAGCGTGGGTCCCTTCCACGGCAGGCAGTCCTTCAGGCACAGACTGCTCCAGTGTGGGTCCCCCACGGGGTCACAAGTCCTGCCAGAAAACCTGCTCCCTGCGCTCCTCTTTCCACAGATCCGCAGGTCCTGCTAGGAGCCTGCTCCAATGCGGGCTTCACACGGGGTCACAGCCTCCTTTGGGGAGTGACCTGCTCCAGCGTGGGGTCCTCCACGGGCTGCAGGTGGAGATCTGCTCCCCCGTGGACCTCCCTGGACTGCAGAGGGACAGCCTGCCTCACCATGGTCTTCATCTCCACAGGCTGCAGGGGAATCTCTGCTCTGGCGCCTGGAGCATCTCCTCCCCCTCCTTCTGCACTGACCTTGGTGTCTGCGGAGTTATTTCTCTTACAGGTTCTCACTCCCCGGCTCCTGTTTCTCCCTGTTCCCCAACTTTTTTTCCTTTCTTAAAATGTTATCCCAGAGGCGTTACCACTATCACTGATTGGCTCAGCCTTGTCTGGCGGCAGGTCCGTCTTGGAGCCAGCTGGTATTGGCTCTGTCGGAGAAAGGGGAAGCTTCCAGCAGCTTCCCACAGAAGCCACCCCTGTAACCCCCGCCCCCACTACCAAAACCTTGCCACAGAAACCCAATACAGGTCATTGACCACCTATCTAGGAAGCCTGTTTTATAGTTTAGCAGTTTTGTAATCTTATTGAAAGTGCGTGTGGGCAGTTGGTTTTTTGTTGGTTTTTTTTGTTTTGTTTTGTGTTTTTTTTTTGCCTAGCTGCATCTGTGAAATACATTAAGTGATGGATTAAAAAACCAGCCATCCCATATTACAGGAGAGGTTGAATGAAATTGATTGATTATTAGTAAAACTTTTAGGAAGATACAATCAAAGGCAGGGAATGAGACAGATTGAAAGGGGAAATCAGATAATCTTCCTTATTTTACTGTAGAAACAGAAGTCAACAATTCTTGAGGTAGTTTGTGCACAGATACAGATTAATACCCTTCTTTTACGTAAGTAATACCCTTCTTTTACATTTTAACTGGTAATAATGGTATTTAATTTAATAGCTGGATGTTCAGCAAGGACATGTAGATCAGCCTCTGCAGTCTTAAGGTTTTCTTTGGTGATTATAGACATGCTGAAGCATGAAAGCAATTTGGGTCTTGCCGTAGCAAATAGCTTCTTGCTTTAAACTTAATAAGTATTTGTTGCCATTTATATTATTGCTGATTGTACCCCAATGAATATAAATTTCCATCCTTTCCCTGCCATGGATGAAGCCCCACATCTGAGTGCCTAGTCCCTACAAGAATCCGAGCTCCATTTGAGAAAAAGTGTGTTGACAGGTAACCCCTGCTTCCCCACCTCACCTTGCTGCAGCATTCTGTGCTATAATTCTGTATTTTCCATATTAAAAGTAATATGATATCTGGAAATGTTTGATGGCTTTATGATATCCATCAGTATAGCAACAAATCTTCATGTTTAGAGTGAAACAATTTTTAATTGTTAAAGCATTTTTAAGGGTTTGAATTACTTGTAGGTTCTTGGATGCTCTCTAGTTGTGTATTCCTGCACGCAGGAAGAGGGAGAAAAATGTTCTGTAGTCTGTATTTTGAGGGTTGGATTGAGATTTCTAAGCCTGTAATTATGGAACTTCCCACTGTCATAAACTATTTCTTTGTTTATATTTCCCCCCCTAATGGAACTGGTGCTGTAATGACACTATTACAATACCCCAGAATGTGAGCAGTAGGTGATTTTTGTCAGGTGATGACATTTCACTCAAGTACCCTGGCACCCTCAGTGAACTGTTTTCAGGACTCCTCTAAAGTTGAAGTAGTTGGCTGTACACATAGTGCTGCTTTTTCTGGTCTTTCCATGCTCACTAGAATTAAAGATTTTCATGGCAGAATGAAGATGTTAGCAAAGAAGAGATAAGTAATTTGTCTACCAGATGAAGCAGTCCTGTTTCAGAGGCACATGCTGGTTTTACATTAAACTTAGCCTAATGAAAGGACAGATTTTCATGAGGATACCATGCCTTTTGGCAGTTGAGTTTGGTTAGCTAAAAGTGAAATTGTGCTCATGGAGTATGCTATGTTAAATCTGATTTAGAGTGAAGGGGGTCTTTGTAGGATTGATTAGGTTAAGAAATCCTAGAGCCCACTTTCTTGTTGGGGCTAAGTAAGAAATGAGTGACCTCAGGGCACTTCTTCCTTCCTACAAGACAAGAAAATAGAAGCTAGAGAGATAACTAGCTCGCCTGTCTCCACTTCAGAAATCCCCAGCTGCTGTCACAAACCTCAAGAGGCTTGGAGGCAAGTGTCTTAATTGCTTGTTCTCCTTTCCAGTATCTGCACCTTCCATATCCAAACCTCTTAATTATCAGCAAGAATGTGTGATTCCACACACCAACAGCTGTTATTTTTTTTTTCCTTCCTTTTTTTCCTTAAGGACTCTTGTGAATTACTTGGGCTGTGGGTTGCGAGCTGTAAATGTACTACAGCATAGTAGTAGAGACTGGCTAACTTAACTCTTGGGAATTTGAGATTACTTACAAAGTGTGTATTTCATTGCAGGACTAAATTTCTAAATTTCTGTGTCTGAACCTGCTGATCTTAAATTGCTTGTGAATATGATTTTGTGCTGAAATGTGCCCAGTAATTTGATTTATCAACTTGTGAAATTATTTCAACTGCTAGATTTTAGGGCAGTGTGATGACAAGTTCTTTTGGCTACTGTGTTTATTACTTGCAAAAAAAATGCCAAATGCACTCAAAAAACCCCACTCTAAACCAAGGGAGAATGTTTGCCTTGGGAATCAGTTGAACATGTTATCCCCCAATGAGTACTTCTTGGCTTCAGACCATTACAGTTTGTTTTCAGTTCAGCTTGCATGTTATATAAACTTGAAGCTAGTTTCTGGTTTGTGAGATTTTGGGTTTTGGTGGTTGTTTGGATTTGTTTGCTTTTTTTATTTTGTTTAAATGATTTTTTTTGAAGAAGCGTGAGGTCAGTTTTTAGGTGTTTCCACATGTATTTTGACAAAGTTTATTTAGTTCTGGAAGAATGACCATGTAAAGCCATCTGACAAGGTAGGTTCTGGCAGTGGCATCTTGTGAACAGCTTGCTGCTGCTGATTGATACTTGTTGACCATTTGTAAATCCCTTGTTTGGCAATGTTTGTTCACAGCTGTCCTATAATGTCTCTGAACTTTCTAGTATAATAATTGCTGATGACCAGTTAGAGGGTATGATTAAGGATTGTCACTCATCATGAAAGCAGCCTTGGGAAAGTTGGTTTTTATTGTGATTTCCCCCCACCCTCCCCCAGCTTATTTGTCAGTCGTAATGTGAACATTACAGGTGTCTCTTACTACTCATTTTCAGTAAGATACACATTGTGACCTTCAGTATTGGTTTCTGGTCTTTGTGTGCCATGATGAGAGTTTTGTTAACTTTTTGAATCCTGATCTTTAAATAATATTTTGTGTATGAAGAGACTTAAGAGATCTTTTTTTTTCTCTCAACAGGTGGGAAGGAGAAACCAAAAACCAATGCAGAAGAGCTACAGATTAAAAAAGTTAAGAAGAAAAAGAAAAAGAAACATAAAGAGAATGAGAAGAGGAAGCGTCCAAAAATGTACAGCAAATCCATTCAGACCATCTGCTCAGGATTGGTTTCCGATATTGAGGATCAGGAAGCCAAAGGCATCATAGATGATCATCTTAAGGATTTCAATGGGAAAAATATGGATCCCAAGAAGGACTGTGAGTCCAAGATACCAGAGAACAGTGAGTTTCCATTTGTCTCGTTAAAGGAGCCACGGGTTCAAAATAAACTCAAAAGGTTGGACACATTGGAGTTCAAACAGCTGATTCATATTGAGCACCAGCCTAACGGAGGTGCATCAGTTATCCATGCCTACAGTAATGAACTCTCCCACTTATCTCCTGTGGAGATGGAGAGATTTGCAGAAGAGTTTGTGGGTCTGGTTTTTAGTGAAAATGAAAACTGTGCAGCTTACTATGTAATGGGTATTGTTCATGGGGCAGCTACTTATTTACCTGACTTTTTAGACTACTTTTCGTTTAATTTTCCCAATTCACCAGTGAAAATGGAGATTTTGGGAAAGAAAGATATAGAGACAACGACTATGTCAAATTTTCATGCTCAGGTAAGAGGTTATACGTTTTACTTTCTAAAGTCATGTAATGGTTTCAAACAACTGTGAATGTTTTTTTTTTAGAATACAGTTACTGTTAGCTGTGCTGTGTGGATGATGCAGAAGACTAGAAACGAGAATTCTGAGTAATAAGTTCTGCAGTATTAAAGATGAGGAGCCTATTAACTGAGACAAAGTTGGATTTTATGGGGGAGGGGAAATGTTTGTGTGTGTGTAGGTTTATTTGGATTTGTTTCTGTAGCTAAAGCTTAACCATGAATTTTGGAGAGTTAAGATGGTTCAGCTGCAGCTATCTGGGCATCTGAACTGTAGTTCATCTGTATGAAGTTCTTCATAAAACTGAAATGCTTTAATACATTAGAAGAGTGTTGTACATAAAACCTGTGTAGGGCACAGTTAATTATTTGCATTTGTAGTTTGAGGCTTCTAAATTTATCCTAAAAGGAGTACTTACTGGTGGTTAATGTAGCTACTAATTTCATCCTTACCCCATCATGTTACTCCACAGTTAGTTGTATTCTCTTGAAAGCTCTTAACTTACGTGGCAAAATGGCAGGCAGCTTTTGAATATTTTTTTTTGTAAATTTTCCGGAAATAAATGACTGGATACTCTCTCAAAAATAGCTGCTGATTAAACATCACCTCTGCTATTTATTAACTTGATGTAGAAGATACATTACCACTGTATATAAATTATTTCAGGTCTTTTTAAGTTCAGGGAAAAAAAATACTCTAAGTTTCATAGATTGCAACCTAGGTGATGAGGGTATTATTATGCAAAGCCCATACAGATAGTCTGAAACAATTTATGAAGAAATCCAATCCTGTTATATCAACTTTAGCTCATAATTGCCTGTTTAACTCCCTGTTTGTGAATTTAATTGTTGTATGTAACACCTTTAAACTATTTTAGTCTTCACTTTTTAGACAATTATGAAGAGTCCAACTGTAAGTTATACTGTCATTGTTTTGATGAAAAAATGCTTTTTTTTCTCTCTTCGGCTACATAAACATTTGCATGAAACACTATTGTGTTTATTGACAAATTTCAGGTGTGTGTTATCCACAAGGATATGCAGAAGTAAAATGTTGCTGTAGGTGAACATTTGTGGTGCTGATTAAGAAAACATCCACTGCCACAGAATTATGAATATTCTATGAAATATTTTTTTTTATTTTTTAGTGTGTGAACTGAATCATTACTTTTAATACTAAAAATCACAGAACATACTATGGGCAGCTACCCAGAGCTGCTCTGTCTTAAGTCATTTTATATAAAAAAAGCTGGATCTGCCTTTTTAAGTATGTTCAAGTTCAGCCTGTTGTCGTGGGCAGCATTAATGCAAGCATGGCTGTGTACTAATATCTGCCCTGAAGAAGTAGTTAAGAAAAGCCCAAATTTTATTTTTGTGAATTGTAATGGAATTATTTTACTGAAAGGGTGGATTAATTTGGTATTGCAATGGTATAATCAATATCTGCAGTTAAATCAGTCCTGTGATTGTTGGGGTTGAGATCATAATTTCCCATTTTCCTGTAAGTGAAGGAGGAACACAGAGAGAATGCAGTAGATGAAAGAAGCCAAACTGTGTTAGTGCAGCATTCAACTAGTCAACTTTATACTTTGTCTTCTAACCTATATTTTACTTGGCTGGAAGTTTAGTTCTGTTATTTTTTTTTCCTTTGTTTTCTGTCAGTTTTTCAGTTAGTTTTCATAGCATTTTATCACTTGTCAGCATTTGATTGCTTGACAGAACACACTTGGCTCCTGGTATTTTTGCTAACTTAAAGGGTGTAGTGTGTAATATATACAGATGTACGCCAGACTTACTGGTATTGTCTTCTGTGCAACGTTGCTGTTTCCTGGAATATTTAAGTCACTATCTTGGTTGCCTAACTATTGATTCTTTTTTTTTTCCTTATTTCATTATTTTTTGTCTTACTCTTGCTGCTTATTTTGTCTTACTCAGGTGAAAGGTTTTGTTAGCTTAGTATTCTCCTTTCTGACTGGGGCCAGTATCAAAGATGTCTAGGAAGGAGTATGAGAGTCTAGTAGTCATAGCGACACTGTGTCAGACAGAGTGCTTATCCTCCAGGGATGTGACAGGAGCTTTTTGAATATGAGCTGTGAATTTTGTGATTTTAACCTTCAGGTGTTTTTTTCTTTTCTGTGTGTAAATTTCTGATTTATTAGTATCAGTTACGTGTCAGTTTTTCTGTTTCTACCTTCCTTTATAAAAGGTACTAAATGATTGCATAACTTGTTAGGTTTTGTGCAGTTTGATAATATTCTCCTGTCTCACTGAGTTCTTTGTGAATCTTCTAAAGGGGTTCTAATGTGCTGTTGCAGTATATTTCAGTGCAATTTTACATGGTAGTTTTCTGTTCCTATATTGCGAAAGTTCTGTTCTGCTGTGTTTCCTCTTGTCTTGAGCTGCCTGAGCAATGTCTAGCACTTGTTGTATAGGCTTAGTTGAGATGTGAATCACTTTCTGATGTCCAAGTAGAAACTTAGTTTTATTAAGTCTGCTTTGAGTATCTATCTCAACTTTCTTTAGTCTTAAACTTGGGTATTGTTTTGCTAATTTTAACTAAAACACTGAAATAAGGCTCACTTTTGTACATGAGGTTCTTTGGTTTTGAGAAGTCATTGTAGCACATGTAATCAGTCTTGACAAATGTTAACTATTTAAAAAGATCTAAGAAGTATATAAAAAAGAAGGGTGAGCTAAGCCTGAAATGGGAAGTATTACAGAATATTTTATCAGAATTTTTGTATAAGTTGATTCTTTCAGTACCTACTCGATCTTCCACCTCCTGTTTTGCAGCATATGAAATTATTTTTTTTTTGCTTTAAGTAATGCATATTTTCAAGTCACTGAGTTCTGTGGTAAGATGCAGATTCCACAGTATATTCTGTTGGTGAGATCAAAACTGTTGGAGTCCTCCGAAGTCTACCTGGAAAGCCTGCATCTCTCAAGTAATTTACTTAGTTTTCACAGTTGTAGAGTTGAAAATGAACTTGTCTCAGCCTCCTGATATACCTGTGTCAGACAGAAGTAATATTGTTTCCCTTGTTAAACAGCAGGCACAGGAAAGAGGAGTTTATTGTTGGAACTGGTTCTGTCTCAGAAAAATTAGCTTTTAAATTTTGGGGGGAGAGAAATTGGGGAGTTTTTCACTACCTAGCTTGGGCCTATGTTTAAGTACACCTTAATTCTTAAAATTTTTTTAGGTAAGTGGAACAGCTCTATTACTGTGAACTGTCTGTAAGGCTTAGTCACTGTTTCTATAATTGGGCAAAATGGAATTAGTGTGGCTATCCTTGTAGCCAGTAAGTCACTCTTTCTGGTGGTGGAATACTGTCTGCTTCAGGTACATCCCTGGGCTCGATTGTGTAGATGGCAACAGCTGCATCAGTTACCTGATAGCTGTGAATCTTACTTGTCAGGCTGTTACCAGGATTTCAAAGAATGTAAATAATAAGCTTTTGCCACCTACTTGCAGCTTACATCAGTTAAGCTGTTTAGTGCTGTTGAGGCAAATACCCTTAATGTTTTGAACCCATTACTATGTCTTCATGCTGGGCAAGTGTAATTTTGTATTGCCTTGCTGAAACCCCCGAAGGGTACACTTTGTGTTTAACCATAACAATGCTTAGCAGATTGATTTTTACTGTGCTTAGGTCTTATCCCAGAGGCAGATACTTTGTATAGGTAAAATGAAATGCTGAGCAATACCCAGTGATTCCTGTGCTTCAAGACAATATTGACTATTTTTAAGACGTATCTGGCAAATGCTTGTCTGATGTGTTTGCTGGAGATCTCTAGGTGATTCCACACTTCTCAAAGAAATCTGTTGAAATATCTTTTTTTCTTGTTCATCCTCTTATTTTAATCCTCCTGCCAGTTCTTTTATTCTGATATTTAGTGGACAAGGCAAAGAGTTTATGCTTTTCTTTCAGTGTTCTCTGTATTTCAAGATTACTTAATCTAGGGAGGGGAAGAAAAAAAAAAGAGCTGTTAAACAATTTGAGTTATTTCAGTCTGCCATTATACGTAATATCCTTATTGGTCTTACTGCTCTATCCTTGTGCTCTCTTCAGGTGTCCTTATTTCTCTAAAAATACAGTACTGAAAATGGACAATGTCTGCCTTGTGTATTGTTGTCAAGGAGTAGGAGAAGATTGCCTCAAGTGTCTTGCAAATTATTGCTCTTTATCTATCCCTGCCTTTTTCAGAGCAGTTTGTGATGTAGCAGCAGCTCCTGCTAAGTGAGTCACTCCCTCTTTTCATTTTTATGCAGCTAATTAGATGTATTGGAGTGTAGTTCTTTGCTTTTATTCAAATTGAATTGTATCATGTGTATTCAGATCCCCTTCTCCAGTTTATCAAAGATCTTGCTAGTTTTGATCTTTTCCTGTAGCAGGCTTGCAGCTTTGTGTTATGTGCAGGTTTCATAAGCATACATTGTGTTCAAAGGAGAGATCCTTGCTGCATGCCACAAAATTGGTCCTTTCATATCGGTAGTTATGTCAACACAGACAAATTGAAAGTGCCTTCTGTTTGCTGTTACTAGACTGTTTCTGTAGCAGTTTTGAGAGCATAATGCAGATGTCAAATGTCAAGATATGTACTGGTCCTCTGAAAAAGTATATGCTGTCATAGAAAGAAAGGTTAGTTTGACTTAATGGGATTTTTTTGACATGTCCATATTTATTAGCTTTTACCATCTTATTTTCTAGGTGGTTAAGACAGGAGTATCTAGCTAACTTTTTTTTCTGGAAATTGAAACTATGCCAAATGGTCTCTAAGTCTTCTGTCTTGCTTCTCTTGACACCTCTTTCTTTTAAGATCCTTATCTTATGAGCTTATCTTCTTTCAGCTTTGAAGAATCTGTTTTGTGGTTTTGAGTTCTTACTGATTTATTAAAGCTTTGTTTCTTTTTAGCTTACTGCCTTCCTGCTGTAGGGTATGTGAAGATTACTCATCATTAAGCCTATTTAGTTCAGGAAAAGTCAGTTGTGTGTTATACTGCTCAGAGTGCAGTTAGACAAATTGTCAGAGCCAATCTAGTACCTGTTGCTGCTGAGTGTCCTCCTTGCTTCATACCTCCCAGTTGCATGTTCTTGTGTCAAGCTGCGTTGCTTCTCAAACTGGTGAGCCAGTTTGTTTCACTAATCCAGCAGAAAACTTAACCTACTCTTGAGCGATTGGTTTTGTTGCTTAGTTAGCAAATTATATTAGTTTACTATACCAGAGGTAGCTCAAGGATGAGTATGGGACTACACAATCAACCCCATTCCATAACAGCAGGCAGTTTGCATCTTCAGAGAAATAATTTTTGTTGGTTGTTTTCCCCAGTCTGAAGTAACTTATTCCATGTTGTCTGTGTTAACTGTGATGGACACTGGATATTCAGGTAGTCTAAAGAATAACGTAAGTATTTTAGAGGAGGAAATGCAACAGTAATGATAGTTCATGTTTGTGTTGTGACTTTTCAAATGAGTGGTGGTCCTCACTTCTTAAAATTCTGGACACAGAGCTTTTCATTACAGCTCTCTTTTAGCCCCTTTTAATACTATTTTCTCTTTGCTGTCCTCCTTGTTTAGCTCTTAAAAGTTTCTTTTGCAGAGAGGTTTTTGCTGTTTACTCCTTTTCTAATTTGTGAAATCCTTCTTGAAAATATTTGTTCCTCTAGTATTTGAGGGGAATTGCTGAAAATATTTTTCTTTAAAGAAAACCTGAAATAATTGCTTAGTGTTTTCTTATTAAAGATTAGTACAGTGTCTATTTCCATATATTGTGTTATTTTCCTGTGTTCTGGAAAGGATTCTTTATGTTGGAACTATGTGTCTCTTCAGTTGTGTTTCAGTAGCTTTCAGTACAATTTTGCATTCAATAGAACTCGCTCCTTTTAAGCTTTTCGAATGTTTGGTTAGTTATTAAAAAGTAGTAATTGTTTTTAGCAACTGCATGCTGTTCTGCAAGTTCCCTAAAGTATGGCCTCCTTCCCCCTGCCCCCGATGATGAAAACTTGAGTTTTAGCTCTGTTAAAGCATATGTATTGCCCCATTCCTTTTTTTATCTAATAATCCCTAAGACTTGTGTAAGACACTTTTTGATGGATGATGGTAGCCTATTGTCTTGCAAGCAGTCTTCACTTACTGAATACCATTGAACAAAGAATCAGTTCACATTAGAAATCTGCAACACATGCGCATTTGCTTTCCACTTAGAAAATAGTTGCCTTTCCAGATTGCTTCTTGACAATTTCAGCCTATAAATATGAAATGACAGTTGTATGTTGCTCTTTTTGGTTGCATAATCTGTATTAACAAAATACAAACCTAAACAAAACCCTAGAGGTTTGTACTGGCAGCTTGGACAGGATCTGTGACTGAACCTTGTCATATGTCTTACTGAGTTACAAGAGCATGATTGTTACTTTGCTTTTACAAGATCATTTTAGATGAAGGTATCTAATTGTTGCTTTTCTTAAATGATGTTTTTAAAATTCTTTTTTTGATTGCTTCAGTGTTTGTTTTTGTCGCTGGAATTCACAGTAATAGGTCATCTTGCTTTTAAAAATATCCGTCCATCCATTGTATTATTTCAGGATTTCAGCTGCAAGGTGAAACATGTGAAGTGATAAACTACAGTGGTAAAAGGATGCTGGAGGAACTATATACCACATTAGAAATCTTGGGATTGCATTTCCAGAAACTTCCAACTGGGAAATGGTATATTTGTTGAAATTAAAGCTTTAATGATGATGGAACACATTTGAGTAGTGCTAGAACTGTCAAGGCATCTTACTCTGATACCAGAATCCTGACATGAAAAAAAAAAAAAGGTAGTACATGTGGTTTAAAAGTAAAGAGTAGCCAAGTAGATTTGCAGGTATTTTTAAACTTGGAGCAATTTTGATGAATTCATTGAAATTTTGATGCCTCAGTATTGGTTCCCATTTGGAACTGGAAATATATGTAAGCATAGAAGGATTTGAAAACAGTTGGCAAGGAACACAAAACCTTTTCTGCACTTCTTAAAAATGTACCAGATAAGAAAGAATGCTACATTGCCCCTTCATGACTATAGTGTTTTGAGATGATAGATTTAGAGGAATAACAGTGAATGCAAAGCTGGATGTTTTCAGTTCCAAGATACAAATGTCTAAGTGCTTTGCTTGTGCACTTGTGTAATGAAATGGAAACTCACTATTCCCTCTGTTCTCCCAGCATATTTTTATGGTAATTTAATATTTTGTTGGTGTTTGGTGGGGCTTTCTTTGTGGGTTTCTTGAAATTATTTTGGGTTCAGTGGGTTTGGATTTTTTTGTTGTTCTATGAGGACTGCTTTTCCAGACTTCCTGCTTTTAAGGCTGAAAAATTGAAAGAAATTTAAACCTTTCAAATTCTCACAGCAAAATGTTAGAACTTCAACTGGTGGGGGGGGGGGGGGGGGGGGGGGGGGGGGGGGGGGGGGGGGGGGGGGGGGGGGGGGGGGGGGGGGGGGGGGGG
>JANZLQ010000005.1:13262770-13285058 GCA_026212715.1 Elanus axillaris | reverse complement strand
ACTGGTGAGACACATCTGGAGTATTGTGTCCAAGTATTGGTTTGGCAGTCCAAGACAGACCTGGGCATACTGGAGCAGATGTGGTGACATAAAAGGCAGGCATGGGAGAACTGGGATTTTTACCCTTGAGAAAAGAAGGCTCAGTGGGATCATACGAATGTGTTTAAGCATCTGATGGGAGGTTGTAAGAAGGGACTCTTTTTAGCAATGCTCAGTGACATGACCAGGGGTAATGGGCACAAACTGAATTACAATAATTGCCATTTAAAACAGGAGAGGAAAAAAAAAAATCACTGTACAGATGGTTGAACACTAGGACAGGTTGCCCAGAGAGCTTTTGGAGTCTTCATCTTTGGAGTTCCTCAAAACTTGACTAGACACGATCCTGAGAAACCTGCTCTAGTTGAGTGAGGGAAGCTGGACTACACAGTCTCCAGATGTCCCTTCCAATGCTGGATGTGTTATGATTATAAAGAGCTCTTTGAAAAACGTAGCACACAACATTGGCTCCAGGTGGCCAAGAAAATGGTCTTGTGGCTCTGTGCCTACTCTGCAGCGTTTCCTTCACTTTCATTAAACCCTGAAGAAATAATCTTTTGCTGCTTCTCAATCCCTGTTCTACAACATGGAACTAAATGCACGTACACACACATTTCCCAGTGGTTTAGTAGAAACATGAATGATGAAGAATGACTTCAGGGACAATTGAAATCTATATCTAATAGTCAGGAAGCAGCAAAGGCCAGCAGTTCCCTGTCAGGGGCTGACCATGGTCGGACCCAGTCTCACAGTGCCTGAGGAAGGCAGGTAGGGCAGGCCTGGTGTTTGGGGACCAGATTCAGCCCAGACTCTAGTGTGTCAGGGAAGTGTGTGGTGATGGGGCAGGTCTGAGGTCAAGCCAGCAAGTCAGTCTGCCAGTGAGGATCAGGTCCAGTGACTTGCCAGGCAGGTCCGTCATGACAAAGCCCTCCTGAGGTCAAGCTGGGAAGCAAGTCTGTGGCCCAGCACACCTCTGGCTGAGGTGAAGACCGGTGGTCCTGCAACATGGCTCAGGTCAGGACTGAAGGCCCAGGTCTGAGCTTAAATAGAGCTCCTGGGCTCTTTGGGTTTGTGGGTGGAGACTGCGGGTGGGGCTGCTCACTCATTAAGGCCTTTTAGTGCATTCAGGGCCCTGACACTGTGGTTTTGTGTTTTGGGTTTTTTTAAAATTTTTTATTGCATAGGTGTTCTGATTTTTTGCATAGCTCGTTACACTTTTAATTTGCTCTAAACGTTACTGTTTTTCTCATTTAACTACGTGGTCTTATTGAAGGGAGAAAAACAACCCTATTGGCTATGGTGGAAGTTAGGTAATTAAGAGAAACTTCTGTATCACTAATAGTGTTTTTCTTACACAGAACTACCAATGAAATAAAAAACTTGCAGTACC
This sequence comes from Elanus axillaris, assembly GCA_026212715.1. Classification (NCBI taxonomy): domain Eukaryota; kingdom Metazoa; phylum Chordata; class Aves; order Accipitriformes; family Accipitridae; genus Elanus; species Elanus axillaris. The sequence continues at coordinate 13,283,629 of JANZLQ010000005.1, read as the reverse complement.
TACCTCGAACCAGTGAACCCCGTGAAATGCTGTTTGAAGACCGGACACGAGCCCATGCAGATCACATAGGACAAGGTTTCGAACGACAGACTACAGCTGCTGTGGGAGTATTGAAGGCTGTGCACTGTGGAGAGTGGTATGTGTTGATTGCCTTACTCGCCTAGCTGTTTGAAAAAATATTTGCCTAAATTTCCATTTATAATTGGTAGAAGGAACACAGACTAGGTTAATCTAGTATTAGAGATTTAATGAAGACTTAGGAGATACTGGCCCTTTTTTTTTTTTTTTTTTTCCCCTCCCTCTATCTATGTATACTAGATGTGTTTGTCTGCCCTCTGCTAGATTGCATACAGTTATGCTGTGTGGTTGAAGTGAGAAAGGTGCCTTGCAATGACAGTTTAACAGCTATAATTGAGTTGCTGTAACTAAGTTAATGGCAGATGTAAAAACACTTCATACTTTGTTTTGCTTTAAATAGTGCATATGGACTGACCTGAGTTTCTGCCTCAGAGGTGCACTTCAAGACTTTCTGGCAGTTCTTTGTGTTGTCTGGAGATGAGCAGAATTTTTATGCTTCTCCTTCAAAGTCATGGCTGTTATAACCCTGATTTATTTATGGTAGATCACCTAGAAAGAATCTTGTTGGAGGTTGTGTGATATTCTTTGGTGTCTGTTTTTGGAATTCCCATATGAGATTCAGGAAATGAATGTATCTTACTTACAGCTGTTTATATTTTAGCCAAATAAAAAGCCCATAATAATGGGCTTCCTGGCCCAGATCTAAGAAGCATTTTTCAGCATCTTCTGACCTTGGTTTGGGAGAATGACCTTAGTTTTGCAGGTTATCTTTGAATACATAAACACTAACCCCACCTTTTCCTCTTTGTATCTGTCTAGAAATTAGAAGAGTGAATTCCCTTTGGATTAAATAATGCAAATTTGTGTTAGAGTGCATGAATTCACTGAGATAGAAAATTGAATGCTTGCTCTTGGGGAAGAACTGGATTGTTAGATGTTAATGTGTTTGTATTTTGGGCTCTGAGGTTTTGCAGTTCAGTTCCTCTGTAGGTTGATGATAGCTGGAGCCTTAAACTTCCTGCTTGCTCTGATTATGAGAAGCTGGAGTGAATTAAGACTGAACAGTGGTAGCAGGGCAAGAGCTGAGATAATGTGTAGATCTGATTATCTTAAATCACACTTTGCACATATAAGAGTGAGAGACAGACTCAAAGCTTTATCAAAGAAAGGAAAAAAAAAAAAAACCCAACCAAACAAACCAAGGAAAACTCCCCAAACTTTTGTGCCTGTGGAAATTAATAAAAATTTAAATTAATAGTAATTTAAGTGTCTGTGGGAACTTCCCATTGTCATCCTATACCTTCATAACAAGATCCTCTTCTCTTCCCTTGGAAATCATTACATGTTCATTTACATTCTAAAAACAATTTTTCTGGCTTTTCAGATCTAAACCGTTATCTTCTCTGATATGTTGGAACTTGTGGAAAAGGATGTCTATTTAACTTCCATTAAAACTCATTTTAAACTTGAAAAAATGAATCGAATCAGTCAAAATAGAAATTGTGTAGAATAAGATGTGATCTGAAAATAGGCAAAACTAAGCAAAGCTGCCCAACGAACCTGAAAATACTTCAAGTACTTTTTGAAAGTTTCGGGGGGAAAAAAGTAACTATTAGCACTTCAGTGCAAGGACTGAAAATTTATCTTTTAATGCATAATAAAAAATTTGGGACTTAGATACATAGAGGAGGAAAATACGTAACACAACACAACAAAAATTATGTATTTCAAGCTTGATTTGACCTCAGTGATAATTTCTTCTTTCCCTTTCCACTTTTTTGTATAATTTTGAAAAGCTGCATCACTGTGCTTATATGTAGAGAACTAGTAAGGGCTTATGATAATGAAGCATCATTAATTAATGTAAGACATTAAAATAATTTCAGGTATTAGCTTCACTGTAATTTGTAAGCTGTGGGTAGATTTATTTTAAAGGAAACAACATGCATGGAAGTTTGAAAAATTTGGTGGATTTGTTTGGTTGGTGGTTTTTCTGTTTGTTTGTGTTTTTTTAAGTCTGTTTTGAGTAGTTGAACAAATCTGAAAGTTGGAGATATTCCAGGGGTGATCAGGGCACTATGGCAGTAAAAATGCACTTTTTAATGATGAGGTACCATATGTAAAATTAATGTTTTTTGCGAGGAGAAAATAAAGCAATTTGTAGACTTGCTGAACTGAGTTGTTAGTTTGTGTTTAGTTAGTATAAAAATGAACTGAGTGTGCAAAACCAGCTTTGTAATCAAGAAATTGCTGTAGACTTAAAGTGGGATTTATTTAGTAGTTGATAAGCACGAATGCTACTGTTACGTAGGATAACTAGTGTCTTTCAGAAAAGATAGTAACAGAACTGTTGAAAGGTAAAAAGCAGTTTTTGGGGATGGAGGACAGAACTGGAAACAAAACATACTATTTGGAAGAACAAAACAATAATTTTTGCTTTCCCAGATATGACAGGCTCTTGATTTGTTTCGTAAAACTGCTGGATTGTGATTTTTTTGTTGTTTTCTGTGAATATTTACAAATTGTAGAAGAGACCTGGCTATTGCTAGCAAACATTTTGAGGACTGCACTGCATTGAAGTCTGAGAAATGGTGGTGGTGTGATCGTGCTGATTACTTAATGCCATTTTTGTAGGAGTACCAAGCATGCTTTAGAACTTATGAAATGCCAATGAAATTTTTAATTATGGCAACTTTGAAGATTTTTACATGGGAAATTTGGGTGGGTTTTACAGGAACAGCAAAAGGCACTTCATGGCATTGTTGGCAAAATTAAGCCCCTCTGTCCTGTGCTTCAGCAAGCAGCTTTCCAAGTTTGTGTTCCAGAGTATGAAGTTGTTGGTGCTTTTCTATAGGATTGTAGGAATTCGTCACATTATGCATTAGGTCAGAAATATTTATGGTAAAACCTGTAGTCTTGAATCTGTTTTGAAACGTTACACCAAAAAGAGTCAAGCCCTTTCGAAGAATGAGGTTAAGGAAAAAAAATATTGCCAAAAATAGTTCTAGCAGCGCTCTAGTAGGGACTTAAATGGATTTTTCTGAAGTCATGGTTCTGTTTGGATTTAATGTCTTTTTTGGACAGCTAACTACTCTGCTATTGTTTCGCAGGGGGGATGACAACACCCTCTAAACTTTAGGTTTCACAAAATACAATCTCAAGGTTGTGCTAAATATCAACTCTGCAAATGTAGAATTAAAAATTATCTGGCAATAATTCTTCTCACTTGTGTTTGCAAAAGGAATGTCATGTTTTGTGCTATGGGTGCAGCACAAGAGTTGGTAAGGCATATGGTTGCACATGTATGTAGGGACTGAGAAAAGGAATGATTTAGAAGAATCATTAACTGTCGGGTATAATGGGTAAAACAGTAGACACTGCTGTGAAAACACTGCTTTGAAGTTCTTTTAGTATGCAAATATACTTTGTATTTATTTTAATTTTTAACTTGATTTACAGATGTTGTTAACTCCAGGTGCAGATACTATTTAAAAAACCAAACCAACAACATATCTGCATTATAAAAAGTAGATTAACATAGCTAGTATTTTTTCTTTATGCCACTGATTAGAGATGTTTCTGTAAGCTTTTTTTCTTTCGTGCTTAAATCCTCTTCAGGAGTGCATAGAGCAAAATACAGAGAGACATTTTAATCTTTCAAAAATTGCAAGTAAAATACGTTGCCTGAAAACTTGCCCTAGTGTGCTTTCAGTAGTTGATCTGGGATTCTCCCTCCCTCTTTGAAAATAGCCTTAGACTGGTTATTTTTTGCTCTCTTGAGGTCATGACCTAAATAAAATAAACATGTCTTGTCAGTTTAAAAAGCCCGATGAACTGTACATGACTGCCTGCTGCCTAGAACGTTAATACCCCCCCGTGTATATGTGTATGTATATATAGACGATCACCTCGCTTTTTCAAAAAGCGCGCTTGAGCGCCCATTCTGCTCTGAAGGGCGGTTCTGCCGCACCGGGCCCCGCAGAGCGGAGCCTATGGGCCCCCCTGGCCGGGGACCGGCGGCGGCAGGAGCCAGCCCGGCCCGGTGGACACCCGGTCGCTCCTGGTTCCTTCGGGCAGCACCTGTCAGCCCGGGGAGGGCTTGGCAGAGGGTGAAGGAGGGCAGTCGTCAGCCAGGCTCTTTGTGGCCGACAAGTTTTCCTTGCAAAACCACTCCAGTGTGAGCTTTATCTTACGTAAATGAAAACTTCGCGTCACCATGTTTTTAAAAAACTTCTTGAAAACTAAACATCCCTCAAAAACAAACACGTGCAGCTCAGTTCTGTGTGTTTCCATTGAAGAACTGAGTTTGGCTTTAGATTAGAAATTGGTAAGGATTGTGGCTGTTACTGCCTTTTGTTAGCTGATTCTAGAGAACTCTCTATAGGAATTATATTAATGGTGTGTGCGTTTCTTTGGGGGAGATGTGGGACAAGAGCTAAATTCTCCCAACAGTTTGAATACAGAAACAAACCCTAATTCAGATTTTGCTTTTCTGTAGCTCTCTAGTGAGCACAACGGGAATGTATTTTTAAGGGATGTTTTGTGGAGGATGCCAGTATTTGCTGCATTGTGGCAGCTTAATGTAGATTCAGCTTTACTACTAACTCTGAACAAGGTGTTTGCCATGCTAGTCACACTGCTGCATTCTTTGAGGTACCTGATGGGCGTATCACATTAGAGTGTTGACAGAGTAAGCCCAACGTATCTGGGGCATCTGTCTTTCAGCATCAAGGCAGACAGAAGTCAATCAAAGGTAGAAATAGTGAGCTTTGTTGACCTTTCATGTCTGCTTTTACTGCCACTTGTAAAGAAATTGTGCTTAATTCATTTAACCTGTTTAATGAGGTTGTGTTTGAGAATTAGCTGTTTTAGTCAACCTTTTTTCTTTAAAATTTATGTTATGCTACAATTGCTTTTTTTCATCATTTGCTTTATCCTTGCTTGCAGATTTTCTTTATTATTCTCCCTAGCATGTTAGTTTCAGCGTCTGACAGTGCAATTCTTACTCTTCTGTAGGTCTGAGCAGCCTCGTATAACCAAAGATGTAATTTGTTTTCATGCTGAAGACTTCTTAGAGGTAGTTCAGCGAATGCAATTAGATTTGCATGAGCCTCCGCTCTCACAGGTAAGCATGCTATGAACTGTTGATCAGGTGTTCTCTTAGGCTTAAATCAGAGTTTTCACTCTTCTTTTTCTCCCCCCCGCCTTTTTTTTGCTCCAGTGTGTCCAGTGGGTTGATGATGCAAAACTTAATCAACTGCGAAGGGAAGGCATTCGATATGCCAGAATTCAGTTATTTGATAATGACATTTATTTTATCCCAAGGAATGTTGTGCACCAGTTCAAAACAGTTTCAGCTGTATGCAGTTTGGCTTGGCATATCCGGCTCAAGCTGTATCATTCAGAGGAAGAACTTTCTCAAAATACAAGTACTGTTGAAGCAGGTACCTCTGCAGACTCCAAGTCTTCGGTTATTGGACTTCAGACTGACAGCAGAATTTGTACACTGAGCAAAAATACCTCCGAAGACACCAAATTCTCAGATGCTCTGCAGATGAAGTATCTGCAGCAGGAATTTATGCCGATAAAACATGAACCTATTGCATCTCACCAAGTTAAAGAAGAACCTGTGAATGTTGATCTTGCTGAAAAGACAGTGGCACCTAATGACGTCGGGGGCCAGAATATTCAGACTAGGTTGGATCATGTTGAATTGACGGCATTTAAGTTGGGGATGGATTCCAAATTTGAACCTGGCAACAAGGACTTACAAGGCAAGTTATGCCCTGGAGGTCACATACATCCGGATGATACAAGACAACATAGTTCATCATATCCAAAACTGCATGGACAAAGAGAGGATGATTTTTTGTGCTAAATTTGTATATATGGTTTTAAATTCCTTTTTAAACTTAATGATGTAATAATGTAAAGATTCATAAATTCTGTGAGGCAAGTTTGTGACTTGCCTTCGCATCTGTTACAGAAGATAGTTATGTAGCTTTGTAACATTCCTCAGTGCCTGTCCATAACTGTGAAGTATCAAAGCACTTAGGGCCAGATGCACTGTAAACACTGCAGGTTTAACATAAAGAAGTCTTTAAATAATTTTGAGTTGTAGGTTTTAGAGTAGAGCTGACATTTAACATATATATTTTTTGTAAGATGAGCCAGAATTCTTTTTGACAATTCCAGGCTTTTCCATAGAGCTTATTTATACCAATTTTTTCATTTTAAATGTGTCAGCACTGTAGTGTAAATATCTTTTTTAAAAAAAACTTTTTAGTGTGATTTATACTGAAATGTGAGCCGCTTAATAAAGGTTCATAATAACAGATTGGTTTTATTTTTGGGTCTGCAAAAAATAATTCAGTTAAACTGCCTCTCTAAATGGTTATGTTTCTACCTGCACTAATGCATAGGATACCCTTACGCCATTGTGGGGTGAGGAACTGTAGCAAACTGAGGTAGAGCTGAGGCATTCTTTGTAAATGGAGATTAGTCAGAATGTAAAATCAGTCCTCCCTTCACAGGATTTCTTACAGTTGCTCATTAAAGGCACTCCGCAGACTCCTGCTGTTAGATGTTAATGTGGAACAGAGAGGCAAACCTGCCCCTGTTGTGGAGGACAGTCGGACACCCCCTGGGCTCCAGGAGCGCTATCAGTAACTGTGTGCGTCTCTAGATGAGCTGGTGCAAGGGAGCAAACTCCCTTCTACCCTTGCCTCTTCCCTGCTCAAGCCACAGTTAAGACAGTTCTATTTCACATTAACCCCCCCCCCCTTAAGTCAGTTAATGTCACTAAAATTAAAAGAATAAATGGTAACTTATCAACCTATAAAGACCTCAACTTTAGTAGTGACCTGTAATTGACAGAGACACATTTGGATTTGAATTGTTCCTTATACCGATAGCACCAGGCAATAAAGATGCTTGCCAGTGTGTCTAGTAGGAAGATTCCTCATGAGTCCCAGTTTGGAAGCAGGAGTTATTTCATTAAGAAGATAACAGTGGTGTCCAAATTAACTGCCTCTCTCCCCACCTATGGAACGCTTGAATTCTCTTAAGCCATGTTCTGAGGGAAGAGGATTTCAAGGCTAGCTAGGATCTGATGTGGTAATGGCAAAAACTGTCATTGAACCTACTTCTTTGTGTAACATATTACTGTATAGTTCAAACATCTGAATGGTATTTCTTTTTCAGGTAGCTACAAATAGCAGCAAACTGCCCTACAGCCTGTCTTTCTAATAAGTATTTATAAGTTAAGATCCTAGGCCTGTTGTTATTTCTAAAGCCCTCTGTATCTGATTTTATTATTATTTTTTTCCCTATAACTTTCTGAAAGTTGTACATCCTTATGTACCTACTTTATAATCTTTGCACTTAGTGATCACTTTGGCTTCACTTGTAGCAATAGAACAATGTGATTTCCAGGTGATGTCTGATTCAACTACCTGAGGCCCTTTCGTTGCAAACGTTTTTTGCTTATAGGTTGTTAAATTCAAAATGTTCCTCCATACTTACACTGGCACTAGAATCAGCCATTTAACAGATGAGTGCCCTGATTTCTTTAAGTCTAAAATAGGTATGTCAAATAATTTTAATTAAATCAGTATTTGAATTATTGAATATTACTCCTACATAGCCATAATTACGTATTAGAGAAGCAATAGAAACATGAATCTCTTGGATGTGGCTAATATCTCCTTAAGTCTTACTGCTGTTTTCTTTAATGCTGGCTAAGAGATTACTACCAGTTTTGCAGCCTCAGGGATCTTGCTTTCCCCTCACGCCATGAGCAAATGGTTCATGTGTGACATGGTAAGTTATTAATCTAGCGGATTCTGATTTGAAAAATTGGTTCATGTAAGAGTTTGAGCCTTCCTGATAGCAGAAATGTGGTCTTGGCTCCTATTGTGTTTTCTGGATTATCTGGAAACTTCCACCTGTAATCTCTTTGGCTTTATGAACATCTGTACACAATTATGTAGCCTTCCATTCCTGTTCTCTGTGCCTGCTGTTGGAGAACAGTAAAAGAGAAGAGCTGGAGGTTGTAGTTTGCACCAAGTGTGCAGTTTTCCACCTGGGTTAGCAGAAGGCTCCAGCTTTATCAAAACCAGCCTTGCCAGATACTGCTTTTCAAAAAAACAAAACAAAAACCAAAATTAAAAAAACACCCCAAAACCCAAAAAAACACCACCAAAAAAAACCCCAAACCACAAAACAACCCGACTGTTTAGCTTAATTAAAAACCAAAACCAAACTTACTTGTATGCTGGTGATCCGTATGCTGATCATTCATTCTGGTTCAAGTTTGTTTTTTTCTTAAATCTGCCAGGTTTTACTAAAATGTATACATACCCGTTAACAGCAAACAACTTGCATCATAGGCCCTGTCCAGACTGAAAAAAATAAATCTTTGAAAATGATTCAGCTAACATGACTTTACGTTTAAGAGTAAAACTTTGTTTCCTTTTGAAGACCCGCTCAGTGGTCTTGGCTGATAATGGCCTCAGACTTCTGCTCAGGTTATGTCTTGGTTCTGAAATTTTTCTCCTGAACTGCCTACATCTTCATCCCATTTTTTTTTCCTTTTTTTAATTGCTTTCAGAATTTTAAAGATTAAAAGTGGCAGTTTTCCTACTTTTTATACATCCTTTATTTTTGATTTTTGAGGCAGACTAGATTCTCATTTTTAGACAGAATTCCTTGCAGACAGAATATGAACAATACTGGGATTACCAATGGCTATCAGAACTCCCTTTGTATTCAAAGGTGTAGACAGTCTAGGCTAACTGGCTATATTAGTGTGTACTTCTTTCTGTGCTTTTTTTTTTTTTTAGAAGGTTTTGTCCTCTACCTGTGGTGTATTCCTTTCGATGTGGTTGCTCTTTAAGAGGGGAGTACCTTTTCTGAGAATTTCAGCTCCCAAATTGTTAATTAGTCTGACAAAGGTCTTGCTTTGGTTTTCACGTGGTCCTATGTTATAACCTTTATTCCTACTGCATACAAATTCATATTCAGACTTTGCTTCAGCAATAAACGGTTCATGCCTTCTGATGTACTGAAACTAGTCTTTGCTTATTGCTACCCCTCCCTGCCCCCCTTGGATTTCAGTCATACAGAAATCTTTCTTTTATTTTGGCTGAAATCTCCAGTTTAGTTTTAGTTGTCTCTCTTGGCACTTCTGCAGATTCCGCAAAATCTGCTTAAGGCCTATTGCCTGTAGTACAGTGGTATTGACATCTGTGTGTTTGCAGTGGTGTTCCAGTTAATGACATGATGTGCAGAAGTTTAGAGATGTTCTAGGTACTGGTACCATATTTGTGGGTAGCAAAGAATTGCATTGTTACTGCTGCTACCCAATAGCTTTCAAGATGGTAGCTGCTTTTTTTTCTTTTTTTTTTTAATTACTGGATCTTTTGCATTTCACTGGCAACTGACTTCATGTGTTACATAGAAGTGTTAATCAGTGTTGTGTCATCCCGCAGCCCTCCAAATGCCTGCAAATTTACTCTTGAAACAGCATTTTCATTACAGGTACTGCTGGCATGCAGATTTTCCCTTCCTTGTTACTATAAGTGAATATTTCAATACTTATTTAACTGAAATATTAATTCTATCTAGTATTAGAAATAAAGTATTATTTCAGAGGGTGATGATTTAAGTATTCATCTGTGAAAGAATTCGTTGGTGATAAATAAAACTGATTTTTAAGCAGATATACATGTGCACAGTAAATAAGTTGGCATTGCAAATGATGTAGAAAGTGGAACTATACAATAGTGGAATGCTGTGAAACAGATCTGAACATCACAGATCTGGAAAATTGAGTAAGTCTTCCAAGAAACACAGGACTGGTATTCGTTGATCAAAATGACTGTTTTCTAATATCTGCATGTGAATAAGGATGCTGAATCGATTGAAATAAATCCATGTTTTCTCCATGCTCCTTGGCAAAATAAACTTTGTGAGAGAGTAGGTTACCACCTGACCCTACTAGGATGAAAACTGTACTAATTCTGATAAAGAGATAAAAAAAACTTTGCAGGCTTCTCAAGTGTAATTATACTCATATTTTCTAGTGGTCACATGTGTAGAGAACCTTGTCTTTAGGCAGACCAGCGCCTGTTACCTTACTGTGAATGTAAACAAGTTGGAAATGGAAAGGACAAATTTTCACTAACCTGTGCTTTGCTGTGAATGACACTGTTGAGAATGTTTTCTTTGATTGTGAGTCACTGTGTTCAACTGATATTTTATTACTTTCTCAAACGGATGAAATGCACTTTAAAAACTGTATAATAGGTGATACTGATATTTTGTGCAGATCCCACTGAATTTGCAGCATACATGGGAAGATTTGGGAAACTTTGATTCCCATCAGTCACTCATTTCATTTTTCACAGAAATGCAGATTATTTTGTGTTCTGTTCAGAAGCAGCAACATCACAATATCTACGTTGCTATTCCTATTAGAATCATCAGGGATACTGACTTTGCAGATTTAGTGTATTATATTCTAGCCACTGTTTTTCTCTGTGCTATGATGCTAATATTTCCTCTGCTTTGGAGCCGTGCTGTACTTGAGTGCCAGCTAAACATTGATCTTATCATGTTCTGGTCATGCTGATAGATGAGCCTACTGATGAGGGCATTAGTCCTTTAATATTTGGTGTACAGTTATGATAATCTGATACAAACATTGATTAAAACAGCAGTTTAAACTTCTATTTTTATCAAGTTTGATTTTTCAATAACTATTTTATGTTTTCTCTTGCCAATTAATTTCCAGTCCACTGGAATGAAAGTGCAATGTTTGGTAGAGGTTAGGCCTGTGTTTTAAGGACTGTGCTTTTTAATGGTAGTTCTTTTATCTGCTTGTATTGAGACGAAATAGGGCAGTTAGCTGAGAAAGCTATTCCCTAAGTGTCTCAAGAAGAAGAAAACCTTGAGAATTAGACCTGTGTGTCTAAGACTAATGTAACATAAGACTGCTAAAGCTGTATCCTAGGCATGCAGTAATACTCAGATACTTGTCCAATTGATGCAGTTGAGAACTTTTGTTAATCTTGGAAATGAAATTTTTAGACTAAACCCCATTTTTTTGCAGTGATTTCATTATAAACTTCAAAAGGAACACTGCGATAAAAGCTAATACCAGTAAACTGAGCTTGGTTTCTCATTTCTTCCCTGTTTCTTGCTCTTAGGCTGTCTGTCGTTCTGTGCTGTATGAAGACTTTTCTTACATTTGCCTGCTTGTGAGGTTGGCTTTGTTAGAAAAGGCAGACCAAAGGAAATAGTGTTACTGTGTTGCAGATTTTTCGGCTCTTTATCCAACTTCAGTACAAGGAGAAAACATTGAATTAATTCTAAGTAGCACTCTGGTGGTCCAACTGCAGTGGTTCCTTACATTGCCTTAGTCCACAAAGCCTGATGCATTTCAGCAGCAAGCTGATCCTCAGACCTGTTCACGTCTAAAAGGCTCATATGGGAGATGAGCTCCATCCAAACCTTAACATAATAAAGATACAGTGTAAAGGTACAAATGCTCTTTTTCCAATTCAGTGCAGTTATTTTTACCTCAGTCTTAATTTAAAAAAAAAAAGTGTGATGTGTTGCATGATAGTGCTGTGCTTTCAAAGAACTTACTTCTGAGGATGCAGTTATTCAGGAGCTTTATTACTGAAAAGCAATATTATTTGTTCCCAAAATATAGTCGTGTTAAAATAGGTAACATGTAATGTTAGAATTCAGAATTTCTGGGAGTCACATAGATTTCACTGTCATCAATACCTTTGTGTCACTCAGCTTTCAAACTGGGTAAATATGGAAAATTTCCATGAGATTACTTGTAAGGTTTTGTTTCCATACTACTATGCATATACATCAGAAAACACCACTGCTTTCATCTCTTAAATTGTTGTGTAACTTACTCCTGTGCTAGCTTATTTTTTAATACTGTCACCCATGATTAGCAGTGCAGCTTGGGTGCCTGTACACATGTTCTTAGAGCATTCAGGTTAAAGTTTGTTGAAGGTTGAGATGCTTATGTCACATAATTGTATTTTTCAAGTATGAAAAGAACAGAAAGCTGGATCCTAGTCTGAAATGGTGATAGATCAAGAAAAGCAGTATGAATATGTGATTGAAAATTTTAGTTTCATGATCTTTCACACATGTGCATTAAGTATTTTTCCTTCATCAGACAAAAGTAGATACTCACCTACAATGCATGCTGAAGTGTTCAAGCTTGTATAAATGATATGAAGAGAAATAAATGTAGAATATATATCTCCATATACAATATATAATCAATATATATTATGTATAAATATGTATCATCAATATATGATAAATACTTCAGTTTCACTTCAGAATAGCAAGGTGTTGAATTGCATTGTAAAACAAAGCCCGTGAAGTCAAAGTTCTCCCCTCCATGCCTCGCATCAGCTGCTGCAGGTAGCTGAGATGAGATTGTTCCCTAGTGCGCTAGGTACTTGGATCTGCATTTCCTTCCACCCATTTCTTGCACATCAGTATGAGCCATCTCAGCATCGGCTTCCCCTTTTACTTGCCAACTTTACCAAATCTGCTCTTCTCTCATTTTGTTGTTTAATGAAGATCAGTCAGTCAGTCTGTGAATTTAAGGAAAGGTGTGAGAACTCTCTGTTTCCAAGCTGTGGACAGTGCCTTTGAGAACAGGGTGATAGCAAATAGAGGCAACAGCCTCTGGAAAGGTCTTGGTGAGCTACAGTGTGCTTTGTATCCCAAGTCCTTTTGAATGAAGTTCTGATACCACAAAAACATGAGACTGTGTATACAGAGGCATCGGTACAGTTTAGGTCATTTAAGTCTGATATAAAATACCGAGGCAAAAGGGATATTCATTCCTCTTACTGAAGTATCTCTGTATGACTAGGAACTTGCAAATGAACTTGAGCAGTTCCAAAGGGCTGTGTCCTGAAGACGGCTTGTGCTAAAGGAAATCAGTTTGTGTGTGACTTCTGTAGGACTCCAGAAAGAGACATCTGCTTCAGCTTTCAAAATCAGTCATGTATTTCAAGGTTTGTAAATGTTAAAAAAAAAACAACAAAAAAACAAAAAAACAAAAAAAAAAACCCAAACCAACCCCAAAAAACCCAGCACCCACAACCAAAAGACTGAAATTGTTGATCTTTCTCTATTGAACTAGAGGCAGCAATTAAAAGGAGATTTGGAACAACTGTGTTTAATTCTAGTTAATTAGAGATGCCAAACTTTCAGATAATTGTTACATCTGTGGAATAGAAGGGGTTTATTAAGGGGGCAGAGTTGCCATTTGTGGCCCATCTTGCTAATCATATAACAAGCCCTAATGAGGCTAGTTCTTATTCTTCCATCGTTTGTTGTGTGAAGCTGTCATGATCTGTCAACATCATCAGCTTGACTGAGGAAAGCTGCTCTGCTCCTCTGAGCAGCATGGGGTTTTTGGCATCGTGTGAACAAGGCTTTTTTGCTTTTTATTCTGTGATGATCATCAGCTGGGGAGGACTGGAAGCTCAGTTTTATGCTTGGTGCTGTTATGTGCCACACAGAGATGGATGTGTGTGTGTATGTATTTGTCTTTAGTGCTTAAATGCTTGTTCTGTATTTGCATTAATGTTTAAGTGGTTCATAAAAGTTTACCTTAACTAGAGGTAGGTCTTTCAACACTGCTCTTCTCCATGGATTTTTGAAGCGTCCAGTAAACATGCCACATGAGGTCTAGCTTGCCTGCCATGGGCCTTACCTGGAATATTGGATCATTGAGCTTCCTAGGATACTAGTTTCCATTTGACAGAACTGAAGAACTGCTAGGGACCTAACTTGGATGTGCAAATTAAGCATATTTTCTCTATTCCATATGTATACATGCATATGTATACTTACATATAGCATGTCTGTCCATGCTTGCTCTCGCATTTCCTATATTCAGCAGGCTTGAGAGCATGTACTGAGGTAAATACTTTTCCCCCTCCCTGCAGCTAATGCTCATCACAGGTGCCATTTTATCTTGAAAAATCACAAAGATGGTGAGGGAAGCCAGTTCTTCACAGGAGTCTCATAGGAGTGGGCAAAAAGTCTCTCAAACACAGAGCATGGTCCTTCCATGAACTACTTCTCAGAACTAAGTAGGGCATAGATACACCTCCCCAAAAGAATTGTTTCTCATAGGTACTGAAGCAAAAAGAGGTTTCTAAATGGTAGTTTCAGCTCCCCATAAATTATGTAATGCTTATGAACTGGGGTCAAGTGCCCCCTAGATTTGCTCAGTAAAAGTCAATGCATTATTTTTACTATAATAAAGGGATTATAAATATTTTGCATTTTTTAACAGCTAGTGACTATAAAGATGGTTTTTCTTCTGTCTCTGTCATTCCTTGGCTTCTCCTTTAGCAAAGTAGGACTGTCAACCACTCTGAAGCAAACGTGACTTAAATTCTTTCTAAAGATCATTTGTTACCTGATGATCTGAATTGAGACCCACTGCCTTAGAACAACAGGTTCTTTTTTTAGATAAAGTCCTTCCAGCAGTCTCTGACAATATGCTTCCCATGTATTTATGCCTACATCTGTCTTAATGAACAGCAAGAGTAAATCCAAACACTTCCAAATATTTTAATTTTTTTTTATGGACAAGTACAGTTGAATGTACATAACTAAATTTTATTCATGAGACATTTTGACAGTCACCTCCTCTGACCTTAGGCTGTTTTTCCGGGGTTCTTTTCATTCACTGGACATTCTTTTGTACCTAGGACCTGTAAATGGATCAGCATCTTCAGCTTGCATGTTAATAATGTCCTAGACAACTTTTACATTTGGATGTAGTTGTATTGTAGCTCCTGGAAGAGCACTTTCACTCCACAAAATATGCTTATGATTCCAGCTCTTCCCAGAAGTCCCGTTTATTGCATTTGTTTCTTGATAAAAGTTCACTTATTAGCATCTGAGTTTGCCAGTACTCTGTAAAGCCAGGGCTTCACCCCCAGAGATTTAACATACTAGGGCATTAAAAACATCTTCCTTGTTGAAGTACCACTTCCTGCAGGTACAGATGCATTACAGAACTCGCACCATAGCTTCAGTCTTTTACAGCACTGGTCATTTCTTACCTGGAAGGGTAATCACCCTTGTCTCCCTCTTCTCTGCATTTTGGACTGCTCGCACAGTTCAGCTACTAACTTCTTTCCCCCTAACTTAAACACACCAGTTATTGTCTGTTTCAGCAGCTTAAAAAAAAAGGGCTTATTTTTAGTCTTTTACACTGGAAGTGGATTCTCAGTGTCACAAAGTGCTGAGTCACTTTATTCCTTTTTTCCTCTTATTTGGTAGCTATCAGTTGTAACTGATTCTTAAAGAAAATTTAGCACATTACAGAAATTACTGTTAATTGGTTATTTCTTAAGTGACAGCATAAGTAGTAGAAAACTTAAGTCCTCTTTCTAAGGATTACCCAATGTGCTGAATACTCTGGGGTAGAACATTTGTGGTTCCTTTCAGAAGATCTTCTACCTGCATGTGAAAAGCCTGTGTCTTATCTCATGTAACAAATCATAATAATCATATTGGAACAGCTTATGTTGAGCAAGTACTTTTATTTACAAGAACATAGGTGACAGTTTTAAAATTAAAAAGTGGAACAAGTCTACTTTCAGTCTTCAGCCTGGTATAGATGGAGTCTCCAGCTTGACTGATTTCTTATTTGGCATTCTAATTTGGAGATCAAGTTTGTGGCAAAACTATAACAATCCAGTAATTTGGTACCCATCTCATTGTTGAAAGCCACATACTATAGCTTAGTCTCTTCGTACATAGAAGATATTATATCCAAGTTCAACCATACCCCCAATAAGCAAGGCCCACAAAGGGATAAATACGTAGGCTAGTTTCATTGTAGTAAATCGTTGCAGTTTAGCACAGAGGGCAAGGCAGAAGGCTAATTTAAGTAGCATTGCAATGAGATACCAGGCTTTTTTCTTGATGTTTTGGGAGCCATTGCGAGGGTCGAAGCCAGACTTGCAACGTCCAGCCATTTTCACAATTAACATAACTAGAAGAATAGTATCAAATATCCAGACTGGAATAAAAATGAGGAACCAGTTCCACGGTGCTTTCTCATCCAACTTCAGCACCAGCATGATCAGGAAGAGTAATGTAAAAAGCCATGTCAGTAGTACTCTTTGCGCCAGGGACATTCTCATTTAAACAGCTTTGAGAAGAAGTCTTTCACTGTCAGCAACAATCTAACAAAACAAAAGCGGGGAGGCATCAAAAGATGTCACTATACAACCATTAGGCATATTCCTTAAAGGAGACTAATTTCTTGTTCTTGCTTTCCCACCCCTTCTAACCTCACCTTATACTGCTTCCTAGCATTTCTTTTATAACCCCCATTCTCAGTGAAGCATGTGGGTTTGGTCCTGCCCACCATTCAGTTTAGGTGCCTTAAGTCAGCTGTGTAAACTGCTTTATTCTAAATTTGTTCTGTGAAACAAATTGTGCTTTAATCCTACACTAGCTGTCAAACTCATTTAGGGATTTTTGTATGCTAGGAATAGGTTTAGATCCCTTTTCCTCCAGTACTGAGGTACCCATAGTTCAACACTTGAAACTAAACCTAACAATTGCCTCCCTATAACAAAATAATCATAGTAAAATGTAAACTAACTAACAAGCATGAGTAACAAGCCACCTGAAAGATCCTGTTGTGGGCAAAGCTGCAGCTGAAACCACACAGGCTGAAACTGAGCCAGTAAGACCTACTACCAGTAGTCAAGCAGCATCTTAAAACTATGTAAAGCTACAGATAATGTAGCAAGTATCTAAAGTATGCAGACACTGGCTGACAGAAACGCTATTTAGGTTTATTAGGTTGGTAGTATATTTAAACTTCGATGTAGTCATGGCAAAAGAAAAAACAATGACAAGGGCATCTGTCTGCCATGACAGTCATAAAAGTTAGTTTTTATACTCCTAACTGAAAGGCTTTTACCACTGCATCTGCCAGAAGCTTTTCACTGCAAGTATAAAAAGCAGGGGTGAGAAGAACTATGATCTTCCTGAAGATTTCATGCTATGAAAACAGATGATTAATATATACATCAGTGAAACGGTGCTGACAAAGGTTTCTTAATTATTTAAAAAAAATTCAAATTTTTAGAAATCCAGTCATTCCCTTTATAACACTGATATTCTTTCACTTGAAATAAGTAACTGAGCTTTGATTTGTTCCAGATTACAGAAACATTTAAATTACTGAAGGTAAATTGATGTGTTCTGAAGCACCCAATCCTCACCACCAGATGCCAGAAGGGAAAGGCAAGACCTGCTTCCCCTCTGCCTCCTCTTTGTCTCTGGCCACAAATTGTTACTGCTTCCTCTGTTACTGATGTTCACACAGTCACCCGATTAAGCCTATCAAACTCACTGAACAAGCAGAAACCTATTAGCACCTTTTTCTTTTTAACTGCTCTTAGGTTTTTGCTAGATTGGCAAGTTGAACCAACTCTGTGCTCAGGTAAGTATTGGAACCAAAAGGAAGGAAGTAAAAGCTGCTGGCTTAACTGGTTAGGAGATGACCTTAGAGCTGGTGGATAACCATTTTGTACACCGCTAAAATTATTCTACAATTTAAAACTGTGTCTGCTGATACACAGTTCAACAGACCTACATTTTGTTCAGTCTGGGTTTGAAATTTTGCTGGATTTGATTTAGTGCATAGTAGTGGGACTTCTCTTAAGGAAAAGATCCAGTTTAGCCAAAAATAATCTAAATTCGAGTTACTGTCAGTGCATCCCCTCCCTTATGTTAGGGCTGACACTTGTGTGACACAGAGCAAGCAAGTTCCTTGAACTGAACTAGCAAAAAAATAGTTTAAAATAGGATTTTTGTAGTTTGCTTTTTGCTGTCTCAGTTCTGCTCAGATCCCTGAAGAGTCTGGTGAATATCAGTTACTGGCAGGGTGGAACCGAGACACCCTCCTTAGGGAAGGGGTAAAGCTTAGCAGTGACACTCAACGTAAGTTAAATGCTAAGTAGACAAAAAATTGGAGGAGGTCTAGATAGCACTGCTCTTTTCTTGTAAACATGCCTAAACCAGCTGGCAGGTGCAGAGGATTACAGAACAATTACTATGACCTGCCTGAAGTATTTCCAGTCTTTTGAAAACATTCCCAATATTCTCAAGCGCAAGTCTGTGGCTAGAGTAAAGAGAGTAGTGTTCCAAAATGAAGTTTCAACATTCCTTTCATGAGAACCTTTTTGAAAACTAGTTCTAGAAATCAATGCTGCAGATGCTACAAGAAGGAGAATCTCTCATTAGCAACCTGGATAAAGTGGAAACAAAAGAAACAGACTGGAAATGGGCCTGAAAGGAAAAAAAGGAATTCAACACTGTTACAAGTATCAGGTTATCAGATACTCAAAGAAGGTGCTATCAACTGTCTTGGAGGAAACAGAAAGCTGCTGAAGGTGTATTAGATTGGGCAACTCAATTTGAAGGTTGCTCACTTGATGAAAAGCTATTCAGTTTTCCTAAGTGTTCAGAACCGCTTTGTAACAATTTTAAAAAGCGCAGGCAGAAGACGCAGCATGGGGCATTATGCTGCCTTTCTTCAATCTAATTAAGAGATGCAATGGCGAGATTGGGCAGGACTGCAAGGCTCCGTTCAATTTTAGAGGCTTTTTTTGATAAAAACTGAAGAAAATCCTAGTGTACTTTTGAGATCTTATCATCCTATAGTCCAAGTAAAGGAAGCTACCAAATTTGCAAGACTGACAGCTAGGGATACACAACTGACATAATGGGGAAGTGTTTGATTACATAGAGCACTTGACCATCTCTCACTAGGAAAGAAGGGATAGGCAGATTCTTAGCTAGAGGACAGCTATCACAGCCAGGTGGTTAACACTGGAGAAAGGATGCAGATATGGTGCATGTCTGAACTAGCTCTTTTGTGAAAACACTGCAGGAATGCCAAAGGCAGGGTGTAAAAATAAAAAAAGCTCTTGACTCCTTATAGGACTCATGTAATTAGTAGAAGTGAAATTTTTCAGTAGTGAGAAACACTATCTCAGCAGCATTACTGACCTTGGTGGGATGATCTACATAATTAGAATATTATGATAGCTAATTATATCCTGTTTAGAAGGAAAAAAAATCAAGGGAGAAACTTACACATTCAGCTCACTATTAGCGGTAACATAGATCAACAAATTTAAACCCCGACCATCGCCTAACAAAGTTCAAAAAATTATAATATACTGAAACCAAATTAAATAGAACTCTAGTTTGATTAAATGCCCTTTTAAAGCCGATTCAGTAGGTATGAGTACTTTAACACCTAGAAAGAATGACATGTAAAGTAGTCGATAGGAATAAGGTTAGGTATTCACAAGTTCTCCTTGCAACTGGTGCATTCCTAGTTGACATAGCCTATGTAGATTTAAAAGTGTAAATAAATAACGTCAAACTACGACACCCCTTTCACTGGAGTGCTTGCTTTACCGTTTTTTTTCTCGGCGAAAGAGACTCCCGAGTGCTGAATTTAGCTGAACACACCACACCACCACCACCCCCCCCCCCACCCCCCCCCCCCCACCCCCCAATTCAGAAACTATGCACAGGAACAGAGGGAGGAAACAGGGAAGCCGGCCGAGGGTGCCGGGCTAAGCCAAGTCTGCGACAGCAGCGTAACAGCCCTCGTGGTCCTCCTCCTCCTCCGCCGAGGAAGGCTGACTGCTTCCAGCACAGGCCCGATCCGGCCTTGCCGGGCACGGTCCCCACCCTCCACCGCCGGTCGCCTAGCGCTCACCGCCCCGGGCCGACCCCCGCGGAGGCTGCGGCTCCGGCAGCGGCCGGGTGAGCGGGGCCGGGCCAGGCCCGGGGTCCTGCGGGCGGGGAAGGCCGCCTGCCTCCTCAACCCCGCGGCTGACCCTGGGCCGCTCGGCCGCCCCCGCGCACCCGCTCCAGCCCTCCGTGCCGGCCCCCCGCCTTCCCCGGTCCCTCCCCAGACCGAGCCGGCCTTCTCCAGCGGCCGCCGCCGAGCGGCCCCTTCCCTAGTTACGGCGGAGGCCCTGGCCGCCGGAGGAAGGACGGGCGCGGCGCGGCAACCGAGGAGGAAGCCCGCCCCCCCTCCTTCCTCTCCCCGCTACCTGACAGGCCCTTGCACAGCGCCGCCGCCGCTGCCCCCACGTAGGGTCTGGGCGCATCCCCCTCCCGCCCGGCTGCGCGGAGCCGGCCGAGCTCCCTTCGCCCGCTCCGCCACAGGAAACCCACCGCCGTCCCTACCCGCCGCCCCGGGCCTGGCTGGCTATTGGGCAGCGCGGACGTACGTCCTACCGCGGCCCGCTGTCACTGGGTAGTGGTGATGTCGCTCCGCCTCCCCCATCCCCTCAGCTACTCAGTGGAGGAGACGCCCATCAAGGTCAGCCAGCCCCCTTACGGCCGCAGCCGTTCAGCCTTGAGCCCCCCTCTTTGCCGCCAATTCGTGGAGAAGGTTGTCTGTCACACCGGCCCCTCCTCTGCCCGCGGAGCTGTCCGTCAAGCACAGCCCCACCTCCCTCCCGCTCTCGTTGGACAGTGTCGCCGCCAGTCACGCCTCGGCCCCACCCCCGCAAACGGCGGGGGGCGCTGTCGGCTGCCGACCCGCACCTAGCCCTGCCCCCGGCTCGGCGGCGCGCGCCCTCCCGGGTGGCGCGCTGTTGCTGCCGCCGCTCGGGCGCGCGCCGCCTCCTCCTCCTCCTCCTCCTCGTTCCC
>JANZLQ010000005.1:13231448-13247792 GCA_026212715.1 Elanus axillaris | reverse complement strand
TCTCCATGCTTGGACATACTCAAAAGCTGGACCTGGGCCTGGGCAGCCTGCCATAGGTGGCCCTGCTTGAGCAGGGGAGGTGGACCAGGTAACCTTCGGGCGTCCCTGCCAACCTCAACCATTCTGTGATACTGTGAAACTGTGAAGTTTTTATAAGAGATCTTCTTGTGTTGTTTTTTACCAGTTATGCTTGATCCTGGAATTGTTCAGATAGTATGTTTGGAAAACTTGTTTTATGTTTTGAAGTTACTTATACTAACTTTTTCAAAGCCTTTTGCATAATTTGTTAGGAATTTATAGCTTTACGGAATAAAATAGGAATTTCCTTGCATGTTAAATACTTGGTGCAGTTATATAAAAATAACATTTGTAAACTTTTTATAAACATAGGAAGGATGCTGAATGTTAGGTGGAGCTGAAAGCTTAAGTTTTTACCAACTATTTTTAAAAGGTCATGTGTAGAATACTGTACTCCACTGACTTTTTTTTTTAACTGGGCTTGAGTATGGGATTTTGTTTACATACCTACATTTTTCAAGGGAATCAGTGAGATGAAAGATTATTAAACATAAAAGTATTCAGATTTTTTTATTAAAATATTTTAACAGTTTTTTTAAATTCCTTCTTCCTTCTTTTCTTCCACTGGCAGCTTCCTGCCTTAACAGTTTGAAATGTAGGTACTTGTTGTGGTTTGGTTTAACCCCAGCCAGCAGCTAAGCACCACACAGTTGCTCACTCACTTCCCCCCCACCCAGTGGGATGGGGGAGGGAATTGGGAAAAGAAGTTAAAACTCGTGGTTTGAGATAAGAGCGGTTTAATAGAATATGAGAAGAAGAAACTAATAATGACAACACTAATAAAGTGACAGCAGTAATAATAAAAGGATTGGAATATGCAAGTGATGCACAGTGCAATTGCTCACCACCCACCAACTGACACACAATTAGTCCCTGAGCAGCGATCCCCCATCTCCACTCCCCCCAGTTTATATACTGGACATGACATCCCATGGTCTGGAATACCCCTTTGGCCAGTTTGGGTCAGCTGCCCTGGCTGTGTCCCGTCCCAACATCTTGTGCCCCTCCAGCCTTCTTGCTGGCTGGGCATGAGAAGCTGAAAAATCCTTGACTTAGTGTAAACATTACTTAGCAGCAACTGAAAACATCAGAGTGTTATCAACATTCTTCTCATATTGAACTCAAAGCACTGTACCAGCTACTAGGAAGACAATTAACTCTATCCCGGCTGAAACCAGGACAGTACTAAACTTCTTTAACTGCTGCTCATCTGTTAATATCTGAAGTAATCTATTTGTGAAATATCTGAGTTTGGTTTTAATGATAATGCATTCATATCTAAAAGAACTTGCATGTTGTAATAAAATATCTGGAAAGGATTCTATAATTGTCACCTAAACTTTCCTTTGATTTTACAGGATGTCCAGTATGAGAGAATATATGCAATTTTGTACAAAGACAATAATTCTAAATGTGAAGGCTTTTTATGTTTCTTTATTCTTACTTTTTTTCATGAACTAACTCTGGCTGACTGATTACATGAAAGAAAACTTTTAAAATTAATTTTCAGGGTAGGAATGTTTTATGTAGGCTGAAAGTTTTGTTTGATTTTTTTTTTCCTCCACATTGAAACTAATGACAGTGACATCAAAGATTAACTAATACTACTATTGCTACCATTAAAACAGACATGCCACTCTTCCTTGTTTTTCTCCATTTGACTTAGTTTTTGTCTGCTCTTTTCATGGTGTATTTAATTTTATAATTAGTGAAGTTCTAGCACTGTTGGGTTTGGGTTTTTTTTTCTCAAAAAATATCTAATAGTCTGTATGAAATTTTCTTGCATTTTATAACAAAATTATTCCTGGACTTCAGAATACTGTGCTGTGTAAATAACTATATGTTCCTTAATTTATCAGAAAAAAAAAAAGTATCTGCATGTAATATAACTCTCGTAAGGTTCTCATAAGGCAATAACAGATCACCTCTGTGCCACCTGTGTTTCACTGGGAAGGATGGACAAAACTGAGGCTTCTGGTGTCCTGTAGCAGCAGATTTGTAGTTTTTTGTTTACTTAGAGGGAAAACCCAAACTCTTACTAAAATAGTAACGAGGCAAGGTGTAAAGTAAATATAGCTGTTCAGCACTTTGCAGGTAATGGGAGTGTTTCTACATTCCCTCTGTTGGCCTTTGTAGGGAAGGTGGAAGTAAAGCTCTGTCTTTTTCTGTTAACAGCCTAAAATGACTGTGTGAATTCAGTGGAATAAATGGCGTCCAAAGTAACTGATGCTATAGTTTGGTACCAGAAGAAGGTAAGCTTTCTATTTGTTTTTACAGTGGCTTAAAAAAAAAAGAAAAAGTTGGCTAATTCTGTTTTATGTGTAAAGTATGATAAATGTAAAATACTACTGCATTATTGGTTACCATTGTATGAGAGTGAGTAGCTTGAAACTTACCTTCCAAAAGTAAATAAGTATTTAGTTACTGTATCTAACAAAATGGAATAGCTTTTGGTCTATATTGAAAACTCCTCACTCCCTTGGCTACTTGTGCTATGGAAAAAAAAGGAAAGAAAATTTTTGTTCTCAGTAGAATCTTAATTAATGTACTGGAGAATGTTGTTTCTATAGCACATAAATGAATCCTTGTGTTTAAGTAGAAAGTAAGAACTGAAACATATTTTCGCACAGTAACAAGGAACTGTGTAATCCATACCCAAAAAGAAAGGCTAGGGCTTCTCAGGAGTTAATTAGAAAGAAAAAAAAAATGGGGGAGGTCAAGAGGAAAAAGGTCTCATTTGGAGATACATAGTTACAATATCACCTGATACTGTATTTTTTGATTCATGTTTGCACATATAAATGTTGATGTCTCTTTCTAATTTGTCATTTTGACGATTTCAAATCATGGTATCCTCTTGCCATTAGTATGCCAGTTGGCTTATTCAGTTAAATTTCTTTTTAAAAGCTGAAAAATTTGCTAAGTTTTGAGACGTACTTCTTTACTAAGATGTAAATAACGTGTGATGATTTTTTTTCCTTGGCTCTCCATGATTTAGTAAATTTCTATGAGTTACTGTTTTCCTTGGGCCTATGGCTGTCTTTTTGAGAGGATGCATCTTGTCCTTAAAATTATGACAACAGTCTTCAAAACAGAATTTTTTTTAAACTTCTAGCTAAGCAACAGTTAATGTCTAGAAATAAGACAGTACTGCTATGCTTTGCTGAGATCTTAACTGTGCATTAAAGGTACAGTTGGAAAAGCAGAAAAACTAATTTTGCTGACTTACTTTATACCAAACAGTTAATTACGTATTAAAAAATGGAAAATAATTCAGAATTTAATGAGGATTTTTTGTTTTTATATTGTGTACTCTCTCTCTATTCAAGCTTTACAAAAAGTATTTTTGTAAAAGTATCAGTGGTATTACACTGTGGTTTTGAACTGTTTCTTGACTGCATGTTCAATCCTATTTTTTAAAGATTTGGAGGATGACTTCTAATAGATTTAGTGTAACAAAATTCAGTGCAGGATCTTATGGAAGGCAAAAGTGATGTTGATTTTACCCGCTTCCATTCATTCTCATAAATTTCATTCAGTCACACTGTCATACTGATAATACTTACAAGGACCAGATTGTGCACGTATTTGGTCTGGCCAGGACCTCTTTTGTGCGATGCAAGAGATGCTGGCTATCTGATCCTCATCATGTCTCTGAGGTTGTTTCATTGGTGAGAATGAGCTAGTCTTTGGACAAATCTTTTATGGTATTGAGCTTTATATATAAATGGTCCTTTGATGGAAGAAGGAGTCTGAACTTTCTAAATCTTACATGAAGTTCATGCTTGTTATCTGTTTTTCTTTTGGTTTTTTTCTTCTTTTTTTTTTAAAATACATGTCTGTTTTCCTGTTGGTCATACAGGAAAAGGAATCCCATATGTGATATGCTCTAACTTTCCATCCTCCTGATGTTAGGAAGGCAGGATCTTCTGCTGATGAGTCACTGTGCTGTGATCTTACAGAGGGAATGCCTTCTGATCTTGATATAAACAACCTATTCCTCAACTCTTCCCAGGACACTGCTCCTGACAGGATTACTCATTATCAGCATAAGTCATTCTTTTAACCCTAGTTCTGTCATTTTTTTTCCCACTGATTTCACACACATTTCCATTTATTTCATTCATAGCAACAACAATATTTCTGCTGCAAGTCTCTGTAGGCTTTTACAGAGGTCGTCTTGGCCCGGAATTGCATGCTGCCTTTATGGCAAGGAGTTGTGATGAGGTGACTCCTGTTGCTTCATGAAAGACTGGGCTGTCTTCAGGAGGGATAAGATCTTGCATAAACCAGGTGTCAATGTTTTCCATAGTGTGAACAAAATTTAATTGCACTCCACATGTGGACTGGGGTCTTCCAAATGAGCAGGCTTTGCTTCTTTTGGTATGAGTAAGTAGAGTCTTATTTTGGGACAAATGGTTGCACTGAAGAAATGTTGTATCTCATGCAAATGTTTGTGCTAATTAGATTGTTATTTCTTAGGTCCCATTTATTGAAGGTTCTCCTGGATGGATCAGGCTGGTAACACCAAGGGGTTTTTTAACTTTGTAGTGCGGTTTGTGATCCTTTCTTGGTAGCATCTAGGCTCTTTCACCCATGTCCTTGATTTTATTTATTGATTTATATCTCTCACATGGCACAGTATTCCCCCCACACCCCGGATTTGTTGTTTGCACCAAATATTTCAAATTGGAGAACAGGAAGAGCTATGATAGTGGGTACCGGACATATTTTTGTCCTTTCTGATACATTTCTATTACATGATTACTTATGATGGCAAAATACTGAACGCTGTGAACAGGTGGTTGCTTTCAGTTTTAAGATTTTATTTCAGTTACCAAAGGTGTCCCACTTACTTTGCTTTTTAGATCCACTGATTCCTTACAACAGAACAGGAATTGAAAGTGGGGCGGGATCAAAACTTAGCACATTCTGGCAGCAGAACATTGTTTCTGGGGTAAGAGAGAGCTAGGGTTGCAGTCAGTATTGATCAAACTGATATGACTTGCCTATATGATAAAATGAGGAAAACAACACTATTTTGGGGAGGTATTTCCAGATTAATGACTTGGCATAGTAATGCCCTAAAAAAGAACATGAAGAACTTACAATATTTGTAGTCATACATAAAGGAGAAAAATATATATGCAGGAAATATTGAACAAATAACTTGCTTCTTGCATTTCTTTTGTTTTCAATTGTAATGTATTTTTGGATGTACTTTTTGATGGATGTATTTTATGTCTCTACTGAGTTTCAAAGGTCTGTTGGTTTCTCAAAAGTAAAGCATTTTTGTATTTCTGTAATGGAAAGAGTTAAGCAATTCAGCTTTTCCAACCCTACTTCAGGCAACTTTTCCCAACACCAAGTTTACTCATGTGACTCATACTATTGTCTGAAATTGAGCTCCTCACATGAGGTTGATTTAATAATGTGCTTAATTGTTTAAAAGATCAGACCTTTTATTATGTAAACTTGTTTTTTGTTGTTGCAATAGACTTGTACTGCTTTTAGTGCATTGGAGCTCTTAATTACTGTCTTGTCAAAATGAATTCTTAGTTATTTTAAGTTGGATTGTAAGATTTCAGATAGTGTATTATACCAACTTGTTGTTTGAGATATAAGATTGCATGGACATAGCTTTACTGCTTCCAGTGATAGCTTGTGTTTCCCAGCTGGTATGCTACAAATACTTTTGCAAGGCATGAAATCTGAACAGATAAATCGTGCTAGATATAGGTTGGGTCTGTAGAAAGCAAAATAAATTAAACCGCTGCTGTGTTCCTGGATGCACTGCGGAGTGCAATGGTGAGATTTTTGTTTGTCAGACAGGGTTTGTCTAGCTTGTTGTCAACACTTTCTGCTGCACTGGTTCTTGCAATAGAAGGGTGTGGCAGGGGTGTCTGCATTGCTCTCTGGAATGGTTCATTACTTTGGTCCCAGAGAGCTACCAAGCTAATATTCACGTATTGTGTGCTTTGTTTATCCTTAGGATTATGTGTATTTACCAGAATACTGAACTTGCTTCAGATTTGTAATTGATGACTTCTATGGAGAAAGCCATCACAAAGCTTTGTCTAAAAAAATTTGACACCCCCACAATTATTTTTACAAAATTTCAGTATCTGATGGTGTACCTTTCTGATACTGAATACTTTATGCATACTTGAAGTATTGCCTTAGTAACAATAACTGATGTTAAAAGTAATAAAATTGGTAATAACCTACAATATTGCTTGTAACTTAAGGTTTTTGCATTGATTTCTTATAATACTTTCAAGTTTTATAGATAATAGTAGATGTGCAATTTTGGGTCTGGTTTCCAGTTTGGAGACTATATGTAGATTTACCTTAACAACTTTCTGATTTTCAGTCCTCACAGAAGACTTGCTGCTAAAATGGGGAACTTCATACAAATTTGTTGATGATATTTGAGGAGAGAATTATGTTGTTCCTTCTCTTGGGGATGGCTGTAGGGGAAGGCAGAATGGAACTTAATGAATTGAACTCCAATCCTGCACCTGATTGCATATCAGTTAACTCTGCCAATGCAGCTTTCCACTGTTTAGGGTGTCCCTTGGGAATGGCTGTTAAAGGGCACAATAAAACAAATGAGATGTTTTCTCTCTCATGGCTTTAAAGGGCAAAATTAGTGTTCTAATTGCATTGCTTTAAGAGCCATTAATATTCAATGTTTTACAGTTCATTAGTCCAAGATTATACTTGCCAAGTTAATAAAGGAGGAAATAAAAATTATGTCATTCCCTGAAACCACCTGGTTTCCTTTTTTGGCACTGAATTCGCATGCTGCATTGGTGACCCTGGCACCAAAGCCAGTTTTTGCCAAATGGTTGGGCGGTATGACTGTATTACCTACAACTCTGTATGCTGAAACTGCATCAGTTCAAAAAGGTCTGCCTTCAAGTACCAAAAGTTGTCATCTGACCAAATAGTGGGGATTGCCCTCAGCACCTTGTTTTGGTGAGGCAAAATTCAACTTTTTGAACCTTGTGCAAAAGATCACTCAAATATTGGCGCTGTGGCTGAACGAAGCAGGCTTGCATTTTGCCTGGCTGTTGGCTCCCATGCCTGCTTTGCCTTTGCGCAGACTTTCATGCACTTATCTGGTGAATTTGGTCAGGGGACTAATGCAGTTAAAACTTCAACTGTGAATCTATAAGGAGATGAATCTAATGGGGGGCAGGAGAGCAAAGAGCTGAAATCCTTCTGTCTTCAGAGGGATTCTCTGATTTTTGAGTCATTTCATTATGCCTTGTGAAGCTATAACCTACCATTTTCTTTTATCTTCCTGAGTGATCTGATTGATTTTCAGCCACCCAGATGAATGTGCTGGCGCAAGGAAAGTATGCCGCTGGAAGTGGAAATGAGCGGGGGTGTAAGGGCAGTGCTGTTTTAAAATCCTAGATGCAGTGCTGGTAAAATTGCTGGATTTTTAGTGGTCTTCAAGGAATTATACTGAATAATAAAGCTGTCAGAGTGGTTTTCTTTTCCCAGTTACGTCTTGAGGCTGCTTTATTTTGTGCAAATACGTAATCATTAAACAAAAAAAAGTGTTGCAGAGGTCTTAATTCCTTAACACTTGGAGAGTAAGTGAGCTGTGTTAACAGTAGTGTAGCCAGTGGGTCAAGGGAAGGGATTATTCGCCTCTCTCTGTTCAGCTCATGTGAGACAGCATCTAGGGTGCTGTGTCCAGCTTTGGGCTGTCCGGTACAAGAAAGGTATTGGCATTCCTTGGCAAGCCCAGTGGAGTGCCACCAGGATTGTTATGGGGCTGAAGCATGTGATGTACAATTGCTCAGGTTTGCTCAGTCTTAAGAGAGGGCAAAGGGGAGAGCTTACTGCTATCGCAACTACTGCTTCGGAGGCTGTTGAGAGGATGGAGCCAGGCTCTTCTCAGAGGTGTGCAGGGACTGCATGAGAGGCAATAATTACAAGTTGAAATGTGGGAAATTATGATAAAAACGTTAAATGTGACATTTGCCAAGTGTGGAGACAGGATCCCAGAGAGGCTGTGAAATGTTCAATCTCTGGAGATGTTTGGATCTCTACTGGATAAGTCCTTGGGCAACCCACTGTAACTGGACATGCTTTGCACAGGAGGTTGTGTTACATGACCCCCAGACATTCCAACCTATGTGATTCTGTGATGACTTTAGTTTTAAATTTGAAGATGAGTAAATGTTATTATAAGGGACTGAGCTTAATTGCGATTAATGACAGAGATGGAATCTCATTCAGTTTGTGCTGCTTTTTGGGTTTTTCCTCTATAGTCCACTTAAGCCAAAGAAATGGTACCTGAAATTAGCCCTAGCGTCTAGTTCATGTCACTAGAAAATGGCTTAGAGTAGGTGTTAGTTATTCCTGTAGTCTCATTTAGTTTAACCTGCAAACTGTTTCTAACTATTCTTATGTATATAATTTTCCTTTATGTTTAATTGTGCAATGAGAAAAGATGTTTCATGTTTTTAGTAGATAGGCTGAAATCTGTAAACTGTTATGCAGGGCAGTAAGTAGAGCTAGCTGACTGATGTTATCAAGAATTAATCTGTTAAGAATGATACAAGAAAACTTTTAATACATAGTTGATTAAATATTTAATTATCTATTACTGTACTCTGAAAGGGATGGTATCTTTGAAGTAAGCTTTGATAAAATTATTGTTCAGTGAAATGCCTGTAAGACTAGTACTGTTGCAGTTATTGCCAGAATTTAAGCAGGTCATTAGTTGGCAATTCAAACAGTTAAGAATAATAACACTTAAAGTTTTGAATTGCTTCATTTTACTCTAAATAGTTGTTCTCAGCAGTCCCTCTGGGCCGAACAGGGAGAAGGGAAGGGAATCCCAGAATCTTTTAGTAATCAGAGTAACAATTCAGCAGTCATAAATCCAAAGCTCTGCACCTCAGGATACACAGCTTTAAGCCCTTCGTCGTCCTTCTCCATTTGAATAAAAGTTACTAAATTCTTTGCTATTAGCAGATAGTGTACAACTATTATATGGTGATTTCTATCTGCGGTTTATTAGCCAACTTTGTCTTAGCTTAGCTTGTCCAGTCCACGTATCCACCATAAACAAAATTGAAAAAACCCTACCACCCTTGAAAATTAAAAACATCCTGAAAAAAAAATCATCCTGACAACAGAAATCTGTTCCAACAGAGATAATAATTACACTGCTGAGCTACTACATTATTGCCTTTGCTGCAATAGGGATAAGTTCATGTAAGAAATAAAATGGGTTTTAAAATAACTTTTTAATAATATTGTTCTGAGTTTTGAGAAAATAAAAAATTATTTGTCTAATATCTGAAACTGTATACTTAAACATTAGCTAAATATGAAGCACTTTAAAGGATATTTTTAAAATGAATAATAGTACATGTATATAAATTATTTATATATGGATATCTTAAAATTAATAAAATAATACAGTTTTTGGAAGAATATTGGACTGTAAAAGTTAATAAAGCATATTGGCTAATATTTTAGCACTAAATATTTTAATAAGGTGTTAAACTCTTAATTTCCTTGGTAGATAGTCCAAGGAAGCATCTTTGTTTTTTATTTACCAAGCTCTGTATCTTGTATCGTTTGGATTTGTAATACTATTGTGATGTTGCTTGTAAAAGTGTTTAGAGGTTTTAAAGAGCAAAGCTTAGCATGCAGGTTTCATTATTGATAAACATTAAAGTTTTAAGATCCAGCAGGAAATACTATGTATTCTTAGGATTATAATCTTTGCTAGTCTGCTTGGTCATAAATTATAAATGTCTCCTGAAATATTGATCAATTCCATTAGAATCAGAAGGCCTTGTGAGTATTGGGCTACAGGTTGATACCATCACTACATTAGCTTAAAGTGAATATCGGTGTCATTCACAAAGCTCAAATTCAATCTTGATGCACATTTGCCTTGTTATATGAAAGATGCTAGGAAGAAATATCATACAGTGCAGAAACCCTTTGCACTGGACTTTATTTGAAGTAAAACTTAGCTGTGTTTTCAAAGTAATTTTTACTTAGGCTAATTGCTCTTAATGTCACAAAACCAAACTGTACAGGTGTCAAACAAATTTTAGATATATAAAGAAATGTGATCAAATGCTTTTTGAGGCATTTGATTGGGAAGGAATAAGTACAATTATTTTAGGTAATTTCAAGGAGCGCATATGTCTCAAAACCAGAAAATGTTGTAAGGAGTCTGCACTTAAAAAGGATCTTAAACTTATTTAATCTTCCAGTAAAGAGCTAGCTTTGTCAGGTGAGTTTAGTTTTGTCAAATGTGTAATTGTATAGGTTAATATCCCATGCCAAGTCACATACAAGTTAATAATTTTTTTTTTAGAATTAATTATATGTGAGGAAACTTCTTTCTAGAAAGCCTGTTTGAAGTTTATTATGCATAGTTAATTTAGGATGCTAAACCCTCACTTTTCCATTGTGAAAGATGACTGGCAGAGTTTTCAGTCTTTGCACGTAATCCCTTATATGCTGAAAATGTTAATAGCAGCTTGTAGAATAGTTGTTAATTCTGCAAATACATAAAGGAACAGAATTCCTTTCATCTTAGTGTTTTTTGAGGCACGGTGCCTTGAGAACTGAACATTTTAGAGGTAACTGGTTTAGGTTGACTGGATAGAATCTTGGCATTGAGGAAGCCTGGGATGCATAATTTAAACTAAATGTGTATAAAATAACATCTGCTAGTTCATCTAGTTCTGCTACAGGTAGGTTATACCAGAATTTTTTATATCTGTAAGCTATTACTGACAAGTTTCCTACAACAGGGTTGTTTTGTTGTTGATGCTTGGTAATTACAGTTACGTTTAAAAAAGGTAAGATAGGCTCGTACTTGGATTAACAAATAATTTTAAAAAGATAAAGGGAGATTTTTTTGTTAATTTATTTTCTGCCAAATCTTAATAAATAAATAAATGCTATAGAATACAAATTTCAGATCCTCTTATATTAAGTATTTTTTAAATTAGAATTAATTTCTGTGACAAATGAGATTAAAATTGGCAAGTTGTGTTGTATAGTTTGCTTAAAAAAAAGGTCTATTGCCATTTGTAGACTGGTCTAGTGGATTGAAAATATCAGTGGTGAGCTATTATACAAACAGTCTCACACTAAGTCTTCAACAGATTTTTAAAGTATTACTTATTCTTGTATAGTTAAAAATTGGACAAGATTTGGACCTTTGTATTTTGTACTTAAAATTTTATTTGAAGGACACTGCAGAACTTGCAGCTATAATGGATGAGACTCCAGGTAGAGTTGGTGGGTTCAGGAGTATATAGGTACTTGAGTTGATTGGGGACTTCTTGTTGGCCTAACAATTCCAGGCACTGGACATTTGAACACCTGCAGATGAGCCCTAGGGACAGTTGCATATTGAGGGAAAGCTTGCTTTGATCAAGTTTTGTGTATATTTAAATTCTTCAGGTTGGAAGCATGAATGATATTATCTCTAGAAAGTTATTCCTTCATTTTATTTGCCTTTAGACCTTAATTTCTTTGGTATTGCTAGATGCTAGACTTCTTTTCAGTGTCCTGCAGGTATGTACAATTTTAAAGAACTGCATGAGTAGGCAAGAGCTAGAGCCTACATGCAAACATTTGACAATTTAATATTTAGATTTAACATAATTGAGATGCAAATACTTGTAAATCAAAACTCTTTGAAGATGGAATTGACTGGTGTTCTCAATAATTTAAAACTGGGAAGGTTTGCTAGTATTAACTTACATTCTTGAATTCATTAAGGAATTACGTTCTTGAATTTAATTCATACAGGTGTCTAGCATCTGGTAATAACAATAATATGTTCTAGTTTAGCTTGTCAATGAAAAACAGTTTTCAATGAATTCTGCCAGATATGTTTCATAACTGTAAATGTATTTTCCTGACATAAGGTAGAGAAGAAAAAAATTAATGCTGATGTTTTTTACTTGCCATGTTTCAGTAACAGTAGTTCTACCTATTTTTGTTTAATGTGGGAAATGAAGTATGCCAGTATGCTACTTTATAATGATGCCTTTGTTTTTCTGTGTTTCCTTCTGAAACACTTGCAAGATAATATAGAGGGATGCTTATGCAGATGGAGAGGGGATATTGAGTATCGGGTCTAAATTTCATGTGCTATGTGCATACTCCTGCTCTCTAAAGTGCTTGTAAAACTTTCTTAAAACAGAGAGGTGAAATGAGGTAGATGAAAAGAAAATAAAGTTGTGAGAGATTGTATGATACTTGCTGTCTGTAATTATCCCTTTAACTCTTTTCAGTTTGCAATAGTACACCTTTACTTAATAGCCCTGTGCTCAGATTTTAATAATTGAAGTTGATCAGAGGCAATTGGCCAGATCCAGTAGTCTAATAAAATGGTTGTAGAAGACCATCTCCCTTAAAGTTGTTTTGGGTCTCTCATTTTACCTCCTGCTGGAAGAATTGCTTTATCGGGCAATGTTAAAAGAAAAAGATGAACGGCAAAATCCCTGCTTGTTGTCTTTTTGCAGAGACAGAAGCTGCTACCTAGCCTTGAGGGAAAAGAAACATTTATAGGAAAATATAACTAAGTCAAATTTTAAATCAGTCAACTTCCTTGCCTCAGATGTCTCCTGGGATCTGTGTTTCCCAGAATTCCTTTAGCAAATGGTCTGTTATTTGTCTAAAAGAAGAATGCTCTTTTAAAGACTCTTTCAACTCTACACCAGTTTCAGCTATGAATGGAATCAGGAATACAGAGTTTGCTTTACAGCTTTATTGGCACAAAGGCTTCCTTCCGCATTTGTTTCTTGCATAATCGAGAGGGAGACAGACTTGCATCCCCTTTTCTGTCTTTGTAGAAAGAAATCTGGTTTGGAAGTGAGGAGGGCAGGACACAATATTATGCAGCACAAAAACCTCAGTCAGGGATCTTCTCAGTAAATTTTGTGAAAAACAGGAAGGCCTGAAATTTCATTTAAAATGTATTTAGAGAAAAAAGCCAGAACAATGACATATAAATGTCTGGGTTGAGTGGTTATTCAAGATACTGACTTTGTAATTGTTGGCTGTTATCCAGGTGGAATTAGTTCTTAAACTTCCTTTGGTTTAATTACTTTAATTGTAGTAAGTGCTTAACTCTGCCCAGTACAGTGCCCGACTCCCTAACTATTTTCCACAGTCCACATTTTTTTTTCCAAATGAGAGGTGCAAAGTATTTATTATTGTTACCAAAAAGCCAGTAGATACATTTTTTTCAGAGTTTGAAGGTAACAAACTATAGAAATTGTTTGGGTGCTTAGCTCTTGTGAATGGGAGATAACTAAATTTGAGTGAGTAATTCAGTTCACTGTTCTCACTTCCAATTTTAGATATATTTTGGACCTTACTGCTATAAATTAGAATTATTATTTTTTTCGCCTCCTGATGGGTCAGGTTTAGCAGTGCAGAAGATGCTTCTAGATTTTTTGTTTAGGGGTATGTTTGCCTATTAGCTTCCTGGATATGTTTTTGCATGTATGTTGGGTCCTTGGTTAAAAGATTCTTTTTAACCAAAAGTGACTTCTTTAATAATGTTTTCTAATTTAACACTGAAGACTGAAATAGCAAAAGACAAATTAGAACAATGTTTTATAGTTTAAGTCTTATGCACTTGTGCTCAGGCCTTTAATGTCTTTTGCAGTTTGTGGACCGGAATGAGAAGTCATACATACTCTTGCAGTAAGATTGAATTTAAGCAGATTTGCTCAAATGACGGGGGTTCCTTTTGCCCCTTGGTCAGGTGTCTGGACTAAGCTGCTTGTACCAGCCCTCTGCACAGTCAGCAAAGGGACTTTGAATCTCAGGAAGCACATCTGTCTCCCTTGTGACCTAAAAGTGATCTTGCACTTAACTGCTCAGAGTTTGTGACATGAATCAAACTCCAGATATCTAGCAGTGTTGTGTGCACATGTGTGTGCACACATATGTATATGTCTAGGTAGAACTGCTGGGATGGAAAGGTTTTAAAATTGACATAGTAAAAGAGATCATTGCTGAATATCATCTAAAAACATTCCTTGTGCGGAGTTCAAAGCAATCTGGTGATCTTTGGTAACTTATTACAACACTTGGATATGTTGTCTCATATATTGACTTGTTTGTGTCACTTTATCTTACATGTGAATTTCCTGAAGTTTAAGGTTGCCCTTCTTCAAAATATCTGGCAATCATAGAGAGGCTTTCTTGTGTAAACAAGACAGTAATTTATTACATTAACTATAGCTACCTGTATTGATTTTTTTTTTTTTTAATTACAGAACTCATCAAAACTGGGTTTAGTGCTAGGATTTTAAGAAGTGTTTGCAGAATCAACCTTTAGTCTTTCTATGGTTCTGCTATTATAAATGCACAACTTTTTCTACAGTGCTGTGGTGAGGTTAAAGCCTAGGAGAAGACACTTCCTTTTTATTCCAAGGTTTTTTTTTAACTAAAAACTTGTTTGCATTTAGACAAAACTAAGATCTTTAGAAGAGTTTAATGGATAAATAGACTAACAGCTTAATGAGAGTGAACGAATTTGGGAGTGGGTACACTAGAACATTATTTCATCAGTGCTTCAGAGGGAGAAGTGCATTTTCCTGCTATGCTTTGAGCGTGGCCTGTAACCTGGTTGATTACCAGCCTGACCATGTATTTTGTTGCTGTGCAATCTTAAGAGATAAAGCTAAAGACAGAGTAGCTGTAGAAGTGGGTGGAATGGAATGGGAAATATGGAGTGAGATGATTTAAAAACCGATAAAGTAATTCAAGGT
Source organism: Elanus axillaris (assembly GCA_026212715.1). Classification (NCBI taxonomy): domain Eukaryota; kingdom Metazoa; phylum Chordata; class Aves; order Accipitriformes; family Accipitridae; genus Elanus; species Elanus axillaris. Next base: position 13,232,916 of record JANZLQ010000005.1, on the reverse strand, counting down.
ATGGGTTCAACTAGATATGCATGTAACTGTAAGACTGTCAGTGTTGCTGCCGTAGGTCTGCTCTCTGTCAGTACTGAGACTGGAATCCCGACTGGAGGTGGGAGGGAGCTCAGTCTTCCTGGTCCTCTGGCTTGCACAAGTCATGCAGTGAGGCTGAAGCTACCCGCTTGCTCACCTCTCCCCTCCATCGCAACTCATTTACAGATTAGCTAGATCCAGTCCAGCCAAGATGGAATGAAGAAGATAAAGATTTCTTTGTAAACAAGTCTCCCCAAGGAAATAACCTACTGTCTTTGTGCTTGTCTTGTTGAAGATTGATTGATTTTGTTTGGTCAATGTCTTTTAAAACCTAATGTAGATTTATTTTTTTTTTGTGTGTGTTCTTTTTAGATTGGGGCATATGATCAACAAATATGGGAAAAATCAGTAGAACAAAGAGAAATAAAGGTAATACAATATTATAGCATTTCAAGTTGGGTTTTTTTTGGCCAGTTATCAGCAGTGCTGTCTGTGATTGTTTATGCTGATGTATTTTACAATGTATGTGGTGGCATTTAATACTGGTAAAGTAAAACTAGCCTTCTGGAGTGTAACCAAATGTAACTGTCGTACTGTGCTCTATTTTACTTAATTAATAACTCTGCAGCATTTAGTGTGCTGCATCTTTCTGTATCTCAGTACATTATTTTTTTTGTCTTTTCAGTTATCTTAAGCCAGGGCTTAGTTGGTTGAGTACCTTTGTCTTTCACTTTTCTTTGTGATGAATTCTAATGTCAGATATCTGAGCTCTCTTTACTTTCAGTTAGTTACCTTATACCTGCAGTTTACTTTTCCTCCTTTATGATGCTGTCATTGTTTTGTACAGTTTATTAGACTGGTAAGTACTTCAGGCTTTGTTTCCCTGAACAAGCAGTTTAACAGCGTTCTTTGGATTTTGGTTTAACTAACAGTGCCATCAGTGTCTGCCACATTGCTAAACTGTTTTGGAGAAAAATAAATCAATCCTATACGTAACAGATTTATGGATTGTATATTGTGTCGTACTCGGTACGTTAATTAACGTTTTCTTGCCATTAACTTTTTTTTTTCTTCAAATACTGCACACAAGAAATAATGCTACTGCTGCATGAGTTTCAAGGCATTGCTAATTCTTAACGTTAGCAAAACGTGCCTTGCTTCAGTTTCTCTGCGTGTTTTTGGCTCTCCCGGTACGTAAGCAGCGAAGCCGAACGTGCCGGGCGGAGGCGTGTGCATGACCTGGAAGCCGTTACTGCTGACTTGGGACTGCAGAGCTCCCCGCTTCCCCTACAAAAACGAGCTTTCAAGTCGGGGCTGACGGCGCGTTCCGAACTGCTTCTCAGCCTGATGCCCGACTCTGGGCGCAGCTGCAGTACCGCCACCCCCCGCCCCGCCATGGCTGGCGGCGGCCGCCGGGCCGGGCCGGGCCGGGCCGGGCCGGCAGGCTGCA
>JANZLQ010000005.1:13201791-13224004 GCA_026212715.1 Elanus axillaris | reverse complement strand
CCCCCCCCCCCCACGATTTCTTGGGAAACATGATTTACTAAAGTTATGTTTGTAATTCATTATTTCACTAATCCATATAGTCTGTAATGTGACAAAATATTTCTGGTATTTCTGAGGTGGTGAATTAATAAATCCTGGAAAAGAGTTAATAGTATTCCATATTACACTATAATCCAACTACTTGAAACACCTGTCATTTACATTGTGCTGAAATAACTGCAGAGTTTTCAATGGTTTTTGAAATAAAATGAAAGGCTTACAATGTACACTTTAAGTGAAATTAAATTGACAATTTTTTTTAAGGGAAACTGTTTAAAACAACCTCCTTCAAGGCTTTCTTTCTACCACTCATATAGAAGTTTTGCTTATATTTTACTCAGAAGGTGTGCTCAGTTATTCATTTTGTACCAAATAGGTAAGGCAGCACCAAAATGTCAAGAATCTATTATGAAAGCTTAACAACAAAACACTTCAAATTCCAGTGGCCATATTTCTGTCCTGAATCTGTATTTTGTATTGTAGCTTGGCTTTCTGTCATCATGACAGGTTCTCATTGACACTGTTGTAAAATGGTCTGACTTTATTTTGTTTGTATATATTTATTTAAATAATTTTATTTAGTTATGATGTATTTTATATATCTTTATGAACTGCATTACTTGGAATTACTGCTTTGAAATTAATTAGTTTTATCAGGGTATGTGCTAGCATTTACGTAAGCCTACAGAAAATAATTCTTTCCTTGGCTGTAGATTTAAACTCCAGATTTTTTTTGCATTGGTTTTCTTTAGTATAAAGTATGACTAGCAAAATGTGTGATAAGAGAACTAGAGAGAAGTGCGTTTTTGTCCAAGGTCATGGAACAGGCCGACGAATTAAGTAGAAGTAAAACCTTTTTCTTCTGACTTCTTACCCATTTAGTTTATAGCATTACCTCATTCTTACTTTTTTCTATAATCTAATAGGAAAATGAAGTGTGAAAATATAGTGTGTATCTCCATTGTGTATTTCTTAAGTGTGAAACAAGAAGCTTTTAATAGTGGTAGAATGATTGTTTATTGTGGTGAAATACATAGATATATATGTATGTATGTGTTTTTAAACTTGGTAATACAAATATTCAAAGCTTTAAATGCTATAAAAATAAATGCTTATTAGTCTTTGAAATGTGCAGTTGCTTTCTTTGATACAGCTTTTTGCTCTGTCATACAATTTTTTTGTCTGTTCCACAAAATAAACCATCGTAATTTAGAAGAGTACAAGTCCAAATACTATAAAAAATAATTAAAAGTGGTGTAAGAAATTCTGTTCTAAAACCTCACTGTTGGTAGGAGCAATTCTAGGATAATCTGAACTATAGCGTATTGACACACTGTGCAGAAAGAAGTTCTTGGATTTCCCTCCCATCCTCCTGAAAAGATGAGGAGATTGGTAACATTTTCTTAAATCTGTGTGAAACTTCCTGGTGTTGAACCTGCAATCTACAGATTTGTATCTTCTGGAAGAAGATTATTTCTTCTAGATCACTCTGCTAAATGTTTTTTAAGTAGCAGAAGAAATCTTGTTGTGAAGTTTTAGATTATTTTGTGGAGGCCTACTCCTGCAGGTTATTTCATGTGGATCTGTGGAGCTCTGTGTTCTCAGAAGTATATGTTTACCCAAATTGCATGGTAGGAGTCAAAATAGACTACTTATTTACACTTTATACCTTATGAAGCTAATTGTATGTATGAGAACCCCAGTTAAGCTCATTTAGAAAGAGGTAATATTATCTGTACCTTCTTTCTTTATTTTTTAATAAGTTGGATTTCTGGTTGATGCATACTGTCTTTCTGAGAAACCTCATATGGCAAAAACTTAGTCCACATATAGTAATAAAAGATACCCTATGTGTTTTACGTAAGACTTATGTGCTTTACTTTACGAAAAAAGGCTGATGGGAAATTAGAAATAGATTACCACAATCAAAAAAAATTCCATTGTTTTGTACATTCATTGTGTTTCTAATAATGGTTACCTTGCTATAGATTATTTCATTAAAGGCATGTCTAATTTCTTTTTAGTGGAAAACATCGCATCCAGGTATCTGCTGTGTTAGGTGTGGCTTCATGTGATATATTTTAGGTGTTTGAATATGGCACATAAATTTGCATGTGGCTGTATTTTTTTCAATTAATTTCAGTAGAGAACTGGTGAAGCTGTTGAACTTGTAGCATGTATTTCACGTGCTAGGAGTAGGTCCCAGTTATGGTACAAGAACAAAAACCAAGTTCTCTTGGAATGTGTGGATGTTAGGCACAGAGAATTATTCCCCTGTTCTGTTTCTGAATTCTTTCTTGGAGTTTCTGTGTGTTTTTTCTCAGTAGCTTTGCTCAGCTGAGTTACAGAACATGGCATTTCAAGCCATAGAGGCAGAGCCACAAGAACATACAATAAGCAGAGAAAAGAGAAGGATTACCTCTTACGTCTGCCCTGTGCCTGTTGAATGCGTTCAGATTGACCTGAAGCCTGTAAAGACCTTTCCAAGTTGTAGAATTGTGTGGGTTCTGGGTACAGGAGCAAGAAGAGCTGTGTGGGTGTGGGTGATGGCTTATGAAAAGGTGGTTATAGGGTCACAAAATTAACAGTTAACTATGGAATTGGAAGCTGACCCTTTTCCAACCACAAGTAGTAGTGGAGTCCTGGTTGTTTCAGCTGGACTACCTCATAGTTTACATGGTTTGTCTTTGGTCTTTCCTCATTACTAGAAAATATACACACACGAGTATATGTGAAATGTATACAGGGTTGCACTTAATGCATGTCTGTCTATCTACTTGGCCAATTTTGTCTTTTGACTGGAATATGGTGTTTAAAATGCATTCTGCTAGAGAATATAAAGACTTTCTAGTCTCAAGTCTGTTGGTCCTCACAGTGTTGAAATAGGTGTACGGTTCCACAGAACCACAGGCTAGGTGAGGTTGGCAGGGACCTCTGGAGATTGTCTAGTCTGAACCCCTACTCGAGGCAGGGTCAGCTAGAACAGGTTGCTCAGGGCTGTCTCCAGTCAGGGTTTAAGTATCTCTAAGAATGGAGAGACTTCAGCCTCTCTGGACAACCTGGTACTGGTTTGATGAGTCCTGTGCTCACCTAACTTGTTGGATTGTGCTGCATCATTATAGGTGATACAGAATTAAATTTATTTGGGCTGCTTGAAGGATGATGTTTGCTTTTTTTTTTTGTCTCCTACTGAAGTTTCACCTTAATTTAAAGCTGTTTCATGACAAAACTGGCTTTCCAAATGTTTTGGGGTTCCCCCCCACCTTACCTCATTCTGCTGCCTTTTTTTGAGCAATAGCTATAATATCACAAGTGTAAAAGAACAGGTGGATATTAAGACAGTAGGCAACTGCTTAAATCTTTATTACTGCCTATTTCATTGCAATTACAATTCCTTCCTCTCAGAATTACATGGGTTGGTTTAAAATGCAGGTGAAGGACTACATCTGACTCTTTACCTTTTTAACAAAAGCCATGTAATGAGTTGGCCATTTCAAATATTGAACTCAACTTCATTTCCCTTCTTTTCCAGTTGCTGCTGTAGTGTTGTTCTATACAGCCCAAAGCCCACATAATATACCTCTGACTGAAGTAATTGGGCCGGTATGGCTAATGTTGCTACTTGGAACTGTGCATTGTCAGATTGTTTCAACACGAACTCCTAAGCCACCTCCCAGCACAGGGGGTAAAAGAAGAAGGTATTGTCTATGTTGAAATACTTACCATTTAGGATTGTTAAATTATTCTAAAGAATGTACATGAAAAACTGCAGGGGTTTATAGCCTCTGCTTTGCAGGAGATGAGAAATTGGTGTTCTGGTTTTATCTGAAACTTTAAAATGTGTGCTTAATTGATCTCTTTTAACTTATACACAGTGACTAATTTAAGCATTGTTTTATTTGAATTTTAATGCATTGAATCTGACATTTGCCTCAAAACACTTTGCATCTGAATAGTGGTGGAGTCACAGTATTTATATTACTGCAAATTTCATTTTAGAACTCTGTTGGGAAACACACATTAAAGGAGATGTTATTGGAAGCGTAGAACTTAAGTCTTCCAGCGCTTCACTGAGTATGGTTTGCTACAGTGAACTGTCCCATTAAAATGGGAAAACCTGCAGTAGTGAATTTTGCAGGTTTAACCCTCTGATGATGCGATGAAATGTATTTTGGGTTTAAGTGTTATGATAATGAGTAAATGTTATGCTTAATTTTATTAAATGGAGTTTATAAAATTGACATGATAAAGCTTTAGCAAAATATTTTGAAATCTTGCTTGTTTTTGCATGCTTAAACTGCTGAACACGTTATAGAACTACTAGATTGCACTTCTAAGTTACCTTCCAATTTTAATCTCTTCTGATGAAGGAAATTAAGGAAAGCAGCACATTTGGAAGTACATAGGGAAGGAGATGGCTCTAGTACCACAGATAACACACAGGAGGGAACAGTGCAGAGCTACGGTACAAGCACCTCTTGCAGTATTGGCGCTGTCTTCAGAGATATCTGGCATGCTGCTTTCTTTTTATCAGGGTTTGTATTTATTCAAGGCTACGTATGTGTTAGAGATGCACTATCCCTTTTCTAAATAAGTAAACAATGATATAATGATTAAACTTCTCATGATCTGGTTTTTCTGTTCTTAATAGTACACTCATCTCAGTATTTGAACATGTACTGATGTGGTGTTTCTTGACTTTTGTAAATGCTGATGCAATAATTTTCAAAAGATCTTGAATTAACTTTTAGTTAAATTATATTTTGATGTAGGAGTACTCTGCGGGCTGTCAGGAACGAACCAAATCAGCTTCTCAATTATAATCCAATGAGAAAATTTGACTCTCTAATTTTACTTTATTACATTAGCTGCTTATTAATCTGAGAGAGTGCTTATTGAGCTCGATCACTGTCATCAAATCACACACTTCTTCTGAAGGAAAAGGCTTCAGCATTCAAGTAGGCACAGTGTTTAGTTTATAAATAAACATTGAAGATACATTTTGTAATGATTGGAAGAAACATCCAACCCTGCTACATTCCAGAGTTGTTTTGCAAATGATTGATCTGCTAATGCAGTGCTCTGGGCAATTAAAAAGTTTTTTAAAAAAACGTTCTGTAGCAGTCTCTGTTCAAGATATGCTTTACACACAGCATTGTGCTACATATTAGCATTTATTAACAAGACAAAATATGTTCATAAAATAGTATGAAATTGAGAAAAGGGATACTGCAAGTTATTACATCGATGTTTTGTTGTGCATGTTGCATCTTAAATATGGCAACACTAACATGTCTGTCATACTTGTGATACATGCTCTTAACCGCTGGTAAAGCTTATCTTCCGTTACGTTACATTCTGGGAATATCTAGTTGAAACTGGAGAAATTTAAAAAATGCTTAAAAATATTGCAAGAGGAGAGTTCATTCAATTTTTTCCTTTGTAGATTAAGCTAGCTTTGACAAACTATGAGTCATAGTAATAGACACCACTGCTGTTCTTTGGGTCTATACGCATTATTTTTTGGTAAGTTTGGAGTGCAATCTTGTAAACTTTTGAATGTTTTCCATTCATTGAAGATACTGATCTGCAATAAGAAGAGGAGTGTTGGAAGATTATTTTTTTTCCTTATCTTCTCTCGTATTGGGCTCGGAGTGCTTTCAGTTGAGAAGGGCTGTGTGGGACTTGCTCTAAGGATGTGTTTAAACCATTTAATGAGAGGTATTGTGTATACATATAAAGACATTAAGCCTCATTGATGACTACTTAGTATATAAAGTATCTTCAAATGCTAAAGAGCACAGGGTGACTGAGAATGCTGTAAGTAGGTCTTAGTCATTTGTTACCTCTTCAATTGCAAAGGCATAGTTGTTTTTACGTCTGGAGCCATACAAACCATATCAGGAACTCATCCAGCTGAAGAATAATCTTTTTTCCTAGGAAGTCCTGCAGATCAGTTTCTTCATGTAATTTTTTTCCTGGTAATGCAAACAGTTTTGTCAGTGCAGTGGGATGGTAAGAGGGGCTGGGAATGAGTAAGCAGGAGAGCAGCAATGGACTACATTGACTACTGGTGACATTGCTGAAGAAAATCTTAGGAAACCTCAGTGCAAGGAAGCTGTACGGACATCTGTCCTGTTTCTTAAGACATATTTTGAAGCTCTCTAGATAAGCACATTAGAATGTCTCATTAGTGTTTATTTACAGCAGTTATTCACATATTAAGCTCTGAGATACCATTTTCTGGAGTTTTAAATACAGGTCTTAAACACATGGTTTCAAAATTAACCTCAGAAATTATGTTCTTTGCTTTAGGGCAAGACCCTGTGTGCCTATACCATTTGCCTACACTCAGGTCACTGGTAATCTGGAACTGTGTATTTAATAAATATCCTTTTGAATGGCAGAACTCAGTCAGACTGATAAAATATAATTATAAACTTTAATCCAGTACAGGGGCAATTTAGAAAATACTAATTATTAGTTTCACTGGAAAGGAGGGCAAGATCCAAATCAGTAATTTATTCATGTTGTACTGATTTGGGACTTTGTTCTCTGTGTGTGTCCTCTACTCCAATTATCAAAATCTTACAATTGTAACTTCTTTAAAAGTTTTGTGGTATGAACAGGGAGGAGAGGGGTTTCTTTGACCAACCCCAGTGCAAATAACATAGGAATAGAATACCTGATTGTGAAAACCTACAGTCTTCCAGAAACCTGATTTAAATCTTCCTTAATATTTCTCTACCTAATGCATGAATAAGACATTAAGTCATTCTTGACTTAATTTTTGCATATATTCAAGCTTTTCAAGAACTTGGGTTTATTCATGGTGGTGTCCTGTCTTGCTTTTAAATATTTTTTATTCTAGCGTGAAATGTAAAAAGTCGATTAATGACATACGTGTATAAAAATTGTAGGAAACTATACATTTCTGTCAGCTGTGGAAGTATTGTTCATGTTTGTTATTGTTTTTTTCTTTTAACACAGTATAGTGCTATAGTGCATGAAAGCTTAACTTTAAGCCCAAATTTATGCTTTTCTGGCTTGAGGCCTACACTTAAATTCAGGGATTCTTGCAAAAAATAACTTTGGTTTCTATGTTAGAAACAAATGAAAGACTTCAGTCAAGTTACTTGTTTTTCAAAATGAGCCTTAGCTGATATCAGAGTAGTATTTGTCTTACAGTTTTAGCACTTAAACATTGCTTCAGTAGGAAAGTTCTATCTGAACAAATTATACATGTGTACATATGTTCTTCTTTTCTCCTACCTATTCCTGCTCAACTGTTTGAGGCTACTTCCTCCTAGTAGCTTTCAAGTTTCACATGAAATGTATAATAACTTCTCAAATCAAAGTTGGAAGAGTTGTCCTGTTACTCTGCTTGTACAGCTTCGTAACTTGTGGAGTAAGTCTCTCTGACTGGATGCATGTATGTATGTGATGAGAACTGCATTCCCTTCTGCACTGTTAAAAAGACATTTTTAAGACGTGCCAAAAGTGTGTTTAATACATTAAAAATTGGCCTGTCTGGGTTCCTGCTTATTGCAGATAATTTAATATTAGTGGTACATCCTTAGTGCTCACAATTGAGCTTACTGAAACTTAGTCCTTTACAATGAGTTGCCACTGAAAGGCTGATACTGGCTTTATTCCAGAAGCGGAACAGCAAATGTTTCCATTAAATAATAAGCTAAGCTTTCTCTTTCTTCACTTGTCTTATCTTCATTAACTTAGTTAAACAAATGACATTATGGAACAGCACAGAAATTAAGTTCTAACATGTTTATTTTTGATAGTTTGACCTTTTTGTCCAAAGCCTCAATAATGTTTTAGATGATCTTAATGGGCCTAGAAAATTAAAACTCTGTGTGTGAGCTAGCATACCGGTAATCTGCAAACAGGAGGCTTACTAACTGTGTCTCCACCACAAAACACACACTAAATCATCTTGCTCTTTACCTTTGTAAGTTTATAATAAAAATCAATCCATGCAAATATATAGTAACTACAGAAAGTTTCTGCTCTTTATTTTACTCATTTAGAAATAAAGTTGACTAAGAATTTTGGGAATAGGTCAGGGAATAGTAGGTGAGTTCTGTAGCTTCCTACAAGAGAAGTGGAGCAGCCATTACATTGGTTTAAAAAAAAAAATACTGTTAGTTTATTTCCAGGAAGTGGTGAGGGAAGGTGGAATGAGATTAAAGATGGGAAAGGAGGGTGAAACACCTTAGTAACATTGCCTCTTCTCTTCATTATTTTGTCTGCATTACAACAGATGAATTGTTCCTTTTTGGATTTTTCCATTTTATCCAGGTCTCCCTAGCCATTTTTTGTGTTTCCATCTCCCTTGTATGTGTGGAATACCTTATCTTGGGAGGAATGTGAGGCAACTATCCCAATTCATCTGATTTGTTTGATGTATATATTATAGAGGAATTTAATCTTCTGCTCTGTAATCCAAGCTTTCACAGAATGCCTCACTCCTTAAAGAGAAAGGCAATAAATATTCCCTTATAAGAGTACAATATCAACTGAACAGATTCTTGATAGTTTTATGACCTATGTCCAGTGTTCTACTTGTAATAAAAAGAAAATCTGGTAACTTGATTTATAACACTTGGGTTTTTTTTCCCCACAAGTGCTCTAGGGATCTAGCAAAAAAAAATCTAATAAATACAAGATTAATTGCTTTTCTGATTTTTTTTTCCTTGTGATTTAGTTTGAGAATACAGAAGCTTAAGTGAGGACTTAAAGTAGTCTCTATCAGTAAGGTAGCAAACTGCTATTCCTTTTCATTCCTTGGACTGCACTTTCTAATTTGGAAATGTAATCATCCAAACATTTGCTTTGAGAAAGCCTTTTTCTGACATTAAATATTCTTGCTGCTACATCTGTTGACTAGATAAGTGCCATGATGTCTAGAGAATATTTTGGAAGACTGTTCATCAATATTAGTAGTCTTAAGATTGATAATACTGAAACATAATTCATAAATTTATTTTGTGTTTTGAAAATGTGCTTAATTAGTGTGTTTGTAAGATATATCAAAATATGTTGCCTGGTGTATTACTGGATAATATGGAAAAGGGTAAATCAACAGAGTTGTCAATAAGCAGAGTGTATTTAAAACAACAACAAAAAAATATCTGTGTACAGGGTACTAAATAGTATGTTTGTTTGTAGCTTCAGGAAATGACATACTTGCTTTGAATTAACAACACTTAAAGAAACTTTTATCATACCTCCTTTTTTTGCTAAGATAGTATAGGGAAGTTTCTCATTTATGTTTGAGGCTTGTGGTTCTTCAATTCCCAAAGTTGCTGTGAAGTTTTAGTTTTAAAACTTAGGTTTCCTTTTCTCTTCTTTCAGTAGCTAATAATACAGTTTTCTTTCAGATACTGACAGTTTCTTTTGTAACAATTTTAGGAGAGGATAATGGATATTATTCAGAAGATGAAATGGTTACAAATATTGTATCAAATATTATTAGCTTGCAGTCATCTTAGTAAAACTAAAACATAAGATGAGAGAGATAAGCAGGATTTAGACTGGGGAAAAAATTGAGAGAATCATTAATTTAATATATATATTCCTTTCAAATATAGATCAAAGAAAGCAAAAAACTCTCTAGATAAATCTACTGAGACTGATAATGGCTACGTGTCCCTTGATGGGAAAAAGACAGGTAAAAGCAGTGAAGAATGTATGCAGGCCCATGAACCTCGATGTGAAGTGATTAAGCCAGAAGAGTCAGGGTGGAGCACCTCAACAGTGAGAGATGCCTTCAACAATCACAGTCATCACAAAGTAAGTGTGCTTCCTTGCTTTCAAAGCAGGATTATTAGTTAAATAATATGTGAGGTGTATTTTGATGATGCTTTTGATGCATTCTTATCTACTTTATCCTTAAAAATATTTTTTAAATTAAATCAGGCTTAGGGTCCTGGGTCCAAAAATTATGTTAAGTATTCTTATATTGTGTTAAGTTGTCTTACATTCCTAGCCTTTCCTTTTTCTTGTAGGATGGTCAGTAATGACCATCTAAACATTCTTTGCCATTCTGTATTTCAGTGCATGAATTTGTGTGCTGTCTTTTAACTCTGGGTTTTTCCAGACCAGCTAAACTTTACAGGATCCTATCTGGTGATCTCATAATAAATGAGAATATACAAGAAAGTTTGACAGCTGAATGAACCTTTGCTGCCCTTTTTCTTTCTGTTACTGTAAGCGCTACTTTTAACTTTAGTTTAAAATCAGGGAAATGGAAAGTGGAATAAATTAATGATTGGATTATTCTACATACAGTCTGTAGCACTTTATGGTTGGAAGGAGAGGTAAATGTTAAACTTTGTACTGTATATGTTGATAATTCAATGTTATAGTGTCTGCTATCACAATTTTCCTGTTTTTTTTTTGTGGGGGTGTCAGGCAGGGTTTCAAATCTTTTGGATATATTGCTTCTAAGCCTTTCTTGGTCGATTTGGTTTAGACAAAATGACATTTAAAACAAGAATGTCAGAATTGTTCTCTAATATGAACTAGCCCTTCATCTGAGAAATGTTTATTTTGATATTAAAATTTCTGTTTTGTAATTCCTGCTGCACCACTTAATATTGACAGTTGGAAATGCATTAATATGTGATTTAACTGAGCATAGATAATAATGTTGCAGAAGGAAATCTGATTTCAGTAGGTGAGAACAGGACCTACTGTGTATGTCTTACTAATACTATATTTCTTACACTAGGATACTCACAGGACTGTGACAAATTTATCAGATGAAGTTTCTAGTGAGGAAGGGCCTGAAACTGGATATTCTATACGTCGCAATGTAGAACGCACTTCTAGTGATTGTACACTTCGAAACAGGAAATCTCACCATTATAAGAAACACTATCCTCTAGAGGTATGTCCTTTTTCATTGCTGCTTTTCTGTAAGTTGTTAAAACTTCTTGGTTCTTATTGAATAGATATATTTTCCTCAAACCTTTTTCTCCTAAATTGGATTTTAGGAGTCTGTTAATTGGAAGTCATGCTGGTGGGGGACAGATTTTTTTTTTTTTTTTCCTCATGACATTGTTTTGAAATTTAGAGGGTTTTATTTAGTTCGTTTGAGCCGCATCCTATTTTTCAATTTGTTATAAGGAGCCTAAAATATATTCTGTAGATCTTGCATCAGGTTATGGCCAACTCTGTTGCTGTCTTTTGACACCAGTTATCTCCTCTGGAAACTTAATTTTTACAGAAGCAGTGGTAACTGGCAATATGCAAATTTTCATCATGCTAATGCTGCTGTTCCTTTCCATTTGGTTAGTATTTTGGATTCACTAGCCTTCTTGTGGAGAAGCCTCATTGACTCTACCTCTGAATTTTCATTTCCTCAGGCTTCTTGAAACAATCATTTAAAATACTGTCATGAAATATCAACAAAATTGTTAATGCATAAAAATACAGGAATTCTAAGAGATTTGATGGCATCATAGTTTAGAAGAGGAGAATTCATAGATTCCATATTAGCAGAGTTGTTAATCGTAAGGGCTCAGACATTGAAAGAGAAAAGGATATGTTACCGTGTTTTTATTTATTTATTTATAATTTTAATGAAATTATGCTCTCTTTTGCTAATAGTGTTTAACTTAACAGATGTATGGAACATTTTTTTTTGAAGGCTCTATTGCCATTTTTTCACTGGGACTATGAGAAAAGAGTGTAAAGAGTAATTTCAGCTCTGATAAAAGTCCACTTAGATGGGTTTAGATAGGCAGAACCTCATGAGTAAGCTTTCTACTTGATATGAGAAACATCTCCTTAGAAGGGTTCAGATATTGCTTTCTCTGACAATAATTGCAAAGCCTTGAAGTCGATGCTTTGCATAAAAACATTATTAGATAATCTTCTCTTCTAGTCTTTCATTTATTTCTTACAGACTTTGTTTTAAAGATCCAGAAGGCTAATTGATTTGAGTGTTTAAAGCCTTATGCATGTTTGATTTAGGATAACTGAATAGATTGATACTTGGAACTGTTTGTTTTATATTACGGAAGATGTTTCTTGACTGTGTACTTGTGCAGCTGGTAATGTATGACAAGAGGAAGCAGGAAGACATGACTATAGTCAATTTTTTTTCAGCTTAAATATATTTTCTTCTGCATAGAGTGCTTCAGATCTAGGGAAGACTGTAGATATCTTCAGAAACTGAAGAGTCTACATTTGCTCTGTGTGTAGCTTTGGCAGTAGTATTTTACACTTGTTCCCCATTTACTTATCTGAATGATGTCATGAAAGAGGAAGCCTTTCTTTGTTCTTACCAACTGGCCTCCCCCACACGGTTACAAAGGAAATGAAACAATAGTTTTCAGATCTGTGAAAGCTTTCTTTGTATTTAAAAAAAAAATAAATTAGTGAGGTCAGTGGATATACTCTTAAATTTTGTCCTACATTTTCTTTTATCTTCATGTTTACTTGTCAACTTAATTGTTGCTTGAGCAAGCTTTTTTAATGTTCTTATTTTATTAACTTCTGGACTCAGTGGTACCCAGTAGTGACTGCCTTCTATAAATTATATATGTATATATATATATTTTTAATAAAATAATAGTTCATACTCCTTCTGCGTGGATGTTATCCCTCATTTTGTAAAAGAAAGGGAAAGAGTTCAGACCAAATTTTTTCTAATTATTTCTTTACAAAATTTCTTACATAAAATACATGAAGCATGATTTGCAGGAAGAACAAAGAACATTTCTTCAGATAGTAATGTGTTACAAACCATATTAAATTAGTAGGTCTGCTGAAACATTAATTATTTTTTTCAGTGTAAAAAATTGTGCATATTCATAAAAGAAACTAGTAGAAAGAAATAAATTTTGTGTTCAGAGGGAATGGAAATTGCCAGAGGACAGTGATGAGTAGGATGGTACTGCTTTTAAGATTACTTACTTACCTGTCTTGCAGGAAATGTATTCTGTTTACTGTAGAAAGTAGTTTAAAGCTCTGCATTCTTGTTCTGAAGACAACATTAGATTGTTTCGTATGTATACATTGGCAGATTTGAATGTTCCAAACTTAATATTTTAATTTTTTAATGTAAGATATATGTAAAAGTTGAACGTAAGGCATGCTTGTTTCTCAAGTACAGTTTGTTTAAAATAATTAAAATTCTGTGTATGACTGTGTAGATTACACATATACCCGTCATTAGCTATGTATACTCTTGCTTATTTTTCCTTTATACACCTAATGCATAACTGTTCAAACAAGCTCACTCTGTCTTTGAGAAGGTAGGCTAGTAGTAACAATGGGGAAATGTGAATTGTAGGGGACTTTGAGAGTCAATTCCTCTATTATTACAGGCTCTTACATTTAGAAATGTACTTCTGGAACATATCAAGCCTACTTTTAAAACTAGTTAAATTGTATCCACACTGCTTGCTTGAAAGGCTATTTGAGTGCCTTAGGTCTTGGATGACTAGAAATATCTTTCCCTTTTTCCTCCAGGGCTTTGCCCTTTTGAGAGAAAGAATTCCTTACTATATAGAGAAGTTGATAAGTAGCTGAAGTACTTCAGCTCAACTAGAGACAGAAAATCAAAATGTCAAAGTAAAATACTTTGTGAATGATGCTTTTCTCACTCTTTAACATTTCTCTATTGCAATTTCAGTCCAATGTATATGGCTTTAAGCTTCACTTGTTTTTCACATTTTCACAAAAATAATGAAGCTGTATGTAAAGTGTTTTAGAAGAGGCTTAATTTATAGCTTATAAAATCAGAAGTTAGACATAGTTGGAGTCTTTGGCTTGATAATTGCTGTTAAAGTCTAAATCAATGAGTTCTAAAAATCTGTAAATTAGTTATTTCCTTTTAATAGTTAACATGTTTTGATTCTTCATTATGTGACCCCCACCCCAACGAAGCAGGGAGCATGGACTGTTGCTTGTTTGTACAGTGTCTAAAAATGTGCAACCTCTTAGACACTCCTTCAATAAACATGTAATTCTTTCTGATGAGAAAGATGATGGATTGGAACATAAAAACCAGATAAACATGGATTCACTAATTTGAACTTTATAACTGTTCTGTCAGGAAACAATGTAGAATAAAAAAGCTGCATTAATTCCAATGTATATTTTAATTTCAGGATACACCTAAATCAGGTACTAGCTGCAGTTCTCGGTGTTCAAGCTCCAGACAAGATTCTGAGAGTGCGAGGCCAGAGTCGGAAACCGAAGATGTGCTATGGGAGGACCTCTTACACTGTGCAGAGTGCCACTCTTCCTGTACCAGTGAGACAGATGTAGAAAGCCCTCAAGTGAATCCATGTGTGAAGAAAGAATACAGAGATGACCCATTTCATCAGGTTGGCATCCAGTGAATTTGATTTTTTTACACGCACACAAGTTCAGTATTACCAGCTTTATCGTATGTCAGGAGGCCTGGGAAAAAGAACTCCATATTAAATGGAAGTAACAAAGCCAGAGTCATCTGATAGAATTAAAACAAGGAAAATTTGATTTCTGCTACTTAGTCATTAATTTGTCAAATGAAGAGGATATGACAATATACTGAAGTAGCCTACATAATATTTGAGTGTTTGAATCTTAGCTCTGGTTCAGAACAAGTACTGATTGATTTCAGTTTCTTCTGTGGTAGATGGTTTGCGGGGAGGCGGGTGTGTGTGGGGGGGTGTTTTGGGGGTTGTTTTTGTTTGTTTTTTTCCTGTAGTAGAATTACTTTTTTTTTGTGAGCACATATCAGGCATCTTTCTGTTGGCTTATATATAAATGTATATATGAAAAAGCAAACAAAGATAACATACATGGTATCTAATATTTTCAATATGTATATGTAATGTATATATATGATGTTACATATGCCTAAATTCTATTTAGATACAATATTTCTAGTTTTACCTTAAAGCTAATAATTGCGTTTCCCTTCTTTAATGCTATATTGTAGCAACATATAGGCAGTCATTTCTGAAAATTTTAGTGTTTGTTGGACAACACTCTGGTTGCAGCTTGCCTTGGTCAGGATCCATTTTTAATACTTGGTCATTAACAGTCAAGCATTAGTCTTCATTTGATGAAATCCATTCAGATGTCACAGTGCCAGTTATATTTGTAATACAAGTCATATGTTTAAATTGCATTGCTAATTTGAACCACTTAAGAAAAGAGATGGTGAGAATGTGAAACATTCTTCTGGGTAAACATGTGTTAGTAGTGCATCATCAATACTAAGGAATGCCGTGCAAGAGATGGTGTTAATGCTAGCTAAGGAAAAGAATTTCAAATTACAGGCTTTTCACTCATAGCTAGAATTGAAAATGATGTATTTGTCGATTTTAACCCCCTGCCCTGCTCCAAACCACAAAAGAGGTAGCAATTTGTATTTCATTCAGTCTTTGCTTTTTTGATTTATTTTTAGTTCTTTTTGCTTACATTCCATATAAACACTAAACCGGAAGCCTTACAGTAGGGAGTTGAATTGCAGTATATGGATTGACTTTGTTTTTCTGCAGTTGAGTGTTTTTTCTGTTTGATTGTAGATTGTGATTTTTGAGTTTCAGCTTCTGGTGTTGCTACTCCCTCTAGAGGGAGACCTTGGAAATCTGTGACTAAGGAAGTCTTGCAACTAGTATTTGCCTTGTTTTAATAACATAAGCCAGATTTTTTCATCCAGTGGAAGAAAAAAAAAGGGGGGAGATAACTGACTACTTAGCAGAATACAAAGATTTCAGATAAATAGTGATAAAGCAAGTTATAAAATAAAAAGCTTTACTTTTAATCAATAATAAATTTAAAAGATATCATCACACCCCTCCCCCCAGCACTACGACTTCCAGTAGTTTGAATCAAATAGTGCTAGGTAGGTGACCAGGCAGAGTTGAGAGCAATTTTAATCACCTGAATGGGAGAGGAGTGAGACAGGGCTGAGGGAAGTCAAGAAATGGCTACAGCAGAACCTGTTGCCTCAATATTTTTCCAGATTCTTCAGTTCTCACTTCGCTTTCTGTTGAAAGATTCTTCAGCCATAAGCGTATTCAATATGTTAGGCTGGGATTGCTTGACTCTTGGAGTGGCGTGTATTGATTAGACTTCTGCCACTTTCACGGAGACTTGCAGATACAGTTAGCATAGGCAGGCCTTTATCCATAACAAGGATTGTGAAGTACACAAGTATCATTAAAAGCAAATAAAAAAAATTGTTGGCCTTAGGCTCAACCTGAGAAAAGTACTTTTCAGAATGTTAGGGGAAAAAAACAATAATCAGAAAAAAAATATTCCATTAAACATGTGGCAAATTAAAGATGGCTTACAAGTAGACCTTAGTTTTCATACCTTTTTCTTCTTTGACATGTTTGGGCAAAATAGAAGCCAATTAATCCTCAACCACAATAACTCGAAGTATGGAGAAGGAGAGATCTCTGTACTCACAGCTATTTCTTGGAAAAGAAGTGGGTGATTTTGAGGAATGTGGTTAGCATACAGTAACATATAGAAGTAAATAATAGATTTTTATCTCTGCTGGCATATATTCTTTGTCTTCCCCAGAGTCATTTGCCTTGGATCCACAGTTTGAATCCAGGACTAGAAAAAATAAGTGCAATTGTATGGGAGGGTAATGACTGCAAGAAAGCAGATATGTCTGTGCTTGAAATCAGTGGTATGATAATGAACAGAGTGAGTATTCTTTTTACTTTATGCAAATACTGTATTTAGGAGCCTAAGTGTTACCAAAAGTAGGCTTAGTTTTATGTTGGTTTTTTTTTTAAAGTGTCTGTTACTGACAAGTATCTCTTACTGTTCTATGGCTTACATCACTCTCCTTTACTTACTACTAACAGATAGAAGAGATACCAAATCTTAAGGGTTGACACAATAAAATGTGTTTGCATTGTTAGGTGCTTATTAACATAGCCAACCTCTGGTTTATTGTTTCAAAATGTTACATGATGTGAATATTCTTATTTATCTCTTTGATTCTGATGGACAACTAATACATTGGGTTAAGAATATACAAATCTGGGTATTTGGATGCTAAAGTTAAGATTGGAAAAGAAAGATTCCTCTTTAGGAAACAAACATCTAAGAGAAGGAGTAGGATGTCTTGTTAGTTTTCCCTTCTTTTTCCTAGTACTGTGCTTTAGGAAGCAGTGGGGAAAGCATTTAATTGATGTCATACTCTTTTTCAATATAGATGATGTAGCCATTTTGTAGAGTTGAACATAAGATCCTAGCATAGCTTAATAAAACTATCACTGATTCTGACAAGTTGATACTTACCATCTCCAACCTGTTACAAGCAATGTATTCACAAACTTAGTTCAGCTGTCTGTACCTGGCTCGGAGATTATACAGTTTTGGGTGCAACTCACAGTAGAAGTAAACTTAACAAAGCAATAGCCAGCACGAAAGAACTCCAGTCCTGTCTGCACTGTGAACACTTTGATTCCTTTTAAAAACATACAACCTGAAACCAAAACACAAATAGGAGCATCATACAGGATATAAGCAACACAGCCTGATTGGTACACTTCGCTAATTCAGTGTTGAATTAATTTTTAATACAAGGATATGCACTGGAGTCTCTTAACTGCAATGTTATGTTGTTGGGTTCTTAAATGATTTGTTGTATTTGGTTCCTGTGCATTAAGTCTTCTTTGAGAGCTTCCTTTTAATAGTAAATTGTGAAGTAGCTTGGTTGAAGGCTTCATATAACTCACCAGTTTATAAAGTGTTCTTTGTGGTAGTAAGGCAGTAACATTAATAATTTAGTTATTGAAATTCTAAATTAATTCAAAAGTTAAAAATATAACTTGTTTTCTTTTGTTTTTTAGGTGAACAGCTATATACCAGGAATTGGTTATCAGATTTTTGGAAATGTCATATCTTTAATCTTGGGTTTAATGCCATTCGTCTTTCGACTTTCCCAAGCTAAAGATTTGGAACAACTGGCTACACATTCTGCCACCGAACTTTGTATGACTGCATTTGGATCAAATGGAGACATTCTGGTTCTCTCAATGGTTATTATAAGTTTTGTGGTTCGTGTATCTCTAGTGTGGATTTTCTTTTTTCTGCTATGTGTAGCAGAGAGGACATATAAACAGGTATGAACAGCAATCCAAGAAGCTTCATCAAAAGCAAAACAAGGTTTAATGTTTGCATTTTTTTGACTTTGTGGATATTTTAAACTTTTCTTCAGCGTACTGTGATTCATAGATCAGTGATGACAAATACTTCAGTGGGCTTACAGTTTGGGAGATGACTCAGTTGCAATGTACTGAAGTCTCTGTACAATCTGTAGCTAAACCTTATTTCCTGGAGAATGTTTCTGAGGGAAAACTTCTTAATGCTTTATTTCTGATTTGCGGCTCAATGCATTAGCCCAGCTCTTAGTCCTGTCCCAGTTTGTCTCAGTTTTCCCCAAGGAGAAGGAGTTTCAATAAAAGAACTCTGTATAATTTCCAGTTTGTTCTACCAGTGTGTTTCATTCAAAACTTTCAGTTTAATTCAAAACAGTTCAGTCCAGGCCCTGCCTGCTTTGCTGGTGGATCAGTCCCACAGTTGGAGACCTTGAGAGCTGTTATCTGAAGTAATACGTCTATTAATTTATTTCTTGTTATTGCAATTTAAACTTCTAAGAGAGTATCAATATCCCTTACTAGCTGCAGAGTAGAGATACTTACTTGTCCGCAGAAGAAAAATTTTTATACTTTCTTTTCTCAAATTGTAGCCAAAATGTGATTTAACGCAGTAGAACAGAATTAACCTGTTTTTAATAATACTTTCTGTTGGAAGGAACTTCTGTGATACAGGTACTTTCTAATGCAAATGACTGGCAGGTTTGGTTTTCTCCCAAATTTTAAAAGCATAGCAGATCTGTTCTCTGAATTTTGAAGAAAGGAACTAAGAATGTAGCTAAAACTTGTTTATCATTAGAATATGAAGACTTTAAAAACTTTTTAGTGTATCTCCTCTTTTTAGTAACATTCTACTCTTATTTCTGCACTGTATTAACATATTTTAATTTACACTGATACATTGTATATTACTTTGACATATTAATTGTAGCCTTTTCTCCATTTTCTTTTTAGTGCCCTTGAAAATCAGTTAACAGTTAAAAGTAATTTTTTTTTCTTCTCTGCAGAGGCTGCTTTTTGCCAAACTTTTTGGTCATCTAACATCTGCCAGAAGGGCAAGAAAATCGGAGGTTCCTCACTTCCGATTGAAGAAAGTACAGAATATAAAAATGTGGCTTTCTCTCAGGTCCTATCTAAAGGTAAAATAATGTATATTTTTGCTACCACTGTAATATAAAGTATTTCATGCTGTTAATGGAAGGTTGGTATTCTAGTCTGAATTTTTCTTCGTGTGCACTTACCCCTATTGGTGCACGTGCTCCATACATTTCATTTTAGTGACTTTGGGCCAGCAGTGTCTGCCAGCAGCCAGACTGTGAGAAAGTAAATGTCTAGTCTTTACCTTGGAGTAAACTGTGAGTGTGTTCAGAGTTGGAATCTTGTCTTACTAATGCTAGGAGAGAAATCTCTTTGGTGAATATGTTGTGTAAAAGTGACCACTTGTAGTATAATACAGACAATACCTTATTGTAAGAGTGCCACCAACTAGTGTCATTAACACAGAAGGAGTTTACGAAGCAAGACAGTTATGTGCATATTTGTGCTGCGAGTGTATATGTGCCAGGTGAAGCAAGAAACTATGCCCAAGTATTATCTGTAAGACATTCTGATCCTTCTATTGTATGTTCAGCTCATATTTGAGTAATCTCCTTGTACGTCTCTAATGATCTTTTCAAGCCAGAGCATTTTGATGATTCTTTGTGAAAGGATCCATATTATCTAACTCAGGGTTGATTGTTTGTTCTGTGCCCCCCCCCAGTTTTTTTTCTATTTTTTTCTCTCTGCATTAGGTAATTCAATTCAGATGAAGCTAGGTTTTTTCCCTATTTGGTTTCTATAGAACCGTTTTTTTGGTGCACAGCAACTGACAAGCTCTTCCTAGTGGTGGTAATCCCCTTATTTTCACCTATGTTTCTTTCCAACAGTAATTAAGAACGGTTAGATGAAATCCGCTATCAGTAGTTTTTAGAAGTAGGTAAAGGATTATGAAAACATGGAGAAGTTATGGTGTGGAGACTGCGGAGTGTGGGAAGCAGGAACTGTAAGCAAGTGGAATTTTTAATGTAAAGCACAATCTTAAATTTGAAAGATGCATCATTTTAAGAGGAATTGAGGTGATTCATTTACAGCACCCCTTGTGTTATGGAAATATCTTTTGGGGAGGTTGTAAAAAAGAGGTACCCTTTAAACTTTACATTTGAGAGACTTGTAGCTTTTTCTTTGTAGTCTGTAAAGTGTTGCTGGGTGGGAGGAGAGGAGGATAACATCACTTGGACAACAGAATGTAGTTTTGTTGCTTTAAAGACTGTATGTGGTAGCATTGTTGTGGAGAGTCTTGCCTTCTTTCCTCAAAACCACATCTATGTATTCCATCTTTTCCTATGCTACCAGAAACATTCGTGTAATTATGTGGCTAAGAAAAAAGCAATCAGACAGTGGTCCAGAAGCAGGTGCATAGGGAACTGACCTAGCTGAAAAATAACAGGTCAAGAACAGTAATTTTCACCTCCATGATTGCTTTACTTGGTTCACTGGGCAGCTCTGTAATGCCTGTGCTAGCACAAGGAAAGGAATGGAATCAAGCAGCTAAGGAGCAGGGCTGCCTTCCTGCAGTGGTGGTTCTGGCATATACTAGCATAGTATTTGTCCAAAATAAACTTGCATACTACCTGTCTACATACGTGTCCACCTGCGAAGATGTGAGCTGGGGTATATACACATGTTAAGTCTTGCACAAGCAAAATGCTCTGGCTCAGTATAGAAATAGTGCATGTGTACCTGCAGTAGTGATTTGCACTTAATTTTTTTTCAGTAGTTAAGCTTCCTATCTCTTTCTCCAAGTTCCAAGGTTGTATCTTGCTTATGTACACCTCTCATTCTTCTCATTTTTATACAATTAGTAGCATGTCTGGAGAAAAAAATTGAGAAATAAATGTCTCTTATAACTTCTACATGTTTCAATGCTCCACAGGATGTTTATTTCTTTAATTAAAAAAAAAATAACAAGTAAAAAGCTCAATGGGTAGAAATATTTCATTGTACCAGTAAGCAAGAAAAAAATGTTTGAAAACAGTGAGGTTGCACCTTTCAAGACAAGTGTGTTTGTTTCCTAGTTTTCTGCCTTGTACTGGGAGAGAGAATTGTATTATTGCACCTACCACAATGGCAAGTGATTTACAGCTAAAATTTTTGTGTGTCAAGAAGACGCAAGTTGGAAAGTACCAACCACGTGAAATCATGTCTTGATATCCTGTTGTGATCTGATGTCCAAAAATCTTAGCACTGGTTTGATACTTGGGGTTAAAGCAGAGTACCATATTGAATTTGTTATGTCAGGGAATGCTGCCTAAATGAAAGTTTCTTCACATCACTTAGGAGCTGACTGAACAAGTGGTGAACATTTTCTTTTCTTATAGTTATCTTTAAATGCTTGCATCTGATTTAATCTCCCTTGCCTTTAGGAGTATTCAAATGTAGTGATATTATTAGGATCTAATACGGTGTTTGGAACTTAGTTTGCCAAATTGCAAGCCATGATGAAACATAGATTCAAGGTGTGAATCTAACTGGATATGCTAAATATTAGCACTGATGGGGTCGGTTTCACATATATGCATATCCTTTATTTTCAGCGTCGAGGTCCTCAACGTTCAGTCGATGTAATAGTTTCATCTGCCTTCCTACTGACTATCTCAGTTGTGTTTATCTGTTGTGCACAGGTGAGGAAATCTTCCTTGTATAGTAACAGCCATGACTTAAATAGTTTTTAAAATAATTTTGAATGTCTTTTGCATGGTGATTCCTATTAAGTTAAAAGACCACAGTGAAAATTCAGTAACAGCTGTTACAGCTTTTCATAAGATTAAGCTCCATTTTGTATAGTTGATCTTATCTACTTTAGAATATTACTCTCTAAGAGCTAGAGAAACTTACTGATAACATAATTCCTAACATGATACTATTTTTTAAATCTGTGTTCTCTTTCATTTTCCATTGTGGATTTTGGAAGACAGCTGCTTCCCCCC
>JANZLQ010000005.1:13186107-13201691 GCA_026212715.1 Elanus axillaris | reverse complement strand
TTACCAACATTTTGCATCAAAACACTTTTGCAAAGACAGCTGAGGTTGAGATTGACCTTGGTTGATGATTTTTGTGAGGAACAACATTGTTGGCTGTATTAGCCTGCCCTCTAGTGGAATATCTTTTAGTAAGCAAATTATGTTTAAAGACAATTTTTACTGCTTAAGATTTTTCCTTGAGCTTCTGTTTCAGAATACAAGGAAACTTCTGAATGGCTTCTTTTTCTATTTTTTCCCCACTTGCTTCCCTAGTTAATGGTAATGTGTTTTTTCCTTGTAGCTAACTAAATATTTTAATAAGAATATAATTTAGCAGTAACTCTGCTTGGATTCAATTTTCTATATAATTCAGTACATTTGAGGGTATATTTGGTTTTTATCCCATATAGTGTTTTTGCAAGTTTGAACATGAGTTTAAAATTGTCTTAAAGTGTATATTTTTTTCTCTTGCTTTACGGATATGAAAAAAAGATGTCAAAGTTCTGATTGATCCTTTCAGAACATATCTTTTCTGAAACCTCGTATCTTTGACACAGTGTTGAATTTAAATTATGATTCAAAAATCTTTTATGCCTGAAAACAATCAGTCTACTTATTACTGGGAAATTTTTATTGGAATTGAGGAGATATGTGATTATTTTCTTATGTTGTAATGTGATTACTACTCTGAATTAATTTTTCTTTTCTGTTGTTTTCAGCTGCTTCACATGCATGAGATCTTCCTTGATTGTCACTACAATTGGGAACTTGTAATTTGGTGCATTTCACTAACTCTTTTTCTCTTAAGATTTGTTACTCTTGGATCTGAAACCAGTAAAAAGTACAGCAATACCTCAATATTACTTACTGAGCAGGTGAGAATTTGTACAGACATGTACTTTTATATCTAAACAAGTCATTCATCTCGTAGGTCTCAGGCATGCATTTTAGATGTATTAAAGTAGCCTGGATTAGGGAGTTAATTATGGTGTAATGAAACAACACTGTACAACCTGAAGTTCAAGTTCTGTGAGAAGTATTTGACTTTGTTTAAAAGTTGTATGCAACGCTGAGATGGCCATGTCCCAATTTCTCTTTGAGTGGGCTTCGAGATATCAGTATAATATGTCATTTGATACAATTTGAGACCTAACAGAACACAAACTTAAAAAGTAGCTTTTAAATAGGAAAAAGAAACCCCAACTCTCAAAGTGTTGGGAGAGTAAAAGTTTTGAAAACAAACTTACTCTCTGCAAGGTGGGTCACTGTTTCCAGTTCAATAATTTTGACTGCTGGGTTGTGTGGATTACATATAGTTTCCTCTAGACTGCTTGGAAACATTTTTTTTCAGTCATCTGTCAAGGTTGGCTTTGGGTTCACGTGCTTTTCTTCTCAGGAATGTCCTAGTCGGCATTAGTACTGCAGACTTCTCTCAGCTCTGCCTGGCACTGCTGATAGTTTTCTGAGCATGTTCAGTTAGTGTTAGGTAAGAACCAATCTCTTTCTGCTTGGAGAGGTTTTACACTGGTGCAAAACACAGCTTTCAGGACAAGGTACATAAGCAATTCAAGAAATCTTCACAGGTTTCCTACAGGAAATCTGTTCAAGTTGGAGAAGATGATCTTCCAAACTGCGAGTCTCCCAAAGTCAGGATGTAAAGCTTATGATCGATGGTATAAATAACTGCTTACATATTTTGCTCAATGAGAATTCATTCTGTCTTTACTAAAGATGGTGAGCGTAGACACTGAGAATACTGACTGCCTATTTATCTTGTACTGAATGCCGTGTTTTGCACCAATGTGAAACCTCTTAGAGTTCCTGAGCCTGGAGAGCTTTGCATTGTTCTGTTGATCCTCAGAGTATGAATAGCCTAATGTCCTAGTGAAGTTTGTCCTCTGTTTCTGGAATGAAAACAGAGGGAAATGTCTGGGATAAGGATTGGAACATTTGAAGCCAACATGGACATTGAAAGAAGCACTCTCTCTATGTCCCCAGAACTTTGGAGGAAAAAAAAAATATCAGAAAGTGTTATGTCATCACTTAGATTTGTATTAAATGCAGCTTATCCTGTTGTAAGTCATTTCCCTCCAAAATGCCTGAGAGCTTTATGAAATGAAAATCAAAATAGAATTCACAATTGTTTCTCAGACAATAAAAAGGATACGTGTCACCCTGGGTAGAACTCATTTTGGACTGGTTTCACATACTAGCTAGATACCACAGCATATTTAAAGTGTTCTTCACACAGACTCATGAAAGTCTGACATTTTTGCCTTTCATGAGAGGTCAAGTCCAAACAATTGACTGACACTCACTTGGATCTAAAAAAGCACATCTGAAGTGGTGTCCTTGAAAATCACACACTAGTGTTACTAGGATTACTAAGAAGAGAATGAATCTTTAAAATAAACAAACAAAAAACTACAACAAAAAACCCAAAATGACAAACAAGCCTCAACCCCCAAATTAAATTTAAATGCTTCACAGATAAGATGAAGTTGTAAATTCTACTTTCTGTCAGCAAAGTTCCAGCCACTTCTGTGTGCTTTATATTGAACCTATGAATTTCATGATTAGGAGTCATGATGGGAAACTTAAAAGATCAATCATTTTACATCAAGGGATTTTTTGACTGTATGTTTGCCTGTGATTTTTCGAGTCCTTCTGAAAGTGTTTTAATTGGTCGTGTAAATTAAGTGCCTCAGTTCCTTCTTGAGTAAAATATGAGGTATGGTCTGATCAAAGTTGTCCTCTTGCCAGTTTCAAGTGTCAGAATAGGTATGGTAGATGGCTGTACATACACACATTCAAAATCCCCCCCTGATTAAAAGTTTTGTTATTGAATGTTGATTTTTTTTTCATAAATTAATGAAATCATAGTAAATGTTAAAAGAGAATTGTACCTTCCTAGGGTTTATTACCTACCATTTTTTCAGAGTTGCTAAATAGAGCCTTTATTCTTAGTTTGTTCCTGTTTATAAACCCTTGAATTGTTGAAATCAGTAATATATTTAGAGACGGGAATCTCTTTGCCTCTAAAAGCATAATTTACTTTAAAATAAAATAGATAGTTCAGGAGCTTAATATGCCTTGGAATATACTAGGCATAGGTTTTGATTTTTAACTTGTATAGGAGGCTTACAGTGACCTTTTTAGGGAGATCTGATAATATTCATTTACTTTGTTTAGATGTTTATGGCCCTTATTTCAATAACCACCCTTGCAATAAGGTGGTTAAATATATCATAGCGTCATATAGCATCACTTCCTTTCTGCAACTTTGCTTCTGTAGCTTGGTAAGAGTCTCTGTCATCTGAAGGACTACCTCAGCATACTGCTAAATTGTTCACTTTTTATTTTGTTGAAGGTCATCATCCTAAAGTAAAGTTTACAGCTTTTCAAGATCTTTTCCTTTGATTTGCTTTTGTTATGTAATAAAAAAGAAAAACTAACCTTTGCCTGGTCTAGGATATCAAAGATAGGTCATTTGAGAAGGAAGGCTGATGTTTCCAAATTGCTAGAAGGCCAAAAAAGAGCTAATTTGTACTCTAAACTTTCTCAGAAACAATGACCTAAAAGAGTCTGGCTCACAGAAGTGTTTAAATGATCAATGTACTGTTCTTCTGCAGCAATTAAGAGTTTAATAATTTTCCAAGTATTTCAGGGCACTGGAAAGATTGATTTTTTTTTTTTTTTTTTTTTTCTGAACTCAAGGTGCTCATGAAGTACTCATACTAAGATCTTTTAAAAGAAATTACACTTTAGCAGAACTATGTTTTAACATTTCAGTCTATTCAATAACTTTTGGGGATTTTAAGCATTTTAAGGTCTACATACTAGTGTAAAAACCTGGAAATGGAATTGACAAAGCTCAGGCAATTATTGAAGGAGGAAAAAGAAATTATGCAAACCTTATATATGTAGTGTTTTTTCTTGCCTAATTTGTCGATTATGCTAAACTTTAAAGTTGTTGCTACAATAGTGTCAAATATATTTCGTTATATCATAAACCACTGTATTTTCCTGTGGTACTGAGCCAGTATTTGTTCTTAAATATTAAAAAGGAAGCAAAAAATTTGCTTGCTTGCAGACATGCCATTGCTGTTCTATCATATGGTTGCTGAGTAATCACTTAATTTTATTAAGTATTTCCAAATGAATTTCTTTAAATTCTGATTAAGTGGTGATGCTTTTGTTTTTTTTTTAAATGAGATAAACTTGTACTTGAAAATGGAGAAAAAACCTAATAAGAAGGAGGAACTGACGCTAGTGAACAATGTTTTAAAACTTGCTACTAAGTTACTGAAGGTAAGAATTAAAATAGTATTACCGTATTATATATAACTAAGAAGCAGAATAGGTTGCTTAATGAGTCACTTGTGCTACTTCTGCAGGCAGTATGGTATGCTTTGGTTTAAATCTGCTCTGTACCTCTTTCACAGCAATGCTACTTGTTCATATACTACAGTCTGTTACGTTGCTGTTGTGGATTACAAATTATTATTCTGTACAGTAAGTTTTATTCTTTAACAGTATATAAGCAGTGTAAGAGAAGGTACTTTGCGATGGACAGAGTGATGAACCCTGGGGAAATAAATAATGCAATTTTGTTGTCTGTTTTGAGCATTGATATCTGTTTCTAATAATAAGATGCCGGAGGATTTGTATTCTTCCACAAAAATAATTCCTCTTAAAAACTGTCAGTGGTTAGCATTTCAGATTAAAACTAGGTTATACCTGATGTCTTCTGTACTTACTGTCATAGAAGAATCTTTTTGGAAGACAGAGCAATTGTTACATAGGCCCATTTATAAGTGAGTTAAAGATACGGATTTCATTTCATGTAATTCAAATATTTGCTGTGCCCTTGAACTATTTGGCGATATTTTTTTTTGCATGAATTTTTGCTGATTAGCAGAAAAGTTTTTTGCTTATGCAATATTATAATGTTTGCCAGCTAACTGTAATTGGTGGGTAGAAGATATCTTCATGGTGAGAGAACATGAATTTTTTCATTGCTTCCAGTTTCTAGAATTCTGCAGAGGAAAAATCATCTTACTTTCACTCATCTAGAGCTAGAGCATGGACATGCTTAGAGCTTTTTTAAAAACTTGTTATTATTAACAAAGCAGTGGTTGAAGTTCTTGGGAAGACACATTTGATTCTAAATTGCATCTGCTGAGTTCTTCTGTTCTTTCAAACTCACAGATCTGTCATAATTTGGGAAGCAAGCTTCCTGCAGTTCTTTCAGTTGTATAGGAGCTTCTTTCAGTTCTTTCAGTTGTATAGGAGCTTAATTCTTGCTCCAGAAATGTCACATTTTCCTTCAGACTAAACATTTCTCTGATCCAAAATTTACTTAAGGGTTACCAGAATGCTAAATAAGAGGGATAAATTTAACACTTGAAAAACTTCTTTTTATTTTAGGTTTGGCTTTTATGAACAAATAAAATTAAATAGATCTAGTATTCCTTATGTGTTTTTACACTAAAATTAACAGTATAAAACTTACAACTGACTAAAGTGGCATTTCAAAGAGGAAGCCAGTCCTGACACTACAGAAAACAAATTAATGACTTGTCTCCCCACCTCTCTTGGCATGGTTTTTTAGTGCTTAATCGCTTCTGCTGTTGCGTAAACTATTTTAAATTTGTCTAGCTTCAGCTTTCAGCATTTGGATCCTATTATATATTTTGTTGTATGGTAAAGTTCTTAGAGATGCTGCTGATGTGTTTTTCTTGGTTTCAGAAATAAGTAATACAACAGTATTTTGATTTCTCCTTCAGGGAATCAACTTCTTCATTAAGTCCAAGATAGAGTGGTCATGTAGAACATTTTCCCAGGAATGCCTGGCAAATGTAAAAGTATTTTCCTCCCCCTCAGATAAATTTCCTTCAGTCCATACACCCCTCCCGACATGCTTGGTTATAGCACAACCGATACTGATTCCATGTGCAGAGATCCCCATCAGTAGAGGGAATGGCTGGATTATCATACAGTAAAGCTGAACCATATCTTTCAATGCTGTTATACTTGTCCTCTGCAGTCAGGAAAATTCAAGCATATTAAGAGAAACAGTTGAGGTTTCTTGCATATAGTGGTACTTTAAAACCTTGCTGCCTCATTCATCCACACATTGAATTCTGGTCCCTTACCCTGTTGATTCCTTTGTGCCAAGGAGCAGTTCTTAAAATGAAGCTTAAACTCCGTTTAATCTAGCCAGCTAGTAGCTGGGACGATGGAGTATTTCTCCTAGTCAGCTGAGTAATTCTCCCCACCCACACACCTTTAACAGTGTATGCGGTCCCCTTATCTCAAAAAAAGTATGCAGCACTTGCCGTGAGAGGACTGACAGAGTCAGCAAGGACTCAAAGCTGTCAAAGCAACAACTAAGTTGAGAGTTGTTATACAGTGATACGGAGAGCCTGGCTAAGTGTCCTGGTTTCAGCTGGGATACAGTTAAGCGTCTTCCTAGTAGCTGGTACAGTGCTGTGTTTTGAGTTCAGTAGGAGAAGAATGTTGATAACACTCTGATGTGTTTTCAGTTGCTGCTAAGTAATGTTTACACTAAGTCAAGGATTTTTCAGCTTCTCATACCCAGGCAGCGAGAAGGCTGGAGGGGCACAAGATGTTGGGACGGGACACAGCCAGGGCAGCTGACCCGAACTGGCTAAAGGGGTATTCCATACCATGGGACATCATGTCCAGTATATAAACTGGGGGGAGTGGGGGCAGGGGATCGCCACTCGGGCACTAATTGGGTGTCAGTCGGCGGGTGGTGAGCAATTGCACTGTGCATCATTTGTACATCCCAATCCTTTTATTATTACTGTTGTCATTTTATTAGTGTTATCATTATCATTATTAGTTTCCTCTTTCCTGTTCTATTAAACCGTTCTTATCTTAACCCATGAGTTTGACTTCTTTTTCCCCGATTTTTCTCCCCCATCCCACTGGGTGGGGGGGAGTTACTGAGCAGCTGCGTGGTGCTTAGTTGCTGACTGGGGTTAAACCACGACTCTAAGTCAGTTATTGACTGGATCGCTTGGTGTAAGAATAAGGGACAGCAAAGCTTTTATTATTAGCACCTGGTTTTGGAACAAATGAAAGGAAGTATTCTCTGTACATCAGGTAGCAGACTTGTGCAACTGTTGGTCAAAGGACACTGTGGATGCAGATGGGTTATCTGGATTCAGGTAGAGACTGGACAAGTAGACTAGACAAAGCACAAGAGATTCAGAGTATCTCACGAGTTGAAAAGTTTGTGTGCTGTGAGAATGTAGGTAGGGTGATAAGTAGCTGCTGTTGGTGGCAGGATGCTGATCAACCCTTGATCTGATTCACTTCAGTCTTTTTCATACTTTTCTCAGTGCTTTCAAAAACATGTTCATGTTTTACTCTTTCCAGAAATGTATCAACTGACAGGGCCTTTCCAACAGGGGACTTGGCTTTTGTGTCACAAATCCCAGGCCATCACTTAGTTACTGTGAGAATGTGCCCAAAACTGAGATGGAATTTCCATGCCACCTAG
This sequence comes from Elanus axillaris, assembly GCA_026212715.1. Classification (NCBI taxonomy): domain Eukaryota; kingdom Metazoa; phylum Chordata; class Aves; order Accipitriformes; family Accipitridae; genus Elanus; species Elanus axillaris. The sequence continues at coordinate 13,194,178 of JANZLQ010000005.1, read as the reverse complement.
TATGAGCTTTAAATGAGTTCATAGTAGTCAGTGATCAACACAGTTATGTATTTCGTGCCCAGTAGCTAAATGGAGTTGCTTTTTTAAACTTGGTTTTGGATGTTTTTGATCCTTAAGCTTTTACTGGAGGTGGCATTATGTTGAATATTCTTACTATTTTGTTATTCCCCAAACTGATAAGATGAATCCAAAATCTAAAAACTTTTTCCTTAAATAATTTCTCTGCTGTACTTCTCAGAATCATGTCTTTTTTTTATCTTTTGTATTTGCAGCAGAGTTTTATACCACATTACGTCTAAATGAAAAGATTGTTAATTCTTACTTCACTTCTTTTGAAAGAAGAGTCAGAGCTCTGAACTTCTTTATTAAAAAAGGGTTTATAAGGCCTTGTTCAAGGCCCAGGATGTAATGCAGGAGAGGAATGAGGATGAATTTTTAAAGCTAGAAAATATAAATGACCAAAGCAGTGATAGTTGTTATACTTCATATAATCCACCATTATATTTCAAAACCTTTTTTCTTCTGTTATTTGACGTATTTCTAGGCCAGAAAAGTTTGGGTGACTTTATTCACACACCAATAATTGAAAACTGGTGAAATAGCCTCTTTGTTCAAGTTTTTTTGCAGATAAATTTTAATTGGTTTTGATCCTTCCAATAAAAAAGTAAAATATTGGCTGTTAAATGGTTATTGATATATATTTTCTTTATCTTCCTCTTGTGGCTAGTTTCATCAGTAATTATTCTCAAAATTAATGCAAACAAAAGGAGAGGAATTGCATTAGGAAAGACATTTTTGTTAATTCTTCATAGTGGTAAGGTAGTCTTCTGTCACTGGAAAATCTTTGTTTTCTTGTTTTTAGTGATTCTGTTGTTTATCAGCTCTTTTAACACTGAAGGTGATTTCTGGAAAAATTATGAGGAATTCTAAAATGATGGCACCTTAGTGCCAGGAAAACTAGCTCTCTATCTTCATGAGCAAACTGGTAGATGGGTAGCCTCCAGGTTTTTGAAGGGTTATTCAGACACTGTCAGTCAACAGTCAGTTAATGTGATGGGTATTTTCTAGCATCTTGGTTTTTATATGCAGAAGAACAGGAGAATGTTTTACTCCACTGTGACTTGAAGACTTCCTAAACTATCTAACATCACTTTGTGATAATATCATATGTGAACAAAAACCCCTTTGTGTAATTTATGCCTTTTAACAATGTCATTGTTTTGCATTACTAGGAACTGGACAGTCCCTTTAGGTTATATGGGCTTACAATGAATCCACTGCTTTATAATATCACCCAAGTTGTCATCCTGTCAGCTGTATCTGGTGTCATCAGTGACTTGCTTGGATTTAATCTAAAGGTAACTACTTGATAAGTGCCCTTTTTTTTTCCACCATGGTTTTCAAAATGTTATGATAGATGTATCATACATTGTAGCCTAATGAATTCTTAACTGTATTAACTAGAAGATGTTTTTGTTTGAAAATGGTTAGGAAATTTAAGCTATATCAGAATAGTAGTGGTATATTTGTCTAAGCAGCCCTTTTCACTTTTTTTTTTTTGCATTTTTGTGGCTTTCTAACTTCATTTAGGACACATAATTGTCAAGAATTCCTAGACGTACAGAGACATTCGTACACATAAGTACAAGATCTTATGTAACTTTTCTTCATATCCCAGATCTGATTTCACTCTTGAATTCCTCACTCTTTAAGGGATGTAGAAAGATGCATGCTCTCCTTGTCTTGCACTGCAGTAAAGTGTTACAGCAGATACAGTATTACCGCGACCAATCTTACACAGTGTCATTTTATCGTGGCTGAAGGACTATCTTGTTACGTCCTACTCTAGCCCCCTCTGAACTACAGGCTCTGGAAACTATTTCAAGATTCAGGTTATGAGGCATGTTAGTTTCTTCCACAAGCTTGTAGCTCAAAGCCCTTAGTTGGCTGTTGAATTTGCTTACGTCTACCCATTTTTTTCCTATGAGAAGTAAATGAATGTATAATTTACTTTGTGTATCATAAAATATGCAGCAAATGCAATTAAAAAATGTGGTGGTATTGCAGTTCTGGTAAACAGAAAGCTGAGATGAGAAATAATGTTGATTTACTGCTCTCTTTTCCAGCTCTGGAAGATCAAATCTTGACAATATATAAAGAAGATGAGATAACACAGTGTTATAGACAAGCTCATTGATTGACAAAACTGCCTCAAAGCAGCCACTGAATCTGTATTTCAGATGTTACAACCTCTTCAAGGATGTTGTTTGGAAAATTGAAGTGTTTACATCTGACTGTCTTGTGCAATCTTTGTATTTATTTCATCTTCTCACTGTTTTATGTTCATTTTAGTTGACATTTTATATTTTATTTTCAAACTTATTTGCTTAGTTTTGGAAAGGGTCAGATTTGGGAAGGGTCAAAAACTGTGTCTGAGAACTCCAAGTCCTGGAAATTGATTACACTAAATTACTTTATCTGTTGTTAAAGCTGAAGCCAATGCTGAACATCTTTAGTTATATTAAGGCTATATGGAAGTAATTTGATTTTTGGTACTGTGGTAAAATTGCTTAGAATATTTAATTTGCACCAATCATTTATGAGAACAACGTAACATCAGTAAATGTTTGGTTGCAATAGAAAAGTGAGACATACGGTATGACAGGTTGCAAAATTACTTTATATTACTATCAGAAGCAAGCGGGAATTTCGGATATTTTAAGTAATTCCAGGATCTGAACTCATATAGGCTGCAGTTTAAATATCCTGGGATATTAAAAAGGTATTATATAAAAAAGTCAACAAGTGCTCTTTGATAACACTTTTATTAGAGCAATAATTGTAAATGGTTACCATGCTGTATGATATTTTGATAAACTTAAATATTGTATTTATTTGAAATACTGGGCTGTTCTGCGCAGCTCTGACTGTGCATGCTCAATATGTGCACTTTTTATTGTTACTTTTAATGAGAAACTTTATATATATACATATAAATGTATATTGATTGGAATATATTATGGTGAACTATGGAGCAGTATATATTATATGTTGAATATTTAAACAAGTGAAAGATTTACTGGTGAAAGGAATGCTATGAATGACTGAGCATAAGATAGATAGATGCTCTCCTCTTGTACACTATAGTATATGCCATTCATACCACATTGAAGTTTAAGAACAGTTAAACACAGAAAACAAGTTCCTCTGTTGAGCAGCAGAGCTCTGAAGCCTGATATTCGGCAGATTTGAGTCTTCAAATAACTTCCTTTCCTCCCATTCCTCCCCAGCAGGGGTCATTCTCTGGGGTTTCCCACCTCTCCTGCTGCCTTCTATCTCTGCCTCCCACATGGACCAGTCGTATTGACTCGTGGTTCTTCAGTGTGACAAAAATAGATGTTCACTCATGTAGAAATTAAATTACCTGGAACAAACTTTCCATCTACAAATTATTTGGGGAGGATTAGTATCACCAGACACAAGTATTCTTACATTTTATGTTTCTAAAATAGTGGCTTCATACTGAAAAATGACAGCTAATTAGGTGATGAGTGTCTGGACATTGCACTATGTTTGCTAATCTTCAGAATCCTGAAAGATTTGAAGTAATGTATCTTAAACTTATGTGGTATAAAAATATTTTTATATATAAAGCAACACAAACAAGCATTTTGTATTTTATTTGCCTCTGTACTAATGTTTAATAATGACCAAAGTGCATTCTGGTTTTTGAAAGAATGTATTACTGGAGCTTTAAGAACATACTATATTTAGTTTCTCATGTGAAAACTTCAGCTGCATCTGATCTGTTTCTTCTTTCTCTGTTGTTTGATGTTGGGATTGTTTTTAAAAATTAAGTACATTTTATACACAGTTTTTTCCAAATTATGGTACAGACCTACACAGAACTTAATTTTGCACAAAATATATTTTAAGAAAAAAAAAAGTACAGCAGGAATTCTATGGGTGATAAAAGATAAGGCTATTGCTTTTTACAGCCTATCACAAAACTGTTCTTTAGAATGGGATTATTTTTAGAAATGTAAAATGGTGAATATATGGCTTTCATTACCTTTAAAACAGGAAAAAAGAGGGCGTGAGGGAAAACATTGCGGTTTCGGTTGAAGGTGAAATTAATTTAACCATGTATACCTCAGCAACTAGCACTGTGCTGGATTGTTGCACTAAAAAATGGTGGCTTGGGGAGAGTAAAAGATTTGTGAAATGAAATTAAAAATAATAAAAACCTTTATTTGCTACCATTAGGTATATTCCTTATGTTAAAAATGCGAGAGGTTTATTCTCCATCCCTCAATATGGAAAATCCAGTGTGAGAGGCAAGTAGAAATATGGCAGATCTTGCGTGTTAACTGTTATTTTTTGCCACATGTTTTGTAACTGAAAGTGTGATCAGGCTTGAAATAAAGCTTTCTATCATTGATGGTAAAAAAGAAAAAAACCAATGCAATGAGCTACATCTTTTAGTAATATCCAGCATATTTCTGAGTCTGCCTGTTTTGATTTAAATCCGTATATTCTATTTAAATTAAAGCATAGTTGGGAGAGACATCCTGCACATGGAATGCAAATGATGGTTGTCAAAATTGCACTTTATTGCAAGAACACAAACTTTCAGACACTTCGAGTTATGCAAAGTAGTTTAATTTTATTAAGACTACTAGACATGCAGCTTCCAAATAACTGTTTTTATTTGAAAAATACTGAAGCAGAATTCAGTCTTATTTCACCAGGATTTAAGGGATTAATTTCAATCACTGTTTTGACTGTTTCATTCTGTCCATACTTCCATGTAAAAATCAAAATACAGGTGAACTAAAGTACTTACTGAAATCAAAGTGAAATGTTTCAATAACATGTTATGGAATATTGGGACAGAATTAATGTGGGATAGCTTACGTATTTTATCTATTTGTTTACCAATTAGTGAAATATTTTCTAACAGGAAACTGTTCTATTAACAGCTCTCAAACACTTATTTTTATTACCTTAATTTTGGCTTTTCCATAGCTTAGTCTCTGGACTTTAAACATGTTCTGCTAGTGCTATCCCCATGACCATTGATGACCGGGCAGTAGGTTACACTCTACCACACTTGTGTTCATTTGCTTACTTTCTCAACTGAGTCCAGATGCAGGCTATATACAATTTAAAATGTCTTTTGATGGTCATGAAATACACTTCATACATGGAGAAATTAACATCTGAGAGCCATTCTTTTTAACATCCATCTCTTGGTGACACTAGTGTGCCAGAATTCTGACATATTGCCAGAAATTGTTACGGATAGTGCAAGTTTCTGTAGTCCAGACCCCATTTATGTCTTAAGTACCTTCCAAATTAGTTATGGAGCTGAAGATGACAGAATCTAACAGATGCATTGTTGCTTACTGGTTTTCTTCAGATCGTGTCCCATTTTTGTCAATCCTAACCTTCTTAAAACTGTCCCATCCAATAGAAAATCCTACATGGAACTTAAGCAGCATTGTTGTTCAGGCACAAATTCAGCATATGCTGAATATGTCCTCTCTCTTACACTGGTTGTTATGTTTGGGAAATCCTGGTACCTCCTGAAGAGAGAGTTGTATTTCTGCAGCTCATAGCATGGAGCTAAATTTTCATGAATCCTCCCGAGTGCCACATTTGGAATCTGAAGGGATGCAAAACCTTTCAGAAAAACACAGAAGTGAGTTTTAAGAGGCTTTATCTGTATGCTGCTTGCTTAATATATGATTGTAAATCTATTTGTAAATGTACTGTCTCTGGTAGGCTCCAGTGAGCCATCCAGTGTGTAGATTACATGTAATGTGAAAAGAAAAAAATAATTTTACAACCCTTTTCTTGCAAAGTTACAATGTTACTTCCGCCTGGTATATGCCAGAATAGAAGAGCTTAAGTTAAAATGAAATATGGGTGAAATGCAGAAAGATACTTCAGTAGTTTGATTAGTCCTTCATGTTATCTTCTACAGTTGGGACTTTTAAAACCCTTTGGGAGATACTAGATTTAGTAACTTCCAAAAGCTTCTCTGGGTTTTATTCACATTTCATTCCTGGTAATGCTTAAGAGTATTACTGGTTCAAATTTCAAAGATCCATCTTTGGCATCCAGTAGTATACAGCAGAGATTCTTTATTTCTCTGTTTTTTACAGATGGTGATAGTGGGCTGGCAGCTGCTGCTGTCTTTACTGGATACTTCAAACCCAAAGGCATCCAACTTGTCTGTTGGAGGGAAAAGGAGGAAAAAGGCTGTTAGTACTGCTGGTGTACCCACTGCTGCCTCCTTAGTAGACTTTTGTTACCAACTTCTCTGTAGTGAATTTGTTGCAGTGTGAGAGAGAACTTTGGAGGAAAAGGAATGCATGATTCTTTTTTCTTAGCCCGTAGAGCAATCTTGTTTTTATTGTGTCACCGCACAAAATATATCTGTATTGGTATAGGAGATGGGGAAGCAGACCTTTTAGTCATAAATGGCAGCAGACAAATTGTATGGGGAAAGCAGTCTTCTAATGTCATTACTTGCAAGGTAGCAGAGAAAATCAACTTGAGAAGGTACCCATGTTGTTCGTTTTGTTTATAAAAAAACCTCAAACACGACGTCTTCACTTGTACTGTAGCTTTTCTCTCAAACGCTGCCTTCTTACCTTGTCAGTCTAGGGAAAACTGATCAGTCCTTGCTGAGCTGTTAGGATCCTGCTTTGCCAACACTTTCTTTTCCTGAAAATTGCCATCATCTTGTCACCTGTGATGGACGGACCCTGGAGGTGTCCTTTGACGTTCCTGTGTGAGCTGTATTCAGCCAGGGGGTGATTTAGGCAATTCTGCTGGGCCTTGGATAGTATCGGGCCCGTGAGTCAAAAAGTGCCGCAAAACATCTGGAAGATAGCTGTACTGCCACTATTCATGACTTGGCTGATAGAGGTGTTTGCAGTAATACCTGTCAGCTTTGCTCATTTTATCTGCTTATGTTGCCTATTGCCTTGCTAATTGAGCAGATAGACAGCAACCAAACAATTCTCCTGGGAAGGGGGAAACATCCAAGGCTGCTGTGGGCAGTTTGTGATAAGGTAACTCAGTGAAGGAAGGGGGTGTGATTCCTCTGATAATCTGGACCTACTGCACCCTGATGCACTTTTGGTGACAATTCTGCTGTCAGAGTTGGATATTTGCATTGTTAAATATAAACAATAAGCCTAGCATTGCCTGGGGCTTGGCAGAGAGACATCTCGTCCTTATTGCCTCAAGCAGTCAGTCGCTGCTGACCTTGAATCTCATGTGGTGCATGTTCTGTAGACATACAGGCAGCCTTGAGAAGGGCCTTCTTGTGAAGCCTTTTTTGTTAGGGACAACAAGATCTTCCCCATAGTGTGCTTCTAGTTCTCTTGATGAGGACTGAGAGTGACTCGCAGTGGCTGGCGATGGACAGTTCGGTGATAACAACAGAAAACTACAGAAATCACAAGGAGGCTGCAGCAGGGAGTCTGATCCCTTGTCGTTTGGTCTTGCTGTGGGTGCAAGATATTCCTCTTGCAGGCTAAAGATTGTTGTCAACCTGTGGCTGGAGATACTGCGGCTCACCCAAGTCATCTTGGGGAGGCTAAATCATGTGGAGAGATCGGTTTCAAATGTGGAAGATCCCCATGTCCTGCAACCAGTCTCAGAGCTGGTCAGATAGTGCCACCAGGTGTTTGTCCTCTTTGATCATTTTGATCCTCATGAATACTGTAACCCATGGACTTTAATAGGTGTGGCCAGCTATAGTAGTCTTGAGGATGCTGTAGATTGTTACTTAGCCTTGGATGTGTTGTGGTTTAACCCCAGCCAGTAATTAAGCACCATGCAGCTGCTCACTAACTCCCCCCCACCCAGTGGGATGTGGGAGAAAAATTGGGGAAAAAGAAGTCAAACTCATGGGTTGAGATAAGAACGGTTTAATAGAACAGGAAATAGGAAAGTAATAATGATAACACTAATACAGTGACAGCAGTAATAATAAAAGGATTGGAATATGCAAGTGATGCACAGTGCAATTGCTCACCACCCACCAACTGAC
>JANZLQ010000005.1:13161830-13186007 GCA_026212715.1 Elanus axillaris | reverse complement strand
CTGAAAAATCCTTGACTTAGTATAAACACCACCCAGCAGCAACCAAAACATCAGAGTGTTATCAACATTCTTCTCCTGAACTCAAAACACAGCACTGTACCACCTACTAGGAAGACAATTAACTCTATCCCAGCTAAACCCAGGACAGGATGTTTGGTATAGGGGGTGTTCCACGTGAAGGAAAATTTGTCAACCATCTGGCTGTATCAGTAGCTGGATCTTCTCCTGCCGGCCGAGGCCAGCCCCTTGCAGAGATCTCCGCTCAGGGCCAGTGGTGGAGCTGTGGCAGTACATCCCCCCACCCCCCCTTGAACTGGCCAATGGAGACATGCCAGGTACACGGAGGTGACCTTCTTGGCCAACAGATTAAATGACCCCCAGGGTCAGATTCGACAGGGGTACAGCCGGGGTCCCGCTGGAGGACATTTTGGGAATCAGTCCTCCTGGGAGCAGCGGGTCTGTGTCGGGGACTCCCCCTTGGGTCGGGCACCCACTGAGGTAACTCCTGAGGGAGAGAGCCCGCAGCTTTTGAGAAATAACTTTAAGCCTCAAGGATTCTTAAGTCCCCTGTGTAGTACTAATTCCCCTTACACCATTGAGCCTGTGGTTTCATAAAGTGTTGCTGCACTTCTAACTTTTAACTGAAGAATAAATCTGAGCTTTAACTTCTGTTGGATTTGGTTATGCATGCATCCGTAACAGGAGCACACTGCTACCACCACAGCAGCCTGGACGCTTTGCCAGCTGTTCTGCACTTCAGCTGATATTATACCAGGTTTAAGGTAGAGAGGGCTTTCTGGCAACAAGGGGTCAGAAGGTCTTGCTTTAGTGCTGTCATACCAAAGACTTAATGGATTTTATCTAAGCAGATGTTTAAGACCATGGATTTTAGTTGTTGTATATTAATGTAAAAGCTCAGGCCTTAATCTAAGTCCAATGTTGGTTTCACCAGGGAATGTTTGCAGTGCAGCAACAGGAGTATGTGGGAAAGGACAAAGAAAAACATTTGTTTGATGCCAGCTGTGTTAACCATCATGTTGCCAGTATGAACTTGTCATTTGAGAACTTCACAGTTACCTTTGATACGTGTCCTTAGGGAATGTCTTAATTATGCAGGTGTAAAATATCTGTATAGAGTTAGATTAGGTTAAATGTTGAAGAATCAATATGTAATCTCAATATGTTAAAAATAGATCTCCCAAAGTGTAATGTTGTAATATAAAATTAATTTTTTAAATGTGTATTTTTACCCTTTCCTTCCTTACTCTTTCCCACTCTAATCATTTTACACTTGAGCTGATATTTGCCATCTTTAAACAAATTTTTAGAAATCTGAAATCGCTGCAGATTGGGTTTCATGATAAATAGTCAATTCTCTGGGCTGTAGACAACGCTATGTCTCCTGCTGTCAGTAACAGGATTCTCTGGAGAGCGAAATTAAAGAGGCATTTTATTTTCCCTTGCTAGCTCTTGAGAGATCAAGCTACAACCTTCAGTATGGACACAAGCACCTGTGGTAATATAAACAGCACTGATTGCTGGTTGGATTCAATTTTTCTGATACAAATTTGCATAAGTTTATTATCTGGAGTAAGAAATAAGGTCATGCTGCAGAAAGATTTGTCCTATTTACTTCTTTTTTTCCTATTTTTGCTTAATAAATTCAAGGAAAAGAAGGAACATGCATTTTAGGGACAACCTTCCAAAGTTTTTTCATTTGTTACTCATTTCATTTCATTTATTACTTCAGCCTTTATGTTTAAAAATGACAGTACTTTATGTTTAGGCACACTTGCATTGTTCTTACTTACAAACAGCTCCTGCCCCTTGAGAGTGGTCTGCTTTGGTAATGAAATTTATCAGGGATTAGGTGGCTGCCTCCTGACAATATCACGATCCAAGCCCAAGTCTCTAGATGCGTAGTTGTAAATTAAATGAAATCTTTTGCTTTATCTCATGCATGTGAATGGATGGGAAGTGAATTACTAGGCTAATTGAAAAATGCAGTTACACAAATGGAACCTAAGTGGTAGATGGCACTAAAACAGTGAGTTTGGCTGAAACAGCTTTTTGGTTTTATACTGGTGTACCAAGGAATGCTCTAATATTTCATTGAACCATCTCTACAGTAGTGCTGTCTGGAATCAAAGACAACCAGCTTAGGGATAAGGGTTTCACGCTGATGCAAGGTCACTCTCCAACAGCTCTGCACACCCCGCTCACCATAGGTATGGTGCGGTCATACACTTTGCATAGGGTTCATTGACCTGTGCTTCAGATGTCTAAAAGATGCTGAATTGATCCAAGGCTTCTTTTGCAGTCAATAGAAACAGACATTTACCTTCAGAGGGGGATTCATTCAGTTAATCTTTGATACTAATTTTAGTGATCCTCCGGGGTATTTCTCTTTTGAGTGTAAAAGGAAAAGAGTATGGATAATTTGGAATCAGATGTGAAACTTTTAGCCACCCAAATTAGGGCAGATTAATCCTACTTTTCTGTTTTGTTCTGCAGTGAGGCCTTCAGAGTTTGCAGCTGTGCAATTAGTTCAGATGCCACTGGAAGGGAAGACACTTTTTTTCTTTTCTTTTTTTATTTTATTGGTCTGCTCTTAGAAAAAAAGATTTCCAAATGTCAGTGCTGTCATCCTGTGCCAGCGGTCATAAAGTCTCTCCCTGAGCTGTGGTACTGCAGTTGTTGAACTGCCCACCTCGGTACCGCTCGCTGGAGCTACAGCCTGCAGACATCACCCTGCTGGCATAGCAACAGCACCGAAAACAGTCACAGACAGCACCAGAATAACACGCAGGTGTACCTGAAGAGATAATTTCTTTAGGATTAAAATGAGTAACTCGGAGGCCAGATAGGATCGCCTCCCAACTTGACGCGCTCACGGGGAAACGCTCCTCCTGTTGTTTGCAGGAGTTGTTGGGTTAATGCTGCTTCCGTTCTTCGCTTGTTACGTTGAAAATCCCTTATGGCAATGCTGCTGCCAGATGTAAAGATGTGGTGCCACTGAGCAGTAAAACCCACCCAGAAGCACAGAACCCTCCCTCTGCACGGAGCATACACCGCCATGTGTGTTCTCCTGGCTGCTGGAATCAAGGGTTCCCTGTGCTCAAAAGGAGTAGAGGTGGCAGGGACAAGGCTTCCCACGTCTCCTACGTTATTTCTGGGCTGCAGTTTTGCAGTTGGGGCAAAGATACTCTTAGCAGGCCTTCACTGGCTGGCCAAACGATGTTTGCAGGGCAGATAAAAATAGTACCAAAAAATCTGCAGCTTGCAGAGGGGGAACAGCTGATGTTTTACCTCTGTCTTCCAGCAAGGTGCCCTGGTTCCAGGTTTTGCTAATAGACTGCTTCTAAGTGCATTTGGCAAGTTAGTTATTCATCTGGCTTGTGTGGATGGCAGAAAAAACTCTACGATGGCCACTGGAGGCTGAGGCTGGAGCTCTGTTTCAGTAACTGGCTGTGGCCCCCGGCCCCTGTGCTGTTACTGCACAGGCAAACACAGTAGGAAGAGCGAAGTACAATATTTACCTTGCATTTCTCACCTCTCCTCTGTTCATCACCTTTTAAAGTAATAGCTCTTGATAGCTGATAACCAGCACTGAATATAATGAGGCGGACCTATCCCTAGTCTTACGAATGTGAATGTTACCATGGGACAAAGTCTCTGGTCGGTCTTTTGACTTCTGAGCTGTCGAGGGGGCTGACTGTTTGCAGCTCCTAGTTTGTGCTACGACTTGTTCTCACCGCTCATGAAGATGGCTGAAGCAATCCCTTCCTCTCCTGAGTGCAGATGCACATTTTTGCTGCCATGCTGTTCGCTACTCCAGCCCAGGTGTGGTTTTCTTTTAACACGGCTTATTTCAGTGGTGTTTATACCATGGGCGTTAGTACCTATACAGCTGCACAAGCATGCACTGCGGTAAGGGGCTAGAAGCTTGAAGCTGGCTTTTTGCCTGCAGAAAGCGTATTGTGTAGTTACTCACAGTAGTGATCACTGGCATCAACCTTGGCATAAATAGAAGCCATTGAAGCTATTGAAATGGGATTAATTCCCATTGTGTATAGAGTGGAATTAATATGGTGAATGCAAATAAAGTAGACAGCCAACAATTTTGGCCTTGAGGTGACATAACGCCACAGTTGGAGACCACCATTATTTCCTATTCTTTCCCACGCACGTGGGCACATTGTGCATTTCAATTACACCACAAATCCTGGCTTTTTAGATAAAAATAAAAAATTAGAAATTCAAAGTATGCAAAAGAGTAATTGTGAAATAATTGTTATAACTTGGAGGAAGCAACAGATGTTTCACTTGTTGCTGGAACTCTCTGAAGGAGAACTAATTTTCCAAGCATATCGAGTACATGCTAATCAGAAACACTTTTCTCTATGCAGCAGCATAATGGTATTCCTGAAAATGTTCTTTGTGTTAACTTAATAACGCACAGCCAAATGATGCACTGCTGGGACTAGCATAGCAGGTTTTGCTACTACCTTTATATTTTGTTTCTTTCAAATTCTCTTAACTGGGCCAGTAACCTTTCTTGAAATAAAAAGCAAAATATATTATTAATGCTTGAAAATAACATTAACTCCCCACTCCCCTGACCCGTTTGTAAAAAAATATAAAATTAAAAATCTAGTTTCACTGAAGACAAGGTTGATGCCTTATTGAAGTTACTACTGATAATGCAGATTCAACATCTGGAGATCGCAGGTGGGGAATATACTGAGAACCACAATGCTCTTTTCTCCAGATCTGATCTTTTGAACCAGCTCCTTCTAACAGCTGTGACTTCTTACCAAGATACCATACCAGCTCTATAAAACTAATAGCTATCATTGCAGTACAAGAAAATTATGTAGATTAGATAGCTTGGGTAGTGCTTGTGGTACTGAACATTAAAAAATTTCTACTGACCTTAGATGCAGACAGACTGGAGAGGATCCAAAGAAGGGCCACAAAGATGATGATCAAACTACTACCTGAACCTGCCCTATGAGGAAAGACTGAGGGAGCTGGGTCTCTTCTCCCCAGAGAAGGCTCAGGAAAACATCATCACAGTATTCCAGTACTTAAAGGGTGGCTACAAAGAGGATGGAGGCTCTCTTTTCACAAGGAGCCACATGGAGAAGACAAGAGGCAACGGGTACACATTGCCTATTTCAGCCACAGAATATTTCGTTGCATACACAGATCTATGTTCTAAAAATGCAAAGACCTTCATTGTATCAGAATACAAAGTAAATCAAGAGATAAAACCCAACAAAGATCAACAAGCAAGACTGCAGGGCTGTTAATTCCCTGTGATGCTTCTTATCAAACGCAGTTATTTGAGAAAACATTTCCAGAACCTTTGGGATACGGTTGTGAGTGTGAGCCCAGACAGCACGCTCCTCTGACTGGGCAGACACCAGCACCTGCCCCTCCGCTGCCCCCCGTGAGGAAGTTGCAGACTGCAATGAGCTCACCCCTCAGCCTTCTCTTCTCCAGGCTGAAGAAGCCAAGCGACTTCAGCCGCTCCTCGCTCCTTGTAAGTCTTGCCTTCGAGGCCTTTCACCATCTTGGTCACCCTCCTCTAGACACTCTTAACAGTTTGATGTCCTTCTTATACTGAGGCACCCGAAACCTCACACAGTGCTCGAGGTGGGACCGCACCAGTGCAGCAGAGTGGGACAATCACCTCCCTCGGCTGGCTAGCTGTGCCGTGCTTGATGCACCCCAGGACATGGTTGGCCCTTTTGGCTGCCAGGGCACACTCTTGACTCATATGCAACTTGCCATCAACCCAAACCCCAGATCTCTTTCTGTGGTCCCAGGGTTCTTGGATTCAGGGAGAGCTCACATGGCTATGAGCGTGAAGGAGAAGATACCATGTAGAGGGCTGGTACTTGTTTTAAAAACAGCCCTGGAAAGCTCCACCCTCTTGTTAGTGTATCAGAGAGACATAGGTGGCATTTCTTGCTTTTTTTCTATTTGCAATGTTAGCAGTAGTACATCTCTGGGTACTCGTGCCATGTACTAAAACATATGGCAAATTACTTGCCCATATGGGTTCGAAGAGCGATGTGTGTTCGGCAGATTAAACCCCAGAACAATCAGAAGACAAGCTTTGCATTCCAAGCTGGAGAGCGTGGCAATCATCTCACATTGTCTAGACTTCCCCTTCTCTGTCATTTTTACATATTTTGCAGCGATTACATTCATTTCCTCTGGCTTCCGTTCTGCCAAGATCCATCTGCAACTTAGAATTGGTTAAGATAGCTTTTCATATTCATGGTATTAGTCACTGTGAGCTTATTTGGAACGAGCACTTCTGCTGCTCCCATCTATTTTTGTTATAGTAAATTAATCCCATTCTGGAAGGGTGATGGAAACTAGTTTTTCTGGGATTTATCTCTGCAGATATCATAAATGAAATGAAAAAAATCATTAAGTCAATGTTTTAAAAGAATGATTAATCTCATTTTTCTTAGAAGATATATTATCAGACAGCTAGGATAGAGAAAACTCATTACTTCGGCTGTAAAACTGTATTAATTAAAGGACTGTCACAACAAAAAATGAAGACAAACTTATTAAAGAGTAATTTTCATTAGAAACTAGTGAAAGCATAGTTCTTGACTAGCTGGAATTAGGGGTTAATATTCCCCCTTTTCAGTTAGCTGATGTTGATGGGATTTTAAATGACTTTTGACAAGTTTGAAAAATATTGCATATATTAGCAAGCTGTCCATCAGCAGGCGAAGGAGAGTGCTTAGATAATGGCGAAAACTCCTAACATGAGGAAGGGCTGTAAGGTAGACTTTAATCAAAACCTCTGGGTTCCTCTTGCTTCCTCAGCTAAAGGGAATATTCTCTTTCCTGAAAGTACTGATTGAGTTGTATTTTCCTTTTGCCTTGGGCTGAAGCTAAAAACCTTGCTCTCAATCACTGCTTTCCAAAGTAGGGAGCAAGGAAAATTTGCCTTTAAGATTTTACTGCCTTAGGATTTGGGCACCAATTTATCAAGCAAACAGAATTTTTGCTGTAGGCAGGAGCTTGGTGGTTATTTGTGTTCCAGGGAGCAGTGAGCCACTGTACAGGTGCTATGGGGCTCGCAGCTCAGCTGCATGTGTCCCTCTCCCCACATTCTTCATGTGTGTAACTAAGTCCTTCCTTCAGCTGGAAATCTCGGAATTGATCTGGTTTTGCTCATGCCATTAATATGTATGTTACTGTCTGAGTAGGTATTTCGCTTTCTTCTTTCAGCTGTCATGAAATTCCAGTCTGGCGTGAGACTTGGGAAGCTGCTGTGGTTTGGGGGGTGCTTTGGGTCACCGGCGCAAGGTGCCAGCCTGAGCACTCGATGCAGCCCCCCAGTTTCTGCGGGGCTTTGCGCTGCTCCTCTCTGCGCCCTGGTGCTGCCCCAAAGCGTTACGCGGTGCCGCCCGCCCGCCTGCTCTGCCCCATGTGCACAAAGGTGATACGCGTCCGTGTATAGCTTTTTCCTCCTTGATCTGAAAATTATTACTTTCTGCCATTTTTACCAAAATAGGTGTGTATGCATACTGCAAACCCGTACTCATCCCCCAGCCTGACTGCAGAACAACTGCCCAGTTACAGCCACGTAAAAGCCTTGGCTGGCAGGTGATTAAGCGACGAATTCTAGACAAGGTTCTATCTGCGGATCACTGCCGTGATTCGCGCAGCAGAGCTGTTCTTTGCCTTCCACTGCAGTGCCACGGCTTTACCCCGGCTCAGCCCAGTGCCCCCAGCCCAGCGGCGGTGCTGAGCTGCTGTGCTCCATCCTGCCTGCAGGTGGGGACTGAAAACTACGTTTTGACGGCACGGATACGCCGAGTGCTGCGGCTCGCTTCCAGAAGGCAATTAATTACTCATCCCTGCAAGCCAGGCTCTGCCTCCTCCTCAGACCTGCATTTCTTGAAGAGGGGTGCGCAGTGTTTGAAGAGCATCAGTCCTTCCCCTTGAGCTGACTTCCCAGGTCCTCTGCTGAAAAACAGAAGGAACGCGAAGGACCAGCAAAAGATACGATTTATCAGCGCAGACCGCTGTAAGAAATTGGCTCAAATGTATGTGATTCATGCAAATACACACACACGTATGTGTTCAGTATGCTCTGGTTTATATATCAAATAGAAAATGCTGGGTAAACAAAACCATGGCCCAAGTGTCTTTCATGTTACCTGTGCTGAGGCACAAAGCAGCAGGGAAAGGCAGCTTGGCAAGCCTGCTCTTGATTCTCTGTGAATGGGTTATTTGGACTGCGGATGATCCAGCTTGCATTTGTTATACTGATAATCAGAGATGGCTGCTGTGCACCACGCTTCTTAGCTGATTCAGGCCAGCTCAGCTTTGGAGATAACGTGGCAATGCACAACCAAGCCACCTCGGTGGCTCTGCCTGGAGGTGTCTGGGTTTCACTCAGCACCCCTGCAGCGAGTGTTTCGTTTTGGATGGAGCAAATCTAGATATTTGCATTCCAAAATGTGCTGAAATCTTCTATCATATGTAAGAAATACTTGTCATTTTGGAGAGAGCTGAAGCAGGGGATTCTGCACCAGATCTTTGGCTTGTAAGTTCCTTGAAAAAGTCTTGAGATACTCAAGTAGCCCAGTAGTCTGCTGGGGGTGCTTCCTCCTGTGCTGTAATAAACTGAGCATAACAGCTGACTTCTCTTCCAGGTGTTATATGAAATTCTGTTCACCCAGAAATGAGAGGTTTATGTTTGATTTCAGTGGAGCCAAGCTTTCATTTTTATTTCATAGGGAGTTTGCTCTGATTTATATGATTAAGAGTTTTATAAAACTTACTATTCTTGTAAGGACACATTTTTTGCCCCTTTAGAAGCTTCCTAAGTGTGGAGGGACAGGCATACCCGCAGATTATGTCTCTAAGATGAGGGTGTTTCTGTGACTGTAAGCGGTAATAGCAATAAACAGGGCAAAAACCATGACAGCCTTATGCTGCCTTGCACCCTGCTAGGAAGAGCCTAGAGAGCAAATGCATGAAGGAGAACATGCTCAGAAAACCACGAACACCTCAAATTTAGCAGTCCAGTACAACTTCCATGTGGGGAGGGAGCTATGTGAAACAGGTTAATGCCAGTCCAAATTTTCCTCTCTGTCTTGAACTGGCCCTTATGTCTTCCTCCTCCCAGATTTTCAGATTGAAGGCTTATGAACACTGCTTGCAGATCTTTAGTACATAGGTAATTAAAAAAAAATTCAGATGCATACAAGTCTTTTTTGTGTTCATGTTAAAGAAGACTACAGAATGAGCAATGTTGGACCTTTGCCTCAGCTTCCACAAAGAGCTGCTGCAGGACGGCGGCATTAGGATGCTGATGCTGCAGCTGCCCTCAGGTTCCTTAGCAGGACAGAAGCCCCACATTTACTGTTGGTTCTGAAAGGTTTGTGAGACTTGGCTTTACTAGACACTGTATGTGCTTTTGTTGCAGGATGCAGATCTCTGAACTCTGGTGGTGTCAACCGTTCTTGTCCCAGAGGGGAAGGGTGTTATTGAAGAGCCCTGCTGGGACACAGGCCGCCACAACTCATCCCACACAGTTGTGCTTGTGAACGTCGATCCTGTGACTCACCCCAAAGTATCTTCCCTCCCTTCCTACCTTCTTGGTGTCTCTGAGTTCCCACCTGCATCACTCATGCTGGGCTTTACAAGATTTACAGTGTCTTTTGTTAAATATTGAAACCTTTTCCATCACTTTGTTATATTTTACAGGTTCCTCAGAGATTGAATTTCCAAAGCATTTTTTGTTGAACAGCCCAAACTTTAAGTCCTAGCTGTCTTGCCAACTTGTAGTCTCACTCTGGCAGCAGTTACAGCCTTTGATCGTCAACATTTCTATTATGCAACTTGATTAAAAGTATTCAGAACTCAAGGTGAGAGCAGAAAAATTTACATTTGAAGTGATTTATTAACCTGCCATAATTTAAGGTCATGCTAGTTTCAGAATATTGTTAGTCCTTAATTTCTGTCTCTCTTTGTGCTATCCAGTAAAAGACAACTAACGTTAGTTTAATTCAAAGGGTTTTTACTTCCTTGGAGGAAACATTAGAGGGAAATAAAAATTCTGAAGTTGGTAAAAGGAGTTAGGAATAAAAGTCCTTTAGAATTCCCACTCTTAAAGTCCCTAGGCTACAAATACAACTGATTAAGATATCACCTAGGTAAGAAACAAAAATTACCTCCGGTGTGTCCCAACTCATACAGTTCCCTTTATGTCACTGACAGCAATGGAGTGTCCAGCTGAGCTGTGAACGGTGCCAATATGTTGTAACTACAGTCATTGCTTGGTAGTGCTACAACCTCCATTTTCTTATGATGTGAAAAATCCTAGATGGTTTAATTCTAGAATACACAAACATAGTTCAGCTGTGGCGCTCAGCATTTCATGACCATAAAATGCTACTCTTTTACCAATGCCACCTGTATGGTGCAGGGGGGACAACGGTTTTAATCACTTTGTCTATTAACCATCCCCTAACCATCCTTCAGAAAACTGAGGAAGTTAAAGAGTATCTTGGGATTCAGGCATGGTACAGACGGTGCTCGCTAAGCACTCTAACTTCATTATTTTCATATGGGTCACCTTTTATTTCTATGATAATAGAATAATCATTTGATATTCATAAATACAAGTACATGATTAACCTAAGAAAAATAATGTCAAATGCAAAATTCAGGTTGCATGATAGAAAGCCAAAATGATCCCTGTATGAGAGAGCTTCAGGCCTGACTATACCTACATAGACTTTACTGGCAAAACCCTAATTGAGCAGGGCTGCTTGTGCAACTGTCAGGATGTGTTTTTGTGATTGCACGTGTGTGTGCGTGCTTTTATAGATCCTCTTTGCTGTGCCCTGTTTGGGCAGAAAAGTTCTGCTTCATTTTCTGTTCCTCACCATCATACCACAGGTGCAATGAGGTAGAAAAAATTCTGCTTCTGTGTCTCCAAAGGAAGAAGGGAGTACCCAGGTATTGATTTCCTCCATGTTCTGTAAGGACCTGCTCCTATTTCTTTGAGAGTCCTGGGCTTAGATTTTAAAAATATCTGGTATTCTTTAAAACAGAAAAAAAAAAATCCTAAGGATGATTTACGGGGGGAAAAAAGCAGACCAAACAAATCAAATAATTCAGGAGGTCTGCAAAAAGGAAAAGTAAGTAAGTCTGAGGTAGTTAGAGTTGAGGTGGTGGACTATGTATCAGACAGGTTGATGGGTTCCAGGCAGAAGCACCTGAAAGAAAGGACCTGTGATGGCCCACACAGGAATTGCACTCTGAGGGAAACAATGTGTGTGGTCTGTTAGAAACACGCATTTGTCTCTAATGGCTGTACACCACACCCTGAACCGCTGTCTTGAGACACTTGAATGCACATCACAGTGAAAAGCAGCAGAATCTCATTGGGAAGAGGACATAGGGTCTGCGATGCAAATGTAAACTTTGGAAAGAGAGACTTTAAATTACCAACATGACACCTTTGCAAACACATTAGTAATTACCTGCTAGTTAGATGCACTGTGAAATGCTCCTTCTTATAAACCTGTGACATGCACAGTTATTCACTTTTGTGTTACTTTCTGAGCATTGCACATGTATTCTGGGGCTGCAGCAGCCAGTGGCCCTGCAGGTGGTGCAGGGAGGGCAGTAACAGATGCTGGGAGTTTTGGTTTCTGCAGGACTCCCTGGTAGGAAGGTCCTGATTCTGAGAAGAGCCTGGTCACCTTCTTGCCTCATTAGTGCAGGCAGCAATCCTCTGGGTTCTCCCAGACTGGCACAGCTGCAGCTCAGCTACCTCCTAACTGCCTGTTAGTTAGGGGCTGAGTCCCTGTGCCAGCTGAGGGCACCTGAGTGGAGATGTTGCACAAAGAACATAACTTAATAGCTCCGGCTGAACCCTCAGGGTTTCCCTGCTTATCTCCTTCATACAGCCTGATCCTATAGGTATGCTCAGCACACGTCTGAAATTGAAGGCAGCTGGGAAGTTCTGAGTAGGGATTTATGTGTCCTGACTTCAGAAATTGAGACGTCAGACATGACTTGGTGTTAGTTACCCTGCATGCTCTTTCCAGTCAATGGAAAGATTCAGATGCTTCTGCAGGACAATTAATTTAATCCTAAAGGTGTCGGACAAATCTCTTTCTAAAGGTGCCTTTTGGTCTCCTTTGTAAAAGCCTAGAATGAGTAACAGAAAGGTAGATATCTATACTTGGATGAGATGAATCCTGCTCTGCATTCGTATCCCATTAGTGTCTGGAGTAGGGACTGAGCTTGAGACACTAACATTCATCTTCCCTAACCATTGGGCTACTGAGTACTCTCAGTCTCACTTGCTCTATATTGTATAAATGTTTACAGGGAGTGAGGACTTGCCTTGAATCCATAATGACTAGTTGTGCATTTGAGTACTGCAGCATTCCTGAGTCATGGAGGAAAGCTGGAGCAGAAAGCACATGCACAGACACATACTGCTCTTAAAATCCTGATTTCCTTTACCCAGACACACAGTAAAAGATAACCTTATAGAGACAATGGCTGAGCTGAAGGGGCAGAATGTGGCAAACGGGAAATCCAACGGCAGAGCTCTTTCTCTGCTGGAGCTGATGGAGGAACTGCTGCAGATATGCAGCAATGTTGATGATGTGTAGAGTCCGTAACCAAGGTAGGCTGAGCTGGAGCAATTCCTTGCTCTCCTCTTCCTTTGATCCTGGTTTTGAAGGGTCCATGATTGTCTTTTGTACCCCCTTGCTACCTTGTTTGTGCTGTCACTCTGTGCAGAATATTTCACATTATTTATTTTGCCGTGCCTTAAAAATGGGTTCCTCACAGTTTTTGAGGTCACATTCCTTTTGGGCCCACTAATTGGTAATTTGTGCTTTGTTTGTGACCTTGGGACTCCGGTGCCATCCTGTTTCTGTAATGCATCTTTTGAGGAGTTCCTCTGCTGCCATCCTACATTTGTGCTTTCAGTGCTCCTTGCTATACAGTATAGACTTATCCATTGATTACCGATTCCCAATATTGATTAAGGCAATGTGTCCTTTGAGTCCTTGACAGTCACGCCCTACACAGTAGTTGTCATGCTAGAATAAATAGGAAAACTCAAAAAAGTGTATTTCAAGGTAGAAAACTAATTAGGAAGACATTGCATAATGGACACACAGAGAAGAAATTACAGACCTTCTTGGCTAAAGTCTTACTCTTGTGAAGCTGACCCCAGCTGGTGTTAGGCTGACCAGACACCAGGTGGATACCAGCCTGGGGGAGGATATTTCCTCTCCCAAAGACTTAAAGTTTGACTGTTTTGTTTTATAACTTGATTTTTTTCATACTATTATTTATAAGTTTATGTAGTTGTAGCTTTCTTTACTGTTTATGGATTATATCCATTGGGTTACTTAGACTGTAGGTCAGTGTATGTAACATTGTTGCTGTGATTTGAGTTCTTATGACTTGGTAGTTTCTTCTGCATCAGTTTTATTCTGTGTTTTCATGCCCTGATTCCATTAGACATCACAAAATATCTGGTAGTTCCCTAAGGTTACGTACGTACACGGTAATTTACAGTATTTTTAAAAATGGTGCGATATTAGCTAATTATGAGAATTCTGTGACTATGTATATTATTTATGACTTAAAGGACAAAATTGTTGCCTCTTAAAGTATTATGGTTTTTATTATGCTGGTGAATCACTTTTCTACTGAAAGACCTTAGTAGAAAGTACGATGTTTGCATTTTCTACTAATGCTTACTGCTAAAGCTCAGAAGATCAACAGTGGGTTATAAAGTCTGTTTTCTCTCGCCTGTAAGTGCTTCTGCATGCAGAGTAGAAGAGCTTTAGCAGGGCCATGCCAACCTGGCTGGCATACCCTCCGTGTCAGCGGCTCAGTCCCAAGCAACCCAGCAGCAAGCCTGCTGTGGGCTGGAGCAGCCACAAAGATCACAGGCCCAAGTTGTCCTTTCCCGGTGGTGAGGCTGAGAGGAAGGGTCAGCACTGGCTACAGAGCTGCCTGCTTCTCTCTGCTTTGGACGCGTGTGTGTATGTGTGCACGTGCGCTGTGTTCAAGGGCACAGAGCAACATCAGTGGCAGCCTACTTTGCCTAACTTCCCCCCCATTCCGCATAGAGCAGCTCCCACCATTCCTGTATCCTATAAAAGCTGGCCGTGGGCAGCTCTTTCATATACAAAGGCTGTCTCTAACTGCAAGAAAAGGGAGTAAGAGGTGCCGTTGAAATGAGTGGGTCAATTCATATTTCACATGCTACAACTGCCTTTTTGGGTTTTTTTTTGTCTATTTCTTCAATACAACCTTTTATAAAAAGAGATGTAATAGTTCCTTACTGTCCTTCAGGCTATGCTGGCCGAGGTTGCTGCTCTTGGTAGCTTGATGTGAGAATAACTGGTACCGTTGTATAGCGACAGCTCACGTGACCGCGCTTCAACTCGTGGGGCCCATTTATTCCATCTGAGACTGCAATGTTTACATGGCCAGTCCTGAATCAGAGGTCCCCAACCACTTTTCCATGTTAGCCAGGTCGCCAAGAGGCAATCCAGACCTGGATGGTGAAAATCAGCATCTGATTCTCCAGGGTGGTTTGCCCCAGGCAAGCCTGCTCTCGGGCAGGTGGTACCAGAGCTGTAGGCTGCTGTGCATGTTATTTACTGTGTCCTCCTGTTGTGAGGAAAATGCCTGAAATGAATGGGGAAATCAGGGGGGATTTGTCACTAGGCTGGTCCTTCATTTACTCTCTTTGGACTTCAGCAGCTGCATAAGGAATGGGGATTGATGGGTCCGGCAGAGCAGAGCGTGGACACCTAAGTGGGAAGGTCCGACAAAGACCTGGGAGCTCTGGTGGTATCCAGGCCCAAGGCACTTGGCACCTTCTCACCGCTGGTCCCATTGCTGGGGTGCTTGCTGGCATTTTGCTGTAGCTAATGAAGCTCAGGGATGCAGTGCTTATAAGTGGGGCTGAATTATGAATAATTCCTATGTAATTTGCAAAACACTTTAACAATCAGTCTTAAAAACACTAGCTATCAAACCTTCTGAATTTATTTCAAAGCCATTTAGTCTGGAAGGAGCTGCTAATCAAAGAACATAATGGACCTATAAAACTGAAGTAGAGACCTACTTGTTAACCTCAGGGGACCAAAGGTATGGAGGGGATCAATTCAGGTTGCATTTGCATTTGTATGCCAGCATGAAAAACGTTCAGTATAAAGAGAGCAGGGTGAGAGTGGGGATTGGGCAGAGGCTGCTTGAGGAGTTGTCCGGCAGGGACTGAGGTTGCTGATCCTCCAGAGATGCTTTACGAGGAGAGCCTGGGGCCAGGCTCTTTCAGTTTTGTTAAATGTGAAGCCTATCTTGTATTGGGACATAAAGTCAGGGCAGACACATTGCTGAAGCTGCCCTCTCTCAGGAGGAGCACCTCACTATAAATCAATATGGCAAATGAATAAGCAGCCAAGTTAAGGGGGCTGTACGACCCAGAACAAGGTCTCAGGATAAACTGTTGCGGTTGGGGAAAGAGCTTTTCCTCCTCTACGCAAGGCTAGTCTGGGGGCTTGTGCTGCCGGGTGCTGGCTGTTGCGAGGTGTCACACCGCAGGACTTGGTGCCGCATGCCCGGGGATGCAGAGCTGTTCTTGCAGCCCCACAGCCCAGGGTTGTGTCCCCCTCTCACCTGGATGCCACGCAGGATGGCTCTCCATGCTCCTGGGTGCAGGGCAGATGCTGCGGTGCTGATGTGCAAGTCAGATGGGAAGGTGCCTCCAAAACCTTTGTGACCTGCTGCAGCCACCATGGCATGGTGGCACTCGGGGCATGTGTCTGCCAATAACCATCCTGAAAATCTGCACAGTACCAGGGATACGGGAGACAGGAGTCATTCAGGAGGAGGCACATGCTTGCATTCATCTTTCCTGCGGTGATATAAAAGAGTACTCAATTGGTATTGTTTGTGATGTTCGAGGTTTGAGAGGTACTCTGAAAAATTCTGTACCAACACATTACAGTGCTCCGTATTGCCTGCTGGGCTTATTTTTTAAAAACTTCTGGAGTGAGTGAAGTGCTAATTGGAATAGGTGTTTTGTACATGATGAGCTTTGTGGACTACACAGGGAAAGGTCTGATTTTCTTCCTGAACTAAGTAGGTACCTAAATGTAGCTCTTTGTACTTGCTGGTTTAGAGACAGGGTGAACAACTTTCTGGTTTATGGACTGCAATTCTTTAAATACTTTAGCTAAAGCTCTTGGCATAGTTTTTAATCACTTTGGAAAGTACAAACACCAAAATCCATTAATTTCATACATATGTATGAATAGAAACTTCAGCACCATGGGCAGCCCTGCTGCCTGGTGATGGCAGGAGAGGGTGTTCTGGACTGGTTTGCTTGCCTGTTGTTTTTCACTACTTTTGAGCAAAGGGCAATCCAGGAAGCAAAACCTACATTTTTTTTTTGTCATGTGTTAGAAGAGCAGTGTAAAAATTCAGGTGGCTTCAGTGACAGCAATGGCCCCAATTTACTGGGAGGGAGGGATAGAAGGATGCCAGTGCCCTGGTCTCACTCCTGCTGGGTCTCTTGCTGTAGCTGTGGCTCCGCAGCTGCTCAGAACCTTTCTTCCAACTTACAGCTGCACTGGGGCTCTCACCACAGGTCTGGATTTGGCTTTCATGTTTTAGTTACTCCTCCCACTGCTTCCACATCTACAGCACCTTTGGGTGGGCACCAGGGCTGTCCCTTGGTGGTATGCAGCAATTCTGGGGCACAAAGGTAAAGAGAAGCATCGCAGACTTTCTCAACCTTCCTACATTGCAAGGAAGTAATTGCTGCTGCTGGCCTGTCACTGCAGTGCCCACACGCTGCTGAGGCTGCTCAACACGGCTGCAACCTCTGGAGAAACTGGGGGATTAGTCTGTGTCAGAAGAGCCCATCAGCACCCTGGAGTTGCCCCCCACATGATCTCCTCACCTCTGGTACCATCCCTTTCCTTGTGTTTAACCAGGCCTTCTACTTAAATAGATTAATGCTTTTTTTCAGAAATGTAATCACTAAATATCCTTTCTTGCTGTCCTCAGAACTTGCAGTGCTTTGTTGCAACATTTGTCATGTTTGATAGGTCATCTTTCTTCATTTTTTAAGCTTAAAGAGGTTGAAAATAGAACAGGTCAGCAAGCGGCCACATCACAGAAAGCCCTGTCACTCCTTCTCTTTCTCTCCGCACCTTTTCTTGCTTTTTTTTTTTTTCAGTTTAAATATCTTCTACCTTAAACACACTTACAGCAGTTCATCTGTGGAAAAACGATAGCTTTCTGGATCAGTCTGCATCCTTATGTGTTTTTTTTTTTTCTGAGGGACAGCCACCCATCTCAGAGACAGCTATTTGGGAAGTTCCTGAGTGGGAGTGGAAGGTGGTGCTCCAGGCCCCTGTGTGTGCAAGTGGGAGCAGGTATTTGTGCACTGGTGTTCCCCCAGCTGTTAAAAAGAGATATATTTGTACCTTGTAAGCAAAACTCTCCTCATCGATTAATTGAACTGGCAGAGTGACTTATTGCCATAGAGGCACTAAAGGCAGGAAAGGACAGAACATCATTTTTAGATTGGCTATAATTCAGAGATATTGCTTATGTTACTGTGTCTTGACAATATATTTTTTTAAAATTGCTCTAAGCTTATGTGCCAGCTGTGGAGATAAATGTGCGATCACGTCATTGCTGTTAGAAATACCGAGAAAAATGTTCTGGGACTCTGAAGGCTGGACTGAGCATGCCTGCACTGGCTCCAGGAGGGTGATGGTCTATGCAGAACCTACAGGTACCTGTTTGGGCGGTGGGGACAGGCTGTTGCTCCAAGGCAGAGGCCATTCCTGGGTGCCCAGCAGGGGATCTGCGGGCTGTCCAACAAGGGGCTTGGGGCATGGGGGTCGTCAGAGTCCTGTCCCCTCCCAAAGCACATCTTTTCCTGTCCAGATGGTGCACTGGATTTTCCTTTGGGAGTAATGGCTAATTAAAAAGGCTTACTGTTTTGGTGACAGCTGTGAAGGTAAAGGTGATGTTCGGCTCTGACGTGATCGATGGCAAAACAGCTTTGGGAGTCCTTGAGCCTAGCAGACGTGGGAGCCCTGCGTGACACAGCCATGGAAATTCTCTCCAAGCCCCCTATTAGTCATGAGAGTAGGCAGCCTGCCTTGCCTGTGTGGCCTTTACAGCAACAATTACAGAAAATATCCTAGGTGTCAAGGGGACAAGGGCCTCTTCTGGAGACTTACAGAAGTGAACTGTGAAGTGAATCCCCAATGAGATCAGTCATCCCTGGGCAAGTCCAAAGCCTTCTCTGACTTTGAGCTCCAGGGAAGTGTACCAAGAAACTTTTTCCCTTCACACCAAAGCTTCCCTCCAAGCAAGAAGAAACATGGAGGGCGACATCCTCATTAGGTGAGGTCTGCTCTTCTACTTACGCCTCTGCAGTTCTGCCCCAGGTTTCTGCTGCAGCAGTGGTATAGAAAAAGAATGTAGTGGCTAAGACAGAAATGTGCCTGCGGCTTTGCCTGTCCTTGCCTTTGTAAAATGAATCTGGAGACATCCAGTAGAGATCATAGCATGTTGCAGCCACAAAACCTGGACTGAATGCTTGGATCACTATCAGTACAGAGATTTAGCTATAGTAGCATTGAAGAAAAAACATTATTTGCATTTGCAAAGGGAGTTAATGGCTGCAGGTAGAGTGAGTATGTCTAATCAGTAACTGCTGCTGATTTCTGGAGGCCAAGGCAGATGATTTGGCTTAGGCTTCAATACAAGGTGTTGGGTATGCCTGTATGTTTATATGACACCCAGGAGTATGTTAACGACTTGTCCAGTGTGAGTAACTGGTCACGACACCTCTCAGCAGAGGTGTCTAATGTGGAGCTGCTGAGGCATGTAAGGTAGAGGTTGAGAGTGGCAAATTATGTCAGCTGGTGAGAGAGGGCCAGAAGGAAAAGGAAAAAAGAGAAAGACAAAGTTCTGAGGGACAGAAGGAGAAAATGGACAGTGGAAGATTCAATCCACTGAAAGACAGCACCACTTATCTCAGAGGCAAGATTAAGAACAGGAGCAGTGGGGAGCTGTGAAGGAAGAGAAGAGATTCAGGATAGATCTGGTGGTGCTGAGGGTACCTGGGATGTAGAGGAAGCTAAGCATGAGATGTTCACATTCAGCAGAGACAGCGCAAATCGGACTGAAGCTGATCTACAATGGAGATGAGAAATTCTTGGCAATCGTGTTTGGCTGCACATTCAGATGGGAGATGCAAAATATCAGGGAAGAAATGGGGCTGTGCTTGAACTTCTGCAACAGTTCCTAGAAGACAGCTATCCACACTGGTGCTAAATGGTTGGCAGACTTACCACTGAGCCCATGGATCAGGTAGATACACGGGCTATAAATGTCCCTCCTGTTTAGGGGAGGGTAGTGTAGTGCAACCAGCGCAGCCCATGCTCTGTTGTACATAAATGAAGAGCACTGTCAGTCCAGCAACTTTCTGAAAGAAAACACGGCATCTTTGGCGAGACCTTGTGGGAGTTGTTAAATTTTCTGGCTTTTTTATTAAACTTGTTTGAAGATCTGCTCTTCCAAGGTTTGCATTTTGTGCAGACTTACTAAAGCTACTGAGCAGAGAAATCCTTGGAGGGAGAGTAAGCCCCAGAGGCAACATTTGCCATGGATTAAGAAAAGGACTGCACCAGCATCTGCCTACAAGGTTTTATCAAGAACCCTCCCCAAATGTGCATTGCTGATCACATGCAGGAAAGTTTACTTACACTGATGCACTGGAGTTTGCAGCAGAGAATGTGCATCAAAATAAGCATCCAATTTGCTGTGTTATTGCATAGGCATGAACAAGTAGATAAAAAGGGGTCATAAGAATGGCAATGCAATGCCAATGCTGTACTACTATGTTTCAAAGAGAAAGGACATGTTATTACCAGAAAAAGTTAGACTGGGTAAGCCTATACGGTTTCAGCATGCTTCTCTGTGATACCTCTGGGTATGAATCAGGCCCATACTCAGCTTTCCAACCATGAAAATGGTGGCTAGTTAAAGAGCAGCAAGTATTTTTTGAGTTTTAAAGATGCTTCAAATTTGTTATGTGTTTATTGTAATGAAAAATGATGTTATTATTTCAGCTGGTTGAAACTTTTTACGTGGAACATTAATCTTCTGAAAAATGAGGCTCTGCAGAAACTGACTCAGAGTGTATGAAGGCAAATGATTATTTTTTAAAGAAAATTATATTTTAAGGAAAAAGGAAATATTTATTTTTAAAAATGTCATGTTTGTTTGAAAAATATCAGTAGTTTTCCAGCCAGCACATCTTACAGTGCCTACAGTCTGTAAACTGGTGATTTACTGTGCCTAACTGAAGGTAAGGAGCATTTTTCTGTGCTGTTCAGCGAGGAATGGATTAGGCTCCAGAAGAGGCTGTCTGGTTACCATTATTTTTACACCCTTATGATGTTTTCTGAGATGTTGCTTCTGTAAAGTAAACTGGAAGTCAAATTATGCCCCCTTCACTCAGCTTGTAAACAAACCTTTCTAGGGCTAGAGCTGCCAGATGCATTTTGTATATATGGTGTATGCTCAGAAGTTGTCTCTCAGTACTGGCAGTCCCTGGTCCTGTGTCTCCTGGGACTGGAAGGAGAGTAAGAGTTTGGGCTTCACCAATGGAGAGATTTCTTTGCATCTGTGTAGCCTCATACACCTTAGCTTGCCTACATGGAATTTGTCTGGTCACCTACATGTATATTCATAAATTGTACCCTTCTTTGGTGTAAGAAATCAAAATGGAGCATTCCCTTTTTTATTTAAATAATTCTATTGATATGCATGTAAAGAATTGTTTCTTGGTGTAACACTGAAGCCCGTCACTCAAAATTAACGCAGATATGTACAACTGAAAAAAAAAAAAGATTTTTGGATATATATTTTATTTGACAGTG
Source organism: Elanus axillaris (assembly GCA_026212715.1). Lineage (NCBI taxonomy): Eukaryota > Metazoa > Chordata > Aves > Accipitriformes > Accipitridae > Elanus > Elanus axillaris. The sequence continues at coordinate 13,164,987 of JANZLQ010000005.1, read as the reverse complement.
GTTTAGAATATCATACAGTAAACAAGATTTCTGTAAAAGTTAATTTATCCATAGTGGTGCGTTTCATAAAAATAGTTGCTCACTTACAGCCTTTCTGTGACTATTAATACATGGAATTATATTTATAGAGATAGAGCTGTACAGGGTAAATTCACAGCTAACACTACACAGAAATATTATTTGGAATGGGGTTTAGATGATGTGCTGTCTTCACAGGTTATCGATTACAGCCGCATAAAGCAATTACTGCACAAGGAGTAGCTGTGAACTGTGCAAATTAGAGTTTATGCAAGCATAATCTCAACTGTTTTTCAGATTTCATTGTTTGCTTTCTTTATACATAAAAATAAGATACTGGGACGTGCATCTACACTACAGAAGCATTGTCCAAAATCAGATTCAATAAATTAATGGCAAATTATATTGGATTCTAGTTCAGGGGATAAAGATTTTTTTTTTTTCACTAAATAAGAGTTTTATAAACAGCTACATGGACTTGTGCTTTTTCAGAAATTATAAATGGATTTCTCTTTCTAAAAAAAAAAAATGTTTGAAAGCTGCAAAATCCTTGACTTGAGGCTTTTCAAATAATTGGACAGGAAGAAACATGCCTATAAATTTCTCAGTCCAGTGCAATGTTTGAGACATACAGTAATGTGCTAATTTCTTGGAACAAAGCCAATCTCAATCTAATTTTTCAGCAGAGCATGTGAGGAACTAAGATTGCTAAAGAACATTAGTTTTTAAATATGAATTTTTGACAGTACTTAGGTTTGGGGTTTTTTTGATTACCAATGTATTATTGCCCAGGATTTTCTTTTAATTTTGACAGACAAATAAGCATATGCGCACTTACATAGACACACACGCATCTTTTTGAAACAAGATAATGACTGATTGACTGAACTCGGAGTTATTTCCTGTGAAGGCAGACTGGAATGTTTACCTGGCACTTAAGGCTTGAAATTCAAAACAGACAAGCGAGAAAGATAAAACCAAAAAAAGACCAAAAGGAAAAAAAAAAAATGGAGGTAGGGAAGAAATGATAAAATGGAAACCATTTTAAAAATGGAAATATATCGAATTTACTGAATGAGGACACTGACAACTGTATTTCAGAAACCAGTCTAATTACTGTTAACGTGTGCCTTAGAGGCACCAGCTCTGCCAAACTGAGGGGATGAAAGGTGAGACTAAATGTAGATGGGTATGAAACATAGCACTGTTGGTAAGTGAAGCTCTCATTTTCTGCAGGAGGGAAAGGCCTTTCCTTAAGGAAACTGCAGCTTTTTCTCTGTAGCACTCTTCCTTTCATTGCAAGGGCCTTGCAGGTGTCTGGGTTTTGAGCCTGACCAATTGGTTTGTGTGCTACCTCGCAGGATTTGGGGAACCTGTAATAAATCTCTTTCAAGAATAATTTGCAAATACAACTCCACCCTAACTCCTTTCCAATGTACAGAAACATGGTTTGTTCACAAAAATGGCAGTAGAAATGGTATCACAGAAACTAATCCACTGGATTCTCCACTCCTCCCATAGCGCCCAGTGAACTATGCTACAGGGTATCATGTGGACTATCCCAAAGCATTAACAGTGGAGACATGTCATGGGTGTACAGTTCTGAACGATGCTTCAAAGAAACCCTTTAACCCCTGTCTAGATATGTCGAGAACAATTTATTTACAACATTTTAGCTCCATGAAAAGATCCTCTCTCGGTTTCAGCTTGCTCCGTGCAGTTTTATTTAAGGCGATGTTCCAGTTTGTGATTGCTCTAACTTGTTCCAGTTTCTTGATATAAAGTTTGAATGAAATCCAAGTCCTTCATGCAGTGGGAAAAAAAATGCTAAAGCTACACTGCACTATCCTTCTCTGATGTACTGTCCTTCATATTGTTTTGGTTTCTTCCATAGCTGCCAAAGTCCCTAAAATGGAATTGGGACTTCAGGGTCAATTTTAAATCTCCGTGTTGACTATATGCTTTTGAACTTATTAGATACTGTGCACATTGTCATGGAATTACACACTAATGTTTTCATTCCTCAATGCTTTGTGTATATGTGTGATAGTTAAAATAAATTAAAACAAACCAATGTGAGACAAAAACTAAGAAGAATGTTCTGTGTCAGTTTGAGACAGTTAGAGGGCAACAGTCCCTTGCTTATCTGCTCATGGCAGAAGTACCAGACTTCAGGACGCTAGGTAGCTTATCCGAGCCAGGGATTTTCCACGGCCCTGGGGAGACCGTTGCCTTTCGAACTGTGGTGTTGGTGCTGCGAGTGCTAATGGAGTGGAGATGTCCCTTCCTGGGGAACTCGCCGGGTTTCCCATCAGGGTCCCTCTGGCTGTGGTCCATATCACTTCCAGGCGAGCTGCAGCGGTTGCTACTGTACGTCTTGGTAGCACCTGTATCAAGCTTGACATGGTCGGATGCTGCAGCTGACTTCTCACTGCTATTCGCAGATTTGTGATCTTCTTTTTTGCTAAGAGATCCTCCTCTCTTGCTCTCCGGCTTCCTCAGCCTCCCAAACTGTTCATCACTGGTTCCAGCACACACGTGCTCTCTCGCGCCAGCCTCCATCATAATGCTGTGTCCCACCACTTTGCTTTCTGAGGTGGGCCTGCCACCATCAGTGGTCTTATTTTTGCCTTCTGAATATCCTTTCCAAGAAGCCTCTTCATGCTTTGACCTGTCTACCTTTTTAGGACTTGCTGACCTTTCTCTTTGTTCTCCTAACCTTTTCTTTTTGTGACCATTCACCGAAAGCTCCTTTGGTTTCCTTACATCATGTTCCCTCTTGATATCCCATGTTGGCTCTGGGCTTATCTGGTGAGAAGGGTCAGAGGGTGGGGCTATGTGTGATGAAGATAATGGTGAGATTATGTCGTCGAGGGAAAGAGCTACTTCCGGCAGACCTGGGGAGGTGGCAGAGGGAGCACTCCAGGAGTTTGGTTCGTCTGTTGTAACAACAAAGAAAAGGGAGTTAAGGGCATATTCAGCAGCACGGAGCGTGTATTGCATAGGCATATGTATTCTGAGCAACATCAACACCCAAACCATATACCGGACAGAAACTCCTCTGTCTTAGGTGAGGCAAAAGTCTCAGGGCAGTCAATGGGGAGGAAAACAAAAATAATCTCTCTCCCCCCCCCGTCCC
>JANZLQ010000005.1:13151231-13161743 GCA_026212715.1 Elanus axillaris | reverse complement strand
GGCTCGTAACTGCAAATGTTGGAAACCTCGGTCTTTTTTCATACAGATTCTTCTTTCCTCTGCCTACGTTAAATTATTCTTAAAATAATAAAGGCACGTGCTCATGAAATCAAATTGCCTCTTTTGTAGCTGTATAATGGATTTCTTAGCTGGGCAATATCAGGGCTGTCTCTGAGGACAAATGAGAAGGACTTTCTGCCATCTATTAAACATGTCCCTACAAGCATATAATAATTGACAAGAATTTGTAGCTCAGATAAGGTCATCATTGAATTCTGTCTCATATTTTTTCTAAACAGATACAATATTGCAGTGTTTATGGCCCCACAATTCTTACAGGGTACTTACAAAGCTCTGCCTTTATATCACAGTGTCAGCTGCCGAGTCTCTTGGCTGTGCATTTTGAATTTCTCCTAGTTACTTAGCCTCAACACAGTATGGTTGGACTGTGCAGATCCTGTTTAATTTAGCTAAATAGACATCTTCTTTGCTGAATCATGATGATTTTCCTAATCCATTGGTACAAACCAGAATATTCTGAGATGTCTTTCTCTTGCATACATGATGCTAATTTCTTTTGATTAACATTCCCGCAGACAACAAATCCATCATGACTAACGACAGCATGACTCCTATTCTTACCCGTCTATACAGAGATTAGAGAAATCACTGAACTTGGCTAATGTCATTCCCTATTTAGCACCATTGCCTAGCTCTGAATGGTATGAGCAATAATCTGTCAGATATGAAGGACTATCTCAGGAATCCATGGAAACGAGGTGGAAGTCATGGCAAGAGCTGCATATTTCATGGGGGAGAAAATGTAACCTTCTAGCTGAAAAACGAGCATGGACTTCTACAGGTCAGGACTAGTACCTCTCAGTGATACCAACTGTCCTTTAAAAGATACATTTATTTTTCTCAGTGCTATGGCTTCATTCAAATTATCATTAAGGTGCACGTCATCTCAAAAAATGGAATGGGTTTTACTGCCCAGCCTGGGATCTGCAGCTTGCTTGACTGAGATGGCACTTTTAAGTTAATAGCTTGATTGAGTGATTGCTGTCTTGCAGATAAAAATAGAGACAATAGTGAGGTGGGTGACGTAAAGGCAGGGAGCAGCATGGTTAACTGAAGAGCTATTTATTTTCCCAGATGGTGTTTGTCATATGCTTTTGCATAATGAGCATATGTATGGAAAGGATTAGCATTTGAGAGGGGTAGAAAGTACAAGTTCTCTGTAAGACAAATAAACTTTGAGCTGGGAATCTAAATGGGCTGAGGGTCTCAACTGAATTAAAAAAAAAAAAAAAATCACACTTTCTTACCCTCCAGTTAAGACTGAGTAATGTACCATCTGCTCCCTGCTTGGCACTTGAGCGTGAAAAAATAAAAGGAAGGCTTATGCATGTAGAGTGATCAGCTCTTAGGAGCTTGTCTGCAAAAAGCATCTCCTTCAATGGGCTTGTTCTTTACTTCTGCTCTTCAGTGCCCCCCTCTGACACAGGACCACAGACTGTGCCTGATGGGGGAGGCGTAGACCCCACCCCAGCTCTTTTTAGATCTGAAATCCAGGGGAACACATTTTGGTTAACACTTGAATCAGGGACCATTCATGGGGTCCAAGTCACTTTGCCTGTTTCTCTAAAACTATCCCAGGACTCTGCTGAGCAACATGAAGCTGCCTGTGTGCACCAGCAAGGTACCTGAGCTAGCACTGAACAAGCCACCTTGGGCCTTAGAAAATTAAGTCTGTGCTTTTTATGGCCTTGTCACACCTCACCAGGGTGGAGGTGGTACCGAGCATGGGCCTGACCAATGTTTTTTCACTTAAATACAGTCTTTTTTCCCAGTTGTCCACAAGATGAAGTTTTTCACTGAGTGACAGAGAAGAGCAGTAGGCTGTTACCAGTTCTTGTGCAAGGCTCTGAGAGCATCTGAACTTACAGAAATAGCTTGTTACTTTGGGAAGTATCAGCTGCACATCCATGGAAACATCACATGGTCTGGAGCAGCAAGATGCTTTTGGGTAACAAGATTGCCTCTGTGCGAAATGTGCCACTACAGCCAAATCAGCTGTTTCTTGCCCAGGAGGACAAGCCAGGTGGCCATCATTCAAAACCAGGGTGGCAAACACCTCTCGTGGCTCCTCTGAGGCACAGAGGGCTATATTGTACCAGTTATTTGTGGGACACTAAGGGGAGGAGACCTGGGGGTGAGTAGCCTGCTGTTTTATTCCCTAGAGGCAAGAGAACTGATTAATGGACTGTCTCCCTAGACAATTTTCATTTTTTTTCTGTTTTTTTTTTTTTGAGGGGAGAGAAAAAACCATCAAATGTTGTAGTGAGAAATTGTAGCTGGTTAGAACCTACTTCAACAAAAGTGAATCAGCGTATTTTTACAGGTACTGATATATAAAGATAGATATTATAAACTAGGATGTGCAATATTATATGCATTACTGTATTTCTGCCTCTCCCCTAGAAAACTTGACCAACTAAACAAGAAGACTTGTAGCCACAGCTTAAAGGGAAATTTTGGCTGTGGGAGAACCCCAGGTGGGTCAAAGACTGCCACTTGTTTAAAAAACTATGCCTGGCCTTCTTGCTGGGGAGGCACCTATATAGGCTGTATTTCCAGTGGCTGGGGGAAAAAGCTGCCATGAAATGAAACTGTCATTCATATTCTGTGGTGATACAGTACTTGCAAGTAAGAACTTGCCAAAATGACTTTCTATAAGGTTTAAGTACCATCAATCTGAGACAGACAAAATCCCACCTAACCTGCTTTTCCTTTCAAATGAAATGAAATTACATAGAAAGTTATCCTCAGCCTTGGTAAACATTAATGTCAACAAGCCATTGTTGCAATATGTCACTGGCTAGTGAGGAGAATACTGATGTGAGGGTATTGTAGCTGACTTTCCTTTAATGTTTGAATATTACAGGAAAATATCAAAATTACTAGACTGGAGCAAAGTGCAGTAATGTAAGTAATTAGTTGCTCAAAAGAAATTCTCTTAAAGAGCTGTGTTCAGGCCATAAGGGTTCATTTGGATTTGTTCAACCAGCACTAAAATGATTGCTTTTCCATAATAAATACAAACAGGAGAAAAATGCAAAATTTTATTCTGTAGAGCAACTAAACTAATGATTTCTCTTTATGCTTATTCTGAGATTATAGCTGCATTTTGGAAAGAGTTATTCATATTTCTGAATAAATATATTTTTCTTTCGTTTCTAAGCTTTATATAAAACCTATGTGTTAATTGTGAATGTAACTTATTTTACTGTCTGTTATTCCAAGATCTCAAAACATTTTGCAAACATACTAAACCAGAGACAGAGCAATGATTTTACTTTTTTCTCCCTTCACCTCTGGGAGGAACAGAAGACAGTATTTGTTTAACAGAGCATGAACCACTAATGCCCAAACAACTTACAAGCAGAAGTGAAGGGTGTCGCATTCAGTTGAAACTGCTAGAGACATTTAGGGATGATGTAGTTTTAAATTTGTTTCTGACTTTGTCACTATGGGTATCATCCTTACTGTGCAAGAAATAGTTTTTCAAAGGTATACATCTCATTGAAGGCTCATAGATGCCTTCCTCCTTTCTTTGAAGGGAGAAAATCTCCTTTGACCTACTAATTTAGACAAGATAAATGAGCAGGAGCAGCACTATAATCTGTCACTGTGATAGCATTTGATTTGTTGGAATTTAGTAGGTGTCTTCTGGGTGGCTTTTAGATTCCACAAGCTACTGTCATGCAGGTTGGCGGCAATTCTCCATGGGATGTGTAGGAATGACTCACCTACGACCTGTTCCGCATAACTCCCAGGCAAGGAGTAAATTGCTAACTGAGTAAGAGACACCAACAGGCACAAGATCTTGAGTGTGTAGGAGGACAACTAGGAGATGAACACAGCCATTTTGGAGGAAGAGTGACAAGGGGAAAACATCAGGAGCAGTTTTCTGTCTAAAGGCTTTTTTGTTTGAGGTAGAACTGCCATTTACAAGAACAGTTTGCTTTGCTACGTCAGCTTATGCATATTCAGTGGAGTGGAAATGAGGGTACTACTCTCATGTGTCTACTTGCTCCTCTCTTAACTAAAGCCTAGTCTTTCTCCTGGATCCAGTGCTTGCTGATGGCTCACGTCAGAACCACTAGCAAAAGAAACCTGGCTTTTCTGCTAATGGAGAAGAGAGGTCTGTCTGTATTGGTTTCTGAGCATTGCCTAGGTACTAAGTCAGAGGAAAGACCTCAGCCTCCTAAGTTTATTTCATTTCCTGCAATAAATGTGTTTTCTTTACAGGTTGTCCTCCTAAGAAAGATTCTGTCAAATCTAGTCTTGCTGTGCACATCTGCTCTGCCAAGACCTCAGGTCAAGAGAGGTTAGACCTCGAATTTGTGACTAGGTTCTCCTTTTGCATCAAAATATTTGAAATAATTTCTTGGTAGTATACCAAGAATGTGAGATTTTTCACCAGATAAAATTAGCCATAAAGGACTAATATTAATTTATTTAATATTTAATAGTAATTTTAAGACTACTTTTACTTAAGTACAATAAAATCTTAGTGCCTTTGTAATTTCCAAATTATGTGAATAATGAACAATATGTTAAAGCTTTGAACACTTTCAGTAGTCTGAATGAAACATTTCCTGAAATGTCTAAGCAGCTGTTTTCATATCTTCGCAGAATTATTCTCCTAGGGAATCAAAGAGGTTTTGATTAAATAAAAAATATGGTGCTTTATTTTTTTCCCCACTTTCTGTCTGAAATTATGTATTGCCAGAAGGTGGAAAACAGTTCTTACAGATGCTGCTAATAACAAAAATGGGACAAATTGTCCCCTGGTGAGTATCCACTAATGTTGGCAGTGTTACACCAGGAATGCATTTGGCTCTTTCTCATTATAGCTTGACATGTCTGTGATGTTCCTGATTGCATTGGTCTCCTGCAGCTTGTCTTTAACACTCTCTAAGGAGGGATATTTCAGAAAATTTAAAGAATCTTTAATCTTTCATCCTGGAGCTTCCACAACCCAGGCATACAGCACCCTTTGTATCCTGAAATAAATGATTCTCTGAGGTTTTAATGGTTAGAAAAGCTCTTGGAAACTTCTGTCCAGCTGTCAGCCTCATGCAAATGTGACATGACATGCCACCCTTTCCCCCAGCCTCTCCTGGAAAGTGAGTGGCAATGGGCTCTGCCCCTACCTTGCCGGCTCCCTATACTTCTGGCTATAAACTTGCACTTCTTGTTAATTATTCAGTAATGATATGCAAACGTTTTCTCACAAATTGCACTTTCCTTGGCTTAAAATTACACTTTGCTTGGTTCCCTTTCCACTGCACTTCGCCATGTTCAGATCCCTCAACACCAATAGCTCTGGAAATAAACATGAATGGATTTAGCTGCCTTCTGCTGCGATATGGTCCTTCGTTTGGTCTGTCACCGTGGACACATCCATTAGCATGGTCCTTAAGCTTTTTTTTAAGCTATGATGACAGTGTGCTATGGGTGCAAAATGTTGACTATATGTACAGAAAAGACATACATGCCATACACATTTACAAAACCAAATCCAGATTATACTCAGTTATTTTGGCATATGAACTACTTTTCCTTTCCTACACATGCAGTTAAGTGATCTGTTTGGTATTGTGAAGTCTTGTTTCTGACATAATGAAAACCTAATCTAATTTCTTGCTATCTTAATGTAGCCACATTCATTATACTGCTTGCCTGTTTGTACTCAGTGACTCTGAATGTTTATAGTAGCTTTGCTTAAGAGCAGAATTTTTCTGCTTTCCCATAATTTTTTTTTTTGACTTTGCACATTTGTATTTGCAAAGGTTGAGGATGGTTGGTCAGGGTAACCACAGTGAGTTAACAAAGTCATGAAAGATGACAGAAAAAGAAACATGCATCTCAGTGCCTGCATTTTTTACTTCTGAATTTTGTGCTTGGCGTTTTCAGAAAAGTAGATGATTCGTTAAGACTGATGTTTGAGTATGAAACATTGCCGGGCCTAGTCTTTCTGGTGCCGAAGTCATTGTGCATTTATGTTTTTGTCACTGGTCTAATATTGAAACAGGGGGGCACTACTACTACTGGGAGATATTGGTGGCATGGCTTCTGCAAGTGTCCAGAACTGAAGAGATGTGACTGTAAATGTAGGGCAAGGGAGGAATATTTTTGTCTCCTCTGTAAACTTCAAACGTTTAATTTTACATCCAGGAAATACAGAAAATTCAGTTGACCTATTCCAACACCAGAAAGCACAGCTCTACTTCCTGCTTTATTCACTTCTAGCGCCAATGGTACACTGATGCCCTACTTCTTTTCATGTTACTAAACATTACTGATGAGCAACAATTTAATTTCTTTGGGTTCATTATATCCATCTTCTATTGTATACATTATCTAGATATTAAATGGAAGATGCCCAAATATTTTTACAGCAGACATAGGGTTCATAAAGTCTTTGCAAGGGCCATCTGATGAGACTTTGAATGGTCTCATCTCAAGTAAAATTCACTTTCATCACCGTCTCTGTACTCTGCATGGGGGTTTGTTAGAAAAAGTGCTTTCATGTTCAGAGATCTAATTTGAGAATTATTGAAACACACTTCAGAAAGAGCAGGTTGTTAGTTATGCTTGGAAGACCAAATCTGCAGAAGCTCAGAAGATGATATTGTTTGGTTTTGGAGCTAAGGGAACAGAGAGAAAGGGAAAATTTAAACTTGGGGCAGAGAGGGCAAAACCACATATTGCAAGGAAAAAATTTAAAAAACCCTTTAGAAAAATGCTGAATGTTTTCTTGAAACAAGAAAGTCACACACATTGATTTGGGTTGGCTTTAATCTGTAGAAAGCACTATGGATGAAAGCACTTTTCAATTTTTTATGTAATGTATTCTTTAAAGATGTTTAACAAAGAACCATGGGAAGTAATTGTTCTCACTTGGAGAGTTCCTATGCTTATTGTGCACTGTTTCTGATCCTACATTATACCCAGTGCATCCTCAGTAAATCCCTTTCCCTGAGTTAGTTGTTTAATTATGGCACTGCTTCACCAGTGTTTTACTGCCCCAATCACTTGAGAAAGTAATTTAATTGCCATATAGAGTCAGAGAGAGAAGTGTCTCAGAAGACCTCCAGAAATAGATGACTGCTCTGCTGTCTCTGTTGTGCTGTACACAACTAATCATAGAATCATAGATTCAATTAGGTTGGAAAAGACCTTCAAGGTCATCAAGTCCAACCATCATCCATGCCCACTAGACCACGTCCTGGAGTGCCTTGTCTACACACTTTTTGAATATCTCCAGGGATAGTGGCTCAACCACTTCCCTGGGCACCCTTTCCAATGTCTAACAACCCTCTCGCTAAAGGAATTTTTCCTCATATCCAACCTAAACCTTCCTTGCTGCAACTTGAGGCCACTACCTCTCGTCCTATCTCCAGCCACCTGACAGAAGAGACCAGTACCCACCTCACTACAACCCCCTTTCAGGCAGTTGTAGTGACAATGTTGGGAGCTCCTTCTGGGAAGCCCTTTTGGAGGCTGTGGATTAAAACTGAGTGGATGGACACAGAGATCTACACCCATTGCCCCATGACAGGCCCTTTTTACCAAGTGTGGGTCACTGCAAGTAAGCGGCCTGACAACTTTCAGCCTAATACAGGAGATAACTAATGAATTCAGAAGCACTCAGTTTCTGTCCGGGAGAGCAGGTGGACCAGATTGTCTCCAGGACCTAGATGACCTTGGGCTGCTGCTTTAGCCCACTCCTGGTTACCCTTCCCTTGTTCACCCCTTAATTATAAATCGCATCCATAAGAAATTCACTGTAATTTTGTAATAATGCCTAAATTCTGCATCATTTGGCTCTCTCCAATGACATCAGCCACTCCTTATAACAGGACTGAGATAATTTTAATACTGCCCTTCTTACAATATCAAGAATAAAAAAGGGTAATTTTTCTATGCAAAAAAACTCTACCTGAAGTGCAGAATAGGAGATGGAAAAAATAATCAAGACCCACACTTACAAACAGGTTATATTTCAGACCTGAAACAGCTAAATTAATTTAGTAAATCAGTTTACTAATTTACTGTAATAGTCTTCTGGCGGTGAATCTTAAGACCAGGTGATTATGAGTACACAGTTTATCACTCATTCCAAGACCCATTTTAGCTTGTTCAATAGATACGGATCTAGTAAACAGTCCTAACACAATCACTAATCTGAGTAAACTTGGTACATTTGATTTTTGCTGTAATCAATTTAATGTATCTGCATAAATGTTACAGAATTACTCACTAATACTGTGAACAGCTGAAATGAAAAGTTGCAGCCTGTACAGTGCTTTTATCCTCCACAGCCAACTGCTGCGTCAGTGTTAAGTGTACAGACAGGCTAAGTGCTAGTCTTGAGTGATGTTGCTCTAACCACGCATTATCATTCACTAGGTCCTTCAGGCGGTTTGGTACCCTTTTTAAAGTGCTGAGCATCTCACATATCTATCAGATCAGAGCTACTCAGGCAAAAGAACCTCATCCCTTCAGTAAAGAAGGTTGGGTTTTTTTTTTTTTTTCTGTGTGGTCAGGCAGTAGAGTAGAAGCTGCAGAAACCTCAGCAGTTCTGTTCCAGCGCCATGATGGAGCTGAAAAATCTACACTGCAAGTTACTGTATAATTAAAAAAGATAATGACTTTAAAATTAGTTTTTATTAATAGAATTAAGCCACATTAAGTCATAAAAGGTGTTCATAAATATGTTAATAGAATGTGTGGTATTAATGAAAAACATTCTGCAGAGACTGAATAATTTAAGAGTTGGATATTACACACTTAATTAAACTTAAATATTAAAATTATTAATTACCAGAGCTAAAATGGGTGTTAACAGTAGGTATCACATCTTCTCTGGTCAATAAATAGCTGTCATTATTAAAGGTATGCAGATAATACATAAAATTTATGTAGTAAGTGTGGAATTCTGAGCATTTTGACCATATATGAAATGCCCCTAGAAAGTTGTTTCTGGCAGGTGCTGAGAGCTGGTGGTTCTCACTTAAGTTCTCAGCAGGATCTTAAGCAAAACACATAACTTGGTTTGAATGCATCCATATTTACAAAGTTCATGAATAAGTATTCCTGTCCTGCTTAGGGTAGATGCTGCAGAATTAGTTTAGTCTCTCTTTAGCAAACTCTTTTCAGACTGGAGGCTGCTGGGCACTGAAGGTGCAGAGCTGACCCTGGGACTACGCTTGCTGTTGGGGCTGTTGTGGTATCTGATACCTTTTGGATGCTGAGACAATTTCCTCTGAAAACTGTATAATGAGGTGGAAGTGCACAAAGAAATGAATGTCACATTGTATATTCAGCTCATAATGAGTAAACACAAATTACACATTGTTAGAAAACCCAGATGTTTAAATTTCTGGGTTGTATGTGTGTTGCTGTAGCTCAGCAAAATATAACATGCTCTATGGTCATGTTCATTAAGCTTCGGTTGGAGAGTGAGTTACCTCATATTGTCAAAGTAAAAAAAATGCATTTCACTTTCTGAGGGTTTTTTCCCAAGCTAGGATTAACAAGCCATAAGAAATCTGACAGAGGCCATAAGCTCTGCTAACCTCTCCCTGTGGTCAGACCACAAAGCATCAGCTGGGAATTGCACCATGGGATGGTGGAGTGAGAATGGCAGAGGCAGAACCAACTGCAAGAACCTCTAAGGACAAAGTTTGCCTTCTCCTCTCCAATGGCTGGAATAACAGTTTTTTATGTCACTCTCTATGTGACCATTTAGACTCATCAAATTTCCGATGCCAATGACACGAGTCATAAGAGGTCCTGTTAGTTTAATTTAGTGTTGGCTATCATAGCATCAGGCTGCTGGCAAGGCTTTTCTGATACAGCTTGATTGCCTCTTGTTATACTTTTTATAGCTTTTTATACTTTCACGGCTGTGCTTTTGTCCCTAAAAAGGATGATAGCTGTTTATGGATTCTTTTGAGCAAGCTAAAAAGCTGGACTTTTTACACCTGGATAACCACAGAAAAGATCATGTGTATGAGTTCAAAGCCATTGAATCCCAAGTTCAGCTGATATTCTTAGAGGTGGAGTCTTTGTCGGGAGGTATGAAACTAAAGTGTTCTTGTTCATGTCAAGCCAGAGGAAGACACACAATAGTTTCCAGGCCCTTCTAAAGAGTATGAAGTTTGATGTCTCCAAATCACTATTTCTTAAAATTGTTGATGAATAGCTCTGCTCTCCCATGGGGAAATGCATGTCATTGCAGAAAACTGACTGTGCTGAAGAGATTCTCAATCACTGGGACAGGCTGCCCAGGGAAGTTGTTGAGTCACCATCCCTGGAGGTATTTAAAAGACACAGAATCATAGAATCATAGATTCAATTAGGTTGGAAAAGACCTTCAAGGTCATCAAGTCCAACCATCATCCATGCCCACTAGACCACTTCCTGGAGTGCCTT
>JANZLQ010000005.1:13055904-13151131 GCA_026212715.1 Elanus axillaris | reverse complement strand
AGAATCACAGAATCATTTAGGTTGGAAAAGACCTTCAAGGTCATCAAGTCCAACCATCATCCATGCCCACTAGACCACTTCCTGGAGTGCCTTGTCTACACACTTTTTGAATACCTGCAGGGATGCTGGCTCAACCACTTCCCTGGGCAGCCTATTCCAATGTCTGACAACCCTCTCAGTAAAGAAATATTTCCTCATATCCAACCTAAACCTTCCTTGCTGCAACATGAGGCCATTTCCTCTCATCCTATCTCCAGCCACCTGACAGAAGAGACCAGTACTCACCTCACTACAACCCCCTTTCAGGCAGTTGTAGACAGCAATAAGGTCCCCCCTCAGCCTCCTTTTTCCAGACTAAACAGCCCCAGTTCCCTCAGCCGCTCCTTGTAAGACTTGTGCTCCAGGCCCCTCGCCAACTTGGTTGCCCTTCTCTGGACACGCTCCAGCAACTCAATGTCTTTCCTGGAGTGAGGAGCCCAAAACTGAACACATTACTCGAGGTGCGGCCTCACCAGTGCCAAACACAGGGGAACAATCACCTCCCTGCTCCTGCTGGCCACAGAATTCCTGATAGAGGCCAGGCTGTTGGCCTTCTTGGCCACCTGGGCACACTGCTGGCTCATACTCAGCCGGCTAGTGACCAACACCCCCAGGTCTTTCTCTGCTGGGCAGCTTTCCAGCCACTCTTCCCCAAGCCTGTAGTGTATATGTAGATGTGGTTCTTAGGGACATGGGTTAGTGGTGGTCTTGGCAGTGTTAGGTTAACAGTTGGACTTGATGATCTTAAGGTCTTTTCAAACCTGAATGATTTTATGAGTCTATGTGGAACCAGTTTTAGATCCCTTGGAGTCTAGCCACTGAAGCAGTTGCTGTACAACCTTCATGATGAGAATTACTGGGCCAGGCCACAGGAATAACAGTTTGTGCCTTCATACTGTTTCCTTCAATACATAGCTCTATATTGCAAGGGTACCATCACAGATGCGTAGGGAAGCTAACTCTGATTAAGAACAAGTTGGAATGATGCAGTTTTGCTATTAGCTGGGGACCCATTACAGATTTGCAGATGAGAGGGACTGTGAAATGAGCACCAGGGAAGGGACTTTATGAGATGTTACACTGCAACAGCAGAAGACTGGACTTAATTCTATTGCAAACTGCAAAGACACAGTAAGTGTTACTGAACTCCCATTTTTCCTATTTATCTGGATTACATGAAGAAAGAAAAACTGATGCTGTGGAGACAGCGGGGTGGCTGCGTTCTTTCAGGCCCTGTATTTTGGGTGCTTATCCTCTAATATCTTCAACTGGATGGAAACAGAGGAAGCTACAAAAAAAATTAGAAAAAGATTTGTGGGTGGGACTTTTCCCTTCTCTGGCTGGTAAATCTGCTTGCCAGTTTATGTGAAAAAAAACAGGGATAATGTTTGTTCATCTGTTTTATTCACTGTAGTTTAGCTGTAATTACCTACACTTTACACCATATTAGTAAATCTACTCCAGAATATGATATTATAATAATTAAACCTTAATAATAAGAGTACTTGCTCAACAGCCTTATTATTAAATCTTTGCTCAGATGTGGGGGGACACTGCCAATTTTGGTGTGGATTATAATGCATGTGGATTAGTGAGGTTCTGCTTTAATAATAATACTGAGTAGTCGACTAGGAATTTTAATCTTTAAAGAGCTTTTCAAGCATTAAATAATTAATCCCCATGACACTCCCATGAGATAGGTTAGTAAATATTACTATCCGCATTATACAGATGGGGGAAGTGTGGGTTAGAGAATTCAGCTGGACTGGCGAAAGCCACTGGGAGTGTAATTGCCAAAGCAATATTTAGGACTATGGAAAGGACTTGGTATTTTTGCCTTTAAAAAGTAAGGAAAAGGTATTGCATTCCTGGAAGCTCAAAAACATTGCCACAAAACTGAAGATGTCTTCCTATGTGTCCCTCATTCTTTCAGAACTGTGTTTTCTATTTCTTTATCAAGAGATACCTATGTAAAAGGTCTACAAATATTTTAAAATAGAAAGTTACTGTGAGACAGAAATAACTATACACACCCACATATAGATACACATACACTGTTATTTAACAGAAGTATGTTCTATTTTCCTGCCAGCTGCTACATATTTATTAAATACCAAAGACATGTTTGTAAAGCAAGTTTTAATATTCAATTTTGTCCTTGAATAGTTTTTACCCATAGCAATAAAATAGCTAGAACCTTTGGGAGCCCATATTCAAATTGCCTGATGGTTTAGACCAATTTTATTAACCAGTATTTTGATTCATTTAGTTAGGATTTTTTTTTATTTTTATTTTTTTTTACACACCACAGGTTCCTGAAATTAAGTTGGTATTGCTAGAAATAAGAACGTGGTATTGGAAATGCAGCAGGAATATGAATGAATGTTTGCAGTTCCACCAAAGTGGTCACAGAAGGAAAGGGCACTTTTCCAAAATGACTATTGATTTTTGCAGTCACATCAGATGAATGATATATACGGTAGTTCAAGTTTCAAATAACATCCAACCTCAGCTCTAGAGATTTATAAAATAAGCATTAAAAATAGGATGAATTGGGTTATCTGATCAGTACTCTGAACAGGTAGGAGTATCTGGCTTAAATGTACAGGCCAAGATGCTTTAGCCATTTATTAGACAAACATAAAAGCTTCAGACACACTAACAGAGTTAAAGAACTAGAAAAATGCAGTTTGGGGCTGACCGGAGATTTCTGAAGGGTTTAACTGTATTCAAACAATAAAAACACAGTATAAGCTCCCAATTTCTCATCTATTTTTGCAAATATAAATGCAGTGGTCACTAGTAAGGGCTACCAAACCCATGGTGCAAGGAAGCACAGGTATGTATCGCTTAATCTGGATGTACTTTCTAAACCACCTTCTAGCACCTGTGCTATATCTAAGTAAGCCTGGTGATCACCTGCCATAAGTGATTATTTATACAAAATGGAGCAATTCCTGTGGGAGAAATGTGGACTCATAACAGACTGTGCTATGATATTATGGTAGGGCCTTCTCCTAAGGGATGTTAGAATGGTCAATATATTTGGTTTACATCGGGAAATTTAACTTACACCCTTGGTCTAATGAATGGTAGCACAGCCACAACTTTGGTTGGGAAAAGCCCCATTGCAGAACTGGCTTTTTAGGAAAATCCTTCCCCTCAAAACCCTTTCATTAAAAAGACCTGAAATGGAAATGTTTTATAACACGCATATTTTCATTTGACCTGATATGACTTTGTTATCAATGATGTATTTCAGTTTTGGTGTTGACCCAAACTAAATTGTGTTTGATTTTTTGGATGCATTTGATCAAGAAAAAAATTCTGTCCTAACACTTCCTGCCAAATAAATAATCAGAACCATTCACTGAGTGACTCTGCAAAACTAACTTTAGCTGTATTTATAGCAGATTTACATTTCTACTTATTTCAGGAAAAAAGCCTTATTTCATGTTTCCATTATGTTATAGGAGGAAAAATAAAGATAATGTATAGAAGGTTGTGGTTATAAATATATAACACTTGTGGTGGAACTGCAGTTTAGTGAACTTCCTATGCTTGACGACTGAGACTTGCAAAATGGCCCTAATGTCAACCTGGATTTTTAACCTCGTAATGTGGCTGAACTACTTTTAGTGAAGAACAAAGAAGAAGTAAGGTGAGAATTACTGCAAGGAAACGTGCAATTCAGATTTCTACATGATGCAGGAACTTCTTTGTTGCCAGGAGGTCTCCGATGGTGACATACATGATTGAACTATAAGGGTACAATTTTCAGACGGCCTCTAGATGTGTCCAGCTCTGCTCTAGCAAAGTATAGTGACATGTCTGTGTTCAAAAAAATCTTATTTGTAGACACAAATTGGAAATAAGCTGTAAATGGAAACATATGCAAGCAATCAATTCGATTACCTGGATTTGCATGCACAAGACTGGTAACTTAAGCACAGTTTAGTGCCTGGGTGCTGGGGGCAGAAATTCTGTGGGCATCACACTGGAGGAGCTGTTCGAAGCTCAAAGGCTAGGAAGATACCTTTGGGTGTAGCTCCTTTTCTATTTCCAATCTGTCTACTTCAGCAGTGTAAGACTTGCCTTATAATTTTAGCAAATATACTACATTGTGCAAAGTCAACAGCAGGCAGACTGAATGCACCTGAACACTTCTGCATTTTCTGTGATGACAGCAATCAATAAAAAAAAAAAGTTCTTTTTCTTTGCTTTCCAGGTATCATTTCTGGGCCATGACTCTGTATTACAAATTTGATGTATCTGAACAATCTGTGCAGCTTAATCTGCTATATGAAGAAAACAGCCTGAAATCAAGTGCAAAGTGCTATGTATAAATTCAGCATAGCCACTGGGTTTAAAAAAACAAGTATTGCCTTACAGCATATTCCAAAAAGTCTTCAATTTTACATTAGTTATTTCTTCAAGAGGCTGCATATAAATATTGTTTGAGATTAGCACCTAAATTCCACCTCCACATTACTAATATTTTGGAAGCCAAATATATAAGGAAGGGGAAAATTACAGCTTTGGTTCTAAAAGTTCAAGGTTTTCTACCTGAAAAGTCATATTCAGAGGATAAATTTTTATCATGAGAAAAAGCGGATATATAGCAGACCTATGGCTCTGTTTCTTGCACTAGCAGCAGTGTAACATGAAGAGCCCGTTATCTCAGATATTAAAAGACATTTGTAAAATCCATAGCTGCTTTGATTTCTAAGATAATCAGTTATAAAAGAAAAGTCAAATACTGTAGAAACTATTAAGCGTGCTAGTGTGTAAGAAAAAGTTGGAAAAGGCTCTATTAACAGTTGTGAGAAACAAAAGTGTATTAGAGAAAGATAATATACATGCAGAGTTTACAAACCGTGTCTTTAGGGTGGCCCAATAAGTAGAAATATGGGGACCCATGCTTGTCACTTTTCATGCACATGGAGAGACTGGAAGGTACCATTCCTAAAGGAAGGGGAGGAACAGCCTAGGACCAATCATTAGAATTAACAGAACCAGTGACATACAGATATTTTACTATTGTTAGAGCAGAGAATTCTTAGTAAGTTTAGAACAACTGAGTAAAAAGCTTATATGTAACAGGAAAGAAGTATTTCTGTAAAGCTAAGACAAATAAGCATGCTGTAAGTCTAAATATTAGTGGATGACTGAAACTACTGTGCATATATATAAAGGACATAGATTCACCTGGACCATGGATGTGGAGTACATCTTGAGGTGCTTTCTGAAGGAGTCATAACAAATCAAAAGCAAAGGGTTTAATGCATTTCAGAACTGTGCCAATTTATTTGTATGAAAAATCCTTGTATTGGTATCAACTCTGACATTTTTTGGTTTTGTTGGTGAGGTAGTGCTGAAACATGAGCTGAGAGTTTGTTTCTCCCAGGCCCTTCAAAAATTACTTACAGCTAAATAACTGGTAGCTTTTATCTGTTAACCAGCAATGATTTTGTGTATACTGAAACTTTACTTTTTGCATACAGAACTCTTCCTCCCTTAAACAGCCAAAACTGAATCTAAACTCTAGTTCTGTAAAATCACCTGAATGTCATGAACCCATGGGATGAGTTTTGTACATTATTTAGCATTGTGTGAAGCAACAGAGATTCCAAAAAATGCACAATGCAACCTCAGGACTTGTCTTTTAACAAAGTCAAACAAGGACCAGGGGGAGAAAGGGAAAGAACCACCATTGTGTAAATCCATAAAGCATTAACCTGCCCCGTGACACAGATTCCTTTTCACCAAACCTCAATGATTCTGGTTCTCATGGCTCTGTGTGTGTTAGCACCACACCGTGACCTAGCACACTCAGAGCCAGATCCAGATTTCCAAGACAGGGCAATGGAAAAGTTTTCTAAAATCTCAGTGTGAATGAGCTAGAGTCTCTAAAACCTAAAACTTTCTGCAGGAGCTCTTAAGCAACTTAAAACTAAGTGAAAAACTACCAAACTTGATAGGAAGTATGATTTTGAAGACCTGCTGTGAAAGGAGGAAGGGAAATGAATTAGCTTTCTTCTAGATATGCCTCACAGGTGAAAGTCAGTGTTTCTGCTCCCTCTGCAATGCCAGGCAGAAAGCACCTGGGGCAGGAGGTTGTGCCTTACTGGAGGGATGGTGTCCACCAACAAGCGTTAACTATGCCTCAGCCTCCTCCACCTTTACGCCCTGTTTGGAATTATTTGGTTATAAGACTCATTGCTTTCAGATACTTCTAGGAACTTACGTGTTTTAATGTAGCTCTGAGTAATGAAAGCTCCAGCTGGGAAAGGCTAGGTAGGAGCAGTAAGCCAGAAGAACCAAGCTGCCAGGACTGCTGGGACTGAGAATGAAACATCCCAGGCTTTCCTAGGGACCTTCTTCCACGGATATTTAGAGAAAACAGTGGTAGTTCTCAGACGAAACTGTAGCTTCCTGGGGCTGATCTGTCATTAGAATTAACTTGGCTCTTGCACAACCCGTTGCTGGGTGGAGAGGCTGTGATTTGTTTGTTTTACTTTATCCGTAATGTTACTATTTTGGGATTTTGTGAGCAGTTTTCCCATATTTTGCCTTTAGGGATGCCTCTTCATCCTAATGTTTGGCTGCACAATGTACATGTCCTTCTCATGGTGGTTATACAGCTATGGCTAAGGCCTGAAATATATGAGCATCTATAATAGGGCTCCCACAGTGTGAGCAGACAGATTTTTAGAAGTGTTGCACACCCAGTAGCTCCTGCTGAAGCCAGTAAATAACCTCTTAGGTAGATGCATACACAGGGAATTAGGCAGCCATCACAAGAAAAATCTTGGTCTGTCATTTTATTCAAATTGTATTTAATGATTGTCTGAGAAGTGCTCAGTGCTACAGTGATGACTGTGAGTTTTGTGTCCTGTGACATGTATGAAACCTCACACTTCCTCTAGCCAGACTACCCGGGCATTAAGTATGTTTCAGGATCAGGATTCCCAGCAGTACTTCTAGTCTTTCTTACACAGTAATATGATTTCTCACTATGACTTGGTTCTTTGGAGAACATAGCTGACAGAATGTTTCCTATGAAAGATGATGCTGATATTCTTTGGGTTTGGATGAGCTGTGATAATTCACCTTCAGTGGAAGCACAGTTCCTCTGGCTATCCTTATCCTCAGCAAACATGTTCTAAGATGCTGGGTGATAAAACATCTGTTTTCGAAGCTTCTTTTGTTGCACGCTGCTGTGAAATCAGCTATCATTTTAGAGCATTAATCATATCCATGCTCCTTCCCATATATTATGATGCTACCATGCACGCTACAAGGGGATTTCTTCCTTTGACGTGCTCTGGGATCTTTGGCATTTGCTTTCAAGCAAAATCAGCAGCTGGAGTTGAGGTAAATGATGCATTTGCAACACACTTTATTTCTTCCCCTAGGTTTAAATAGTGCTTCATCTCAGCCAGAGTTTTCTGAGATGAACTTGTAGGGACAGGTTTCCAGGCAGCATAAACTGACATAACTCATTCAGGAGATTTACATCCTCCCAGGAGCTTGTTCTTTGTTTCTTCACTGAGTGCTTTCTTCTTTTCAATACATAATCTTTTCTTTCACAGATCACTTTCTTACCATTGATGATTTTTCCTTAACACCGCTTTTACTGATGTCAATCACATCATCATTCAAATGCTGATATTTCTTGCACTTAAATACATACTGCCATATTTTGTACTGACAGAAACATGGCTCCAGAATTCAAAAAGCATTGATTATACTGCACAAGGAAAATAAAAAAGTTGAAGACTGAGAGACAATAATGTGATGATTTTGGACTGGTTGGTTTAGGTTGTTCTAGGTAAGCTTCCTTCTTTTTAATGCTGTGAGTGTGAATGCCATGGCTGTTGGAAAGGTCTTTAAACACAGCGTTGCCACAACTAACTTGGGAAGTCCCTGACCATTTCACCTGTCAGAGACTGAGAGAGAATATCCAAGAGAGGACCCTGATACATGTGCTCTGTTTTTGTATTTCTCCCTAGGCTTTTGCTGTACACCACCATAGCAATCTGGATAGATACCAGCTCAGTCCTCCAGCCTTGCATTTTTATAGTCAACTAAGTCTTATTTCCCACTGATGGTCTCCAGAGCTGAACGCCAATGAGAATAAGAAATATTTCTGACAGGTACTTGCTAAAAAAAAAAAAAAAAAAGGCTGATTATTTCAGTAAAAAAAGCTCCAGTTAGTCTTGTTACATCTCAACCATGCAATTCTGGTGGGAAGAAGAGTAAACTACTAAATATCGACTAGTTTACCTGCTGTCCTCAGGACCACTTTGTCCTTGAGCTTACTGTTACAATCTTCTCTGCGTTCAGTTTTCCATTATTTGGAAAGGATGTTCTTTCTGGGGATCTCCATCATTAATACTCTGACAGACATTCTTCTCAGCTCGATGACTTACCCTTGAGATGTGGCCTTCTTGAGACATGCCCTGTTTTTAATTGCTTCTGTTTGTTAATTTCTGTTTTTTAACTTCCTAAGCAGGCTGCTGTTCATTTTTATGTGCACCTTCTGTTTGTTCTTAGAGCATTTCTTGTTGCTTTGGGAAATGACCTGGGGAGGACTTTAATATCTGTTAATTTCAACAGGCATCTTCTCATTTTACTTCCAACCTGTCTGCAGACTGGATAAAGCACTAATGTTTCTCTGCCTGAGTAATGCACATATTAAGAACTGCAGACATGTGGATGTTATCCTTTGCTGTGATGTTTTCTGTAGGTTGTATGTACATCACAAATTAACTCCTGAACACTTCTACTGCTTTTTCAGTGCAGTAGGACAACACGGCTTTCAAGTACAGCTAGTTCTCCTCCCGTATGGAGAAGTAAGCTGGGGATGCAGCTAGGAAAATGATCCGAATAAACACTTCTTTGTAGCAACTTTTATTTTGCAGTAATCTGCATTTTTACACAACTAAGGCTAAGCATTGCAAATGTCTTTCCGAATAGTGAGCATGGCTTTAAACAGTACTGTGAAGTTGTCTTACTTCTTTCTGTTAGCACTACAAACTGTTGCTGGATTTGTGGTGGTTTATCTGCATTTTCTACTCATGTTCTTCTGGGAAAGGGAAGGCTCCCACACATTTACACCTTTTGGGAAATTTGTTTTCCCCAAACAATGCTATTTACACTGAACTTTTTTTACATCTATTTACATTTTCTTATGATTCTGGAATAAGGTACAGATTTATAAGATTATATAAATTGCAGAAATTTATTTTGGATTTCCCATAAACCTAGGTTTAAGTGCCATCCAGAACAGGGATCTTAAGAAAGTCAGATTTGGAATGGGTCTGAACTGTAACTGATTTTTTGCTCATAGCAGCCTCCTGTGACCCCCCCCTTAGATTAAACTGTTTTCTGAGGAACCAGAAAACTGCTGGTATATGGTTCTGATATTTGAGAAGGATTACTACCACTATATCAGTTCTGGATATTTGTTTGTTCTTTCATTAAAATTGATACACTTCTCCCTACAAAAGGGTTTTGGAGGTGATCTGAATATCTGTTGGAGGTTTCTTTGAAAGGATTATACACTGGTTAAAATTGATATTTAATATCTTAGTAGCGATTTATTATAATCCCTGAAAGCCATTTTGGCTTTGTTCCTACTCACCAAAAGTATAACTCAGTAACTTTATCACCAGATAAGTGGGCTATGGCCCATCCTTGCTGCCCTTATTCAGAAGCTCTTGAAAGCTGGAAAAAATGCAACATACACTATCCTGAGTACTACCTCAGCCACAGAATCGGCTTTAGTTTAGAGAAGAAATGGTGCAATTACCATGCATGCTGACAGCCAGCTAAGTGCTGACTTTCAGTGGAGCTGACTTTAATGTCTCCAACAGAGGTAATGAATTTTTGTTGGTAACAAAGACTGACCTGAACCTACAGTTAAGTCTAAGTATTACTTTGAATTTTCATATGCTACTGCAATTTCTGATTCTAATGGGAAATTATGCTGGAACATCAAAAGTAACATTAAAAAAGTTTTATAGAGTTTTGGACCTCCTAGTGTAAAGGAGTCAAGGAATTTTCATGAAAAAAAAACCCTTTTCCTGTGAGATTTCAGGCCCAGCTGTGCACATCATAGAACTTATGTAAATCTATGACATTGTCACACCATACTTTAGAGTAAGCCCTGATTTCAATTTTTAAAAAAAGCTTTTTGTCTTTGAAATTACCTTTGGATAATTTATTTTTACTTCTTGTCATTTCAGTAGTGAAATAAGGTTTCTATATTGTCTAAATGACTCACACTTTTTGAAATACTCAGAAAAAGTTCCAGAAGTCCCTCTGAAACAAAAAGAGAAGAATGGATCCTGCCTTCTCGCCACAATGAGCAGTCTCCTTTTTTATTCAGAGTTGGCTTCTACTTGATCATCTGTGTATATTGTCAGAGATAATATAATGGGTGAGGTTGTCAAAGAAACAAGTACATTCTTGTTAATGCTTTGAGTTTAAACCTGAGCCACTGAATTGCATGGCAACAAGGTCATCTGCTATGATTCAAAATGTGCAGAGAAGTACCAATAGAGGAAGAAAAGGACAGTTTATGAACAAATCAGCAACTCCCAGCACACTCAGAGATGTCCCCTAAAGAGTTCAAAGTGCTTCCTCCAATGCATATCTTATAAGCCATTGCCTGTGTCGGGAGGGCAGTAGATGACAGATGTACTCACATACATGGTCTTGAGCTGAGGAAACACTTAAACATGTGAGTAAGTCCACCTCTACTTAGGTAAGCACTTAAGCCCATACTTAATGTGCCCCAGGACATTACAATATATCAATATCTGCATTTGCTACTTAACTCAAAAGCAATATAATTAATTTATATAGGTTCATGCACATAGAAAAATGTAAAGATGAAAACCCACCATATTCCGGGACCTGGCCTGTTCCACGTTTCAACAACAGTCTCACTCTCCTGCCACCACTCTTGATTAGCTCTATTGCTCTGGCATGTGTCATGTCCCTTGTGCTTTCTCCATTGATTTCAATTATTTGATCTCCTACCTGTCAGGTAAGAAGAATATTGAGTCAGACAGAATTGCAGTAAAATGAGCGTTTCAGAAAGAGACATATTCAATGGATCACAGGTTACTTGAATGACAGACAGACACATCAAGGTAAATTTGTTCCTGTCTGTCTGAGGGATATTACTGGCAGATTAAATAACCTCCAAAGTGGATTCTGAATGTGGTATATCAAACGCTGCTCATCTTCTGCCAAAATCAGTGTAATGCATTTGTAACTTGCCTCATGTCTTCTACACGTAAGAGGTATTTTTTAATTGCTTGATATGTTGGAATCACTGGAAACATTATCTGTGCTACACCTTAACTTGCAGTGTTGTGTGGGCCCAAGGAGAACTTTGCTGCATCTAATTGCTGCTTTCATAGAGAAAAGAGAGATTCAAAGCACAACTACAAAGATCCATAATTTGAATATCTAAATCTTTGTAGTAAAGTTTCACACCAAAGTAAGAGTTGTTATGAAGCAAGCTATTAAACAAAGAAAGGTTAGTGCTATGGCACAGGACACACAGATTTGCTGGAGTTCTTACAAGAGCATGCTTTAAACTATTTATCCACAGAAGGTTTTTGCTCAGAGTAAGCACAGCCCCTGGCTGAACGGACTAGTTAGAGCAGCCAAGTCCAGGGCTCTGATTACAGAGTTCTGCCACTCATCTTCTGGCTGACTTTCCCATCAAAGTTAGCTTCATTATTATTTTTCTGCCTCTATTTTTACAGCTGTAGAAGGAGGCACTGATGTTTGTCTCTCCCATCCACCCCAGCATCCCTCCCAGCTTTGCCTCCCACCAGGTTGTTTTGGTTTTAGTCTTCTCTCCGTGAGCATCTCCACTGCTTTCGATGCTGGAAACCTTCTCCCTGAATAGGGGAGCAGTTGCTTTCTGCTGGTCCTGGTCAGCGCAGCAGACAGCACATGTGGGAAGCAGCAGCTGTACAGCTTGTTTGGAGCTGCAAAACCGCAGCTGCCCACTTATTTGGTGAGAGAGTTAAAATGAGCAACACGGTGAGGTGAGGTGAGGTGTGAGCCTTGTATTAGCAGCACCACAGCCTTTGGAGGTCATGTTTTGTAGCTGCGGTTGCAGAAGCCTCCCAGCCCCACCGGCGGGTGACTGGGGTGAAGCCCAGCAGGAGGGCTGATCTCCTGGAGCTGGTCGAGGTGCTGGTCCAGGTGATGGGCAGCCGAGAGGGGTGCTTGAGGGTCTCACTTGAGGGGGTTCAGCAAACTGTTTATCAGTGCCAGACGAGCACATCTGCTTGGCAGGAGCACACCTGCCTCAGTCTGCATCTATGGCTGCCTCACCGTGCATATCCACTACACTAAAATAACAATGCCTATACATCCCAGAGAGGGTTTTAAGGAGACTATACAGATGTCACAATGATGGGCACTTCCTTTTCCTCTTGCAAGCCTGTTGTGACAAAACCAGCTCTTCGCTGGCCTTGGACATTGAAATATTTTCTGTTCTGTGTTTTCTTTGCTACTATTGTATTTCTGTCAACTAAAAGTGTAATCCTTCAGAGGCTTTCCTTCCTTCCTGAGTTTGAAATACATTTTACCAAATAAATGTGCATAATATGAAATGTCAACAAGACTCCTGGCATCAAAGAAAAGTGGAGGGGATGTCAAGAAGTTATCTGGTCCCTACTTTTGTTCATAGATAGAAAGAATGCTACCAAAAGCACTATGGCAGTGCTTCTCAATAGGAATTCATACTTTGTCAACAGCAGTTCCAGCCTATTTTAAGAACTCTCCCAGGATCCTGTATGCAATCTATTCTAGTACTTAACTAAAAAGCCATTAATCCAAATAATACTTCTCAGCCTTACTATCATACTTCGTAAATGCTGCAGACTGAGACGTGGGGGGAAAAAATCAGGATTATTTTCTGCAAAAAGGCCTTATTTTTGCAGTGCAAATTTCTTCCTTACTGGGTTTTCTCTGTTAGGAAGAATGCATTTGGTTGTACCATGCAGTATGCATTTTTAGACATTTCTGATGACCTCTAGGCCACAGTGACACACACCACAGGCGCTCTCTGGATCACGGAGATTTCCCCCGGGTTTGGCCATGCAGGACCTGTTTGCATCACCCTTGCTTTTGGAGCGGTTGGAAGGATGTAGTTGCTGCACACACTCAGAGCAAAAATGGAAAATCTCTTTTACCACTTCTGTAACACAGACAGAAGATGGACTTGTAGCATCCCACAAAGATACTAGTCAGGCCAAACACAGGCAAAATTCAATCAGTTTGGGAAAACCTGTTTCTAAATGTCATGAAACAATTAAACCCTTGTAGAAATCCTGTAAAAGTAAACTCAGATTTTCCAAAGGCTTAAAGACAGCTCTTTTTTATGTCATGTGGCCTGGATAGACCATGTTTTGCAGAAGGTATTTAAAATTATCTTGTTAGCATGTTTTGAGAGAAGCGGTGCCAGATTAGATCAAATGAAGGAGGTGTTTTTAACACTTCTTGATAAATAGCCTTTAAAATGAGTACTGATGAAAGCTGTGCAGAGCATGTACAGTCCTTCAAATAAAATCTTCTGCACTCTGAAGCAGAAAGACAGAAAGAGACTTTAATACAGTTTAATATGTAAAAAGGTTAAGTTAATGCCACATTTTTCCCTTGCTGTTTACCTTTCTTCTGTTCTCATTGGTCAATATGCAGGAACTATCTTGTTTTAATGTAACCTTTTCTGTATTTCAGTGGATTAAAATATTTTTTTCTGTAGACAGCATGTAGCTGATTTGATAGTTCCTTTTATTATAAAAACTAATGTGCAAATAACCTGGGAAAACTTAAAAAGGCCAGCATCTTGGTTATGTGACCAAAGGAGGGAAGAAAAACAAGTTTGCAAAAATTAGGAGCTCTGAAATCTACATCAGAAAGCATGAGACCAAAGGTAAAATGAATAGTTGCAGGAGCAGCAGGTTAATTGTGTTCCATGCATTTGTGTCTTGTGACTGACTGATGTATAACTGAGTTATACTGCCTTTGCAGCACAAGCCCAGATCTGATTAGATAAGAAAAACAACAAGAAAGAGAAATGTTGCCAACACGCTTACCCTGGGAAAAGCTTCAATTAGACTTTAGACTCATATCTGGGGAATTCATACAAAAAGAGAAAACTTTGACTGAGGAGTGGATCCCCGTGTGTCTAATAAGGTAAAAGTCCCTATTATTACTTTTTCTGCAATTAAACATTTATAACCTCCCCTTCTCTCTCTTCAGGATCAAAAGTTGATTCCTGCAGTTCTATACCACACATGACATTTCTCTATACTTCTCTTCTGGATCCTTCTGAGTCTGTCCACAGTCTCCAAAGTGGACATATTACTAAAGTGGGGGGTATATAACGTTTCCCAGAATGAGACCTTTGCCTTTTTGTAACACATCAGATTTGTGACTCACAGTTAGCTTGGATTCTGAGATTATCCCCAGCAGTGTTGCCTAGGTAGTTATCCCCCATTTTACATTGTGCACCTGATTTCCCTGCCTTAAACTAAGCACAGTACATCTCAGTGAATTTTATCAGATTGACTGCTTTACTATGAAATTTTCATTTTGAAATCCAAGTCAGTTTCTCTAAGTCCTTTTAAACCCTCTATGAATAGTGACATTTTGGCATCAGCAAATTTTATTTTAATATTTACCAATAGGTCTCCAATTACTAATGAAATTATTGATTCAAACTGGTTTACTCCTAGACCCCTCAGAACCACACTTGCAATTTCACACATGTAATTAATATTCAGGAGCAAACCATTCAGAGCAGCCTTTGAGAGGGATTATTTTCAGTAACCACATTACAGTGGTTCCACCTAGAGTCTATTTACCCACCCCTTTTCTGTGAATGTCATACAAGGTGGTGTTGAAAGGTGAAAAGAAGATGCCTTGTACACTGTCCTTCCCCCTTTTCCACAAAGAAATAAAAATGAAAATCACAAATAAGAAATGAAAATTAGACTGGTATGACAAGATTTGCATTCCACAATTTACATGTTGGTGGACTTTTTCAACTTTTTGATAACTTGTCACAGATGATTTCTGAGAATGAAAGTTAAAGGTACTTTTGTCTATTATTTAACTTTAAAAATAGGGAACACATTTTCCTTTCTCTAGTCTGCTACTAACTTTCTTGTCCTCCAAGAATTCTTGGACATTATTACTAATAGTCTAGTAATTACTTTCTCTTAGTCATTGAGTATACACAAACATCAGCATGTTCAGCTGACTTAAATCTAAGTATGCTTTAAGCAGTTTTCTCTTTATTCTGATTTATACTCATTCTCTTTGTTGAAGTTGATATAAGTTTGTGGTTCTTCTGAACATCTCAATGAAGACTGATACAAGTCAAAAACTGAATATTTCAGCCGTCTCCACATTGTCAGCAAGCAATGGACCTCTTTTTTTCCTGTTCTGCATATTTCTGTTAATATATTTATGTTACCTTTTCTTGTTACCTTTTATACCTTCCTTGCAGACTGCTTGGATATCATTCTGACACGTGTAATCTTCCCTCTCCATCTAGTGGGACACCAACCACCTAACAGGTGTTGCAGCATCAAGGTTTGAATGTCTAAATCTTTTATTGGGTATGACACTGTGGCATGAGCTCCTTTCATTGAAAGTGACTCATTTGAATATCAGACCATTATTTTTAAGAAGCATTTCAGCAAGCTGCCTTCTGTGGAGATATAAAGCTTTTCAGATGAAACACCAGAATATTTAAAAAGATGAACTTCAATGTAGCAACATTACCATTTTGCATGGCATTTAGGTCCTCTGTCATTTTACACTTTATGGATTTCATTTTTGTCATGAAATTAGCAGAAAAAAATGATTCCCCAAATCTGGAGAATTAGCCATCCCTAAAATAATACCTTCAGCTCCCATGCCATTCAGGTACAGTTTTTTTGCTTGAAAGCCTGAGAGGATGCATGCATCCTAATCACCAATTTTTAAATCCACAAATAGCAGAGAAAATGTTTGAGAGCACAGCCCTTGAAATCCAATATTTTAATCTCACAAAGCCACAGACTGCCTTTGGCTCTTTGGAATAAACTTTAATTTGAAGGTGTTGTTACAGGGGATGTGTGCACGGAGCTGCAATGAATGCATCCCTTTGCAAGGCTGGCAGCTGTTTGGTGGCCAGTCATGCAAAATGAATGGATGGAACCCTTCCCACTCCCAACAGGCAGGCCCTGCATCGCGGGACAGCCCCTGAACTGGCATCAGCTCTGATTTGTAACCTTCCTGGCAGTCTTCAGCACAGACTACAAAGCTGGAGTGATAGACCTCCACACCCTCCAGACATTCCCACCAGCTTAAGGATGAAGCGCGTTGGCAAGCCAGCCTGGGAAGCTTGCATGGCTGCTGCCTGAGCTGTATTTATTCTGAAGAAACACGCTCTTTGCAGCTATGCATCTGGTAATTTTACACACATTGATTTTGCTTTGTGTTTCTTTCTTCCTACAGAACATGGCCCTGGCTGAATTTCCATGCTGTTTGGGATAAATGCCTACCCAAAGTCACTGGTTCTCTTCCTGACCCGATGGCATTTCATAAAAGAGAATGCTCCTCTATTATATTCTTGCAATGTGCAAGTACAAAGTAAACACTGAATGCTTCCCCCCCCTTAATGTTTTAAAATTTGAATATTAATGATTTAAATGTAATTATGAAAGTAGTTTGTGTGTATGGGAAATGTCTCTTAAAAAAATCTGTTTCAGTTCAAGTTAATTCGGATGCTCCATCCATGCGTAAGAACAACTGAGCTATAAAATTGGGCAGCATGTTTTCTGGCAATAATGAGAAGATAATATTCCTAAGGAATGTTTAAGTGACATCACTACTGATAGGTTAATTAGAAAGAAAATTGTAAAGCTTCTCCAAATCATTACAATAAAGTGCCTCTAGTACTTGTAAGTTTATCCATGGAGTCTTTGTTCTGACCATATTTTATAGTAATTATTACCTGTTTTGTTAAAAAAAGCCACCCATACATACAAACAGAATTTCAGAAGCGGGCTAAATCAGAAGGAAATATATACAGCTTTAATGCAGTAAAGAGGTTTTTCCTTGCTCAAATGTACTTTTAAACTACTGATGATAGCCTTGTGCATGTTTGCCTCTGTCAGTGTGTAAGGAATGGTCTCTAAGCAGTTGTATAGTTCCCGGTTGCACAGAATGAAATTAATTGTAATGCACATTTTCATTCTATGTCAAATGAGGAAATCTAATGATAAAAGCAGCCTCAAATGATTTGTGCAGAGGGCATTGCTATCTGTCATTTTATTAATGCATTTTATAATTAAACCTCAGGAAAGAGACTAATTACACTTAATTCCTTTTATATGGGCATTCTATTTTTATAACTGAAACATTTTTTGCATATTATTTGTTGTTGTTGTTATTGTTAATGAAACCAAAAGGCTGAGAGATTGTACTTGGAGACCAGATAGAAACTCCAGAATATCTATTTTGGTGAATTTCCAAGTACTGTCAAGCCCTAATATCATTGCCTGGCGTTAGGCACAGGCTTGATATCTGCTGTGCAAATTTCCTCACAGCAGAGGATTTTTAATACTGCCTTGAAATCCCAGGTGTAAGGTGTAGCCTGAGCAAAGCTATGGGGTATTTCTAGTCTTGGACTCCCTCCAGTGCATCTTACGTATGTGAGCGTGGGTGTCTCAGTAAGAGACATGGCATTTCTCTTTGGAGGAATCACACTAATGTGTCCCATGCCACTTTTGAAGCAACCACCCATGAAGGTTTAGAGTCACAAACCTTTTTTCTGTGGCCAATCAGCTGTGGCTTCTTGCCCCTGGAAATGCCGGGCCCTTTGTCCCCGCAGAGAGCCGCTCTTGCCTCCTGCCCAAAAGGGGAGGGCACACTGCGGGGAGGAGAGGGGCAATGGGACATGGACAGAGCTGGTGCAGAGCAAGAAATGGCTTTCACACCACACCTCAGCAGGTGCTCTAGGTTTTTTTTCCTTTTCACTTTTCACCTTCTCCTGAGAGAGGGAGAAACATTAGAAGTGCTATTACAGGAAGAGAGCTCGGAAAGTGGAAAATGTGCATGACTGAGTGTCTGCAGAAAATGGGGAGTGCAGGAGAGAGAAATGGAGTTTGCAGTGGTGGGTGGCTAACAAGACAGCAAAGTGGACTTCTGGTACTACAGTGTACTTGATGCCTTCTGCAGCATTGCTGCAAAATAATCCATGTATATGTGAATTAAATGTGTCAAAGATAAAAGGAATATTCGTCATCCTACTGGAGTTAATTGATATACCATTACTTTTTTAAAAATAGAGCTAGGATGACTCAGTGTAGCATAATGTAATATTAATAGCATGCACTTCAACACTACAGTCATGGATGGGAACCAGTAGTGACTGTTAAAAAGGGAAGAAGAAAAATTTCTCATATCTTTTTGATGGTCTCAGGCAGTTCCCATTAGGCAAAAGCAAAGCAAATTCAAGATTTGGCAAACCAATTTTATAGATCCTACGTAGAAGCCTCGGCATCTAGACTGCTTCATCCGAAGTTGCATCCAAACAGCAAAACAGAAAAGAATATAAACTCTGACAAGTTAAACATAAAACCACAAAAATATTTTGAGGAGGAAAATGCTAAAATATAAGAGCTAGGAATATACTTTCAAACATACCAGAGGCGTGGAGCCTGTCAGAGAACCAAGACCTCAAAAGGTAGTTTGGGCACCAGGTAGAAAAGACTCCAGAAAATAGATTAATTCATTGCATCAGTGTTTGCTAAAGAGGAGGGCAGCAAAACTCCTGCAGAGGGTCTGCTCACCATGGTGGTGAGTCTGAGGAACTGACTCCAATGGCAGGGTCAGTGGCAAAGATTTTACAACAAACTGATGAAATGGATAGTAAGAAACCACCAGAAGTAGATGGCTTCCATCCTCAACTCTAAAGGAATTTGGATATAAAGCTGCTGGGACTAGTAGCTCCAGAATGTAAACTACTGCCTAAATCAGCACATTGCTGAAGAGCAGAGGAATGAGAAGTGGCAAGTGTGACACCAGTCTTTAAGAACGGTCCTGGAAAGTAACCAAGCGAGTCTCATGTTCAATTGAGCAGACGGAAGAAAGCAATAAGGATGGTGAGGATTACTTGTCACATGGATAATGATGATATAGTGGGGAAGGGTCAGTGTGGCTATTGTAGAGGGAAGCCATTCCTCACAGATTTATTGCAGGTCATTGGAGCTCTCAGTGACTGTATAGATAAATGTGGTCTGGGTAGTATACTGACATTTTCAGAAAGCTTTTAACAGTAAAGCCTTCAGTAAAGACTGTGCTGTGGGATGAGAAAGAACAGAGCCTTCTAGGTAAGAGATTAAATTCTAGGAAAAAAATGCCTTAAGTGGTCAATTTTCACAATCAGAAGACCTTACCATATTCTACTGCATTATTCTGTTCAGCATATTTGTAAATGGCATGGTGAAGAGGTTGAAGATTAGGGTGATAAGATTTGCAGGCAACACAATACCATGCAGAATGGTCGAATCTAAACTTAAAGTTAAAAGCTGTAAAAAGATAGCACAATACTGTGTGTTAAAGCAGCAGGTGGAACTCAGTGGTGTTAAGTGCTAAGTGCTAAGTACAGTACATGTGGAAAATTACACACACAATCACTCTAAATTAACCATTACCCCTGAAGAGACACATCTCACTGTCCTTGTGGTTAGCTTGCTGAAAATGCCAGCCCAATCAAAAAAGCAAACAGAATATTAACTGCTAGGGAAAGAAAAGAGAATAAAGGAGAAGCCATCATTATGTCATTTAGGAGCACCAGTATCTTGAAAACTGCAGATTGTCCTGGTGCTTCTACCTCCAGATGAATGTGATAGATTGAGAAATGGTTCAGAGGAGGCTAGTGAGGCTCATCAAGGGTAAAGAACAGCTCCCTTATGAGGCAAGATGAAATAGACTGGTAAGCTTCAGTGGGAAAAAGGTAGATATGATATAGGCCAACAGAATAAAGAACAATATGGAGAATGAGGAAGCAATCATAAGTTTATTATGTTGTAACTACAAACAAAATAAAGGAGCTTTTTTCAAACAATGCAAACATTTAGCTTTGGAATCCATTGACATAGTATAGCAGGAATGTTGAAAGCATGAGCAAATTCAATTAAATGGTTAAAAAATAGTCCTAGATACTAAATATGAAAATTCTAGCATAAAAAAAAATCTGTAAACTGCTGATTGCCAGGGGCTTGGATGTTGTTATATCCACAGAAGAATCATTTTGTACTTGTCCTATATTCCTTTCCTAAGCATCCTCTACTTGTCCTTGTTGGATCGAGGATACTGGGCTGTGTGTGCCATAGGAATGTGTTTAATAACTGTATCCTTTTACCTTCATAGGTGATCTCTCCCAATTTCTACTTGTTTGAGAAAACAAGAGAGGCTACCTGTGTCATTCCAGTTGCTGGACAAAGTGTTTCAGTTATCAGAGCAGCATCATGTGGTGTGTTAATTTTTTTTCTAACGCTCTTGATTCTTAATTTAAGTTATGGCTAATTAACTTTTTAGACCCCAAAATCTTGTAAATCCTTCATAAAATACAGTTTTAAATATAGTGCCTGCCTGCCAACTAAGAATTTTAGTCTGAAAATTTCATACTGAACCATTTTTAGCAAGATTATTAACTCATTCTTTTTCACAGCTGGCTTGAAGGATTGTGCTATTAGGCATAGAGTTACAAGGATGCTTTGAATTTGTCAAATTGAATACATTTTTGCAAGAATGATGTTAACTACATGTGTGAGAGGAATATTTTTTCTCCTTACCTTTCTGCAAACAAATTCTAAAAAAATCACACAGCTTTTTAGAGAAATGCTGAATAATAGTTCACCTACAGTTAATACACTCTTGATTTATTAAGCTTTTATACTGTCAAAATATATTCAGGGTCCCTGAGGACCTCATTTTGCATTTCTTTGTTGTGCAGACACAAGAATGTTGATCAGCTTTATGTCTGCATGTCAATATATTCTTCCTTGAGTTCTGCCAATGACACTAACCTGGCATTGAGCTTCTCTTGCCACAGGCTGGCATACAGCTCATATGCTCAAGTATCCCAGTTGAATTCCCAGATCAATCACACCCAGTCTCACTGCAAGTGAGGTTGGATGGTGATGTATGTAGTAGGAAATTGGTGTGTGAATGAGATTACCCCAAAGGGACATGCAATTCGGTGGGAAAGCATAGCTAACATCTTCCTGTACTGTTCAGAGGGATCACAAATCACATAATAAATGAGTGGGACTAAGAATATCTTTGTCTTTTTGCTCCATTGCAATGACAGTGTTGACATTCACTGAATGCTTACTATGAAGGTAAGATTTATATTACTGCATAAAGTAAGCCAGGTATGCCGCAGGTTTTAAGAGTAAGTGCTACTTATGTAGAAAAGATTGGCTACTTAACTGACATGAATCACTTTGTAGGCATTTGTCTTTCAAAGGTGTGCACAAGACCTTAGTCAAACAGAGGCTGGTGGAGCACTGTATGCTCCTGGAGTACACTTCTGTCCCTTATGCGTGGGCATAATGTCAATATTTTATATCTAAATATTAGTGTCTTTTCAGTGGGGTTTCTGACAGCCTTCTCAAGCCCTCACTCATGTC
Organism: Elanus axillaris; assembly: GCA_026212715.1. Taxonomy (NCBI): domain Eukaryota; kingdom Metazoa; phylum Chordata; class Aves; order Accipitriformes; family Accipitridae; genus Elanus; species Elanus axillaris. Next base: position 13,129,358 of record JANZLQ010000005.1, on the reverse strand, counting down.
AAGTGCTCAGCAGCTGACTCCCTACTGCTCTCAGCACACCACCTGGAGAAGACCTTTTTGGCTTTTAGGACCTACCACTGCTCCTTCCACCTTTATGTTTGCAGTGACTAGAGTAAACTTGCAAGAGGCTTTCCAACAGCAATATCCACTTTCCTCCAATATTCTGAACATAGGACTTCACTGCCCTTTAAGACCTGGAGATTTGCATGAGTCACTCAGCAGTGTATGTCAAAGTCTTCAGCTTTCTTTTTGATCCAAAATAGGAGTCCAAAGTTTGCTATGGCAAAAATTAAGGATTACACTGGTCAATCCTTAGTTTATTTTTGGATACTGTGATTGCCCTCAATGTTTGTACAAAGGTCATGACTGATCGAGCCATTCTTGCCTTCTTCCCATTTCCTTGCCGCAGCTTTCTTGACTGGATAAAGAAATGTCAGTATCTGTTATCTATCTCTACTGTGTGACAACAGCTTGCCTGTTATTTTTATTACTTTTTGCTTTAACTACTGTCAAGCTCAACTGAGCTACTTCTAGCTTACTGTACTTACTGACTGCAGCCTCAGGTGTATTCTGCTGTAGACTGTAGGAAATAACACTTTAATGTGGGGCTAATCAATGATGGAGCATCCCAAACAGATGCTCCATTCTGCATTAACAAGAAATCTAGGAGAGGCTCTATACCAGTGAGGAGCCAGTGCAAACTGGGTTCTGCATGGCAACATTCCATTTACTGTAGAGTAAGAAATCGTTCATTCTCTCTTTTGAGCTTTTATGGATGGTCTCTGACAGGAAACAATCAGTCCTGTTGATGATCCGTGCTTTTTCACATTTACCCCCTTTCTTTGGCAATAGGACTACAAAAAAGCTGAGACAACCCTGCAAAGACTCTGTTCTGGATGGACTGAGGAAGTATAGCAGTAACACGTGGAGAGTGGAACCACAAAGATTTCGAGAAGGTACCTGTGTGTAAAGCTACAGGAACTGCATGTGATTTCTGGTACAAAATTTGGCTGTGGAATGGGAATCTCACAAAACAGTATATGTGGCAGGCCAGTCATTTCTGCTTGCATTTTGCCTTTGAGATACAAGACAACAGTTACTAAAAATACATTTTAAAAAGAATGATGATAGTTTACACATGATGTTATGGACTTAAAAGAAGTGTCTGTGGAAACCATATTATGTCTAAGCCTCAGACAGGGAATGATTCCTTAATTGGTGGAAATAGATAACTTTGATCTTTTAAAAACCTAGAAATCAAGGTCTGCTAAAAACAGATACAGTGATAAAATGACTAGATGAACACCAAGCTAAATGTGTGCAACAACAAGCAATCAAGAAAGCTGAAAAGAAAAAAACCCATGATGAACACAAAAGAGAAAGACTTCTGCTGTGTGTGGTATAAAAGTCTTTCCAACTACTGTAGGCACATAATTAACTACAGCTGCTCTAAACTTTGCTCTGCCTATCTGTCCACTGAACCCAGAATATCTCAAGTGATTTCTGGGTGCCTGACTTGACAAGTTGGTGAGTGTCCTTCTCCAGGAGATAGGTTTGTATTCCCTTGTTAAACTCCACTGTTATACAGCGTTTGGAGAGCCCAGATAGATAGCTGCCTACATACTGCCTAGTCCTCTGAGAAGCCTGAAGAATTAGTCTTGAACTTAATTAATTTCTTCTGGGAGACATAGTTAGCAATAGCCAACTATTACATGGCAACCTACTGTTTAGAAGCCTGGCCTCTAGGCTTTTCAAAGGGGACTTAAAATTATGTCTCCTATAGCTCAAGAGAGGGCTTTAATATCAGGTTCTGAGTTTCATAGGCATTCTGTCCCTCTTACTGCAAACATGAATGCACAAGTCATGTTGTCAGAAGGAAAAAACCAGAAGAAGTTGCCTGACCTTGTATTTAGGACACTTACAAAGAAGGAAATGTCAGTTTTGAATGCTGCTGAGTGCTCATACATGGGTTTTGACAGCAGTTTCAAATGTAATGCTTATGCTTATGCTTTCCATGATTTGAAACTTTACTTCTGTTTCCTTCCAAATACGAGACAAGACTCCCTCTTGTCTGCCTGCATTTTTGACCCTTGGCTCTTGAATACTGAATTCTCCCTTTTTCGCTAGGAATAAGTCTTGGTTTAGGTGGATGAAGTTTCCTGAATAGCCACAAATAAAGTTGGTGTGAACTCTTTTATCGCAGGAAAGGATGAAATACACAAATTCTGCTAGCTTGCAGAATGCTGTGTACCTGTCCTCAGCCTAGGTTAGTTACTGTTGTGTGCCTCACTGAGCTGCTCACTCGGCAAGGTAGAACAGACCAAGCAAGGCCACACAGGTTTCTGTGCAACAACAACATAGTAGCTCGTAGCTGACGCTGTAGGACCTTCCTGTCCCTTCTGCCTATTTTTATCTCCAATTGTGTACAACTGAAACAAAGAGAGGGGCACAGACTGCAGGAAAAGCAACAAACAGGAAAAAGGATTGAAGAGTCAAAGGAGGCCTGTAAAGCATGAAAGATATAAAATTCTGCAGTGCCTGTATCTCAGGTGTCTGTTCTGCAAATATATAAGAAAAATCTACAAAAGAATGAGAAAAATAATGTAGCATTAGGAGATATGAGGAAGCTAGAGATAGGGCTAACTGGTGTACGTGGACTGAGAAAAATGAGTTGACAAGACATTGAAACTAGAAATGTCAGAGATGAGAAGTATGACTTTTGTGTAAGATGTGAAAAAAAGGATGTAACTCACAAAGTGACAAAATGACACAGACGCACATTGTGTATAAAAAAGCACATTTCACCCTCATTCTTCATGAATTTCGCATTCACTAAACCCATTTGTGCAAGATACTCTGTACCTTTGCAGCCCTTAGCCACAGGCTCTTTGTTTGATGCTAGTTTCAGTAAACATGCTGGCTGGAGGAGATATAATTCAAAGCAATAAGAGATCTGTTGATCATATCTCACACGTCTAGCAAACACTATGACCATCCTTAACAGCTCCTGTGAGAGCAGTCTGTAGTTCCCCATCTCTAGGACAGGAAGTGACAGAGATCTGCAGGCAGAGCTCTGCTGATCATTGTCCTCAATGCAAGACAAGAATAAAATATGAATTACCATGAGCCTTATCTAAATAGAGCTGTAAAATTGTTGCCAGTAGTGTCTGAATCTTCAAAGGCTGTGGGGACTGCGCTCCACATTGGTTGTATTATATCCCTCATCTCTGGTGTCTGATTCAACACAATACTACTGTCTCTGATAGTGTGTGCACCATATGCTTGCCCTAGTGTGAGATTAGGCCTTGCAGCTTTATTCTTCAATATTGCCATCATGATCCAGTTTCAATTTTTTTCCCCTGACATTAGGATTACTTGAGAAATGGAGTCCTGATGTGCTCAGACCTCTGCCAGTTCAGGATAAGATATCAAAGGCACTAATAATTCTCCAAACTTTTCTCATGGTTCTTTTAATACATCCTTGTCTTATGGAGCACAGACATGGTCCTATCCAGTCCTTTTTTGCCATGGTGTGGACAGAGTCTTATATTTCTGGTGCTCCCTCATCCTGAAGAAGGAGGGTGGAGATCAATTTTTAGAACTCTCAATGTGTCTATCTACCATTTAAATTTTTTGGATAGTCATGTTTTCTTTTGTAATCTTCTTAGATGCAATGAAACTTTTCTTCATTACTCCTAGTTTGTAAGACATCTTGCTCTTTGTGAAAATTCACTTAGTTTACTGGAAGTATTTTGAATCACGTTTCAAGTTCTGTAAACTTTTGTTGTGGTAGGCTTTTCAGACTTCACCATTGTAGCTTGCTTTCTGCTCAGCTGTCAGAATTAAGAGGGATCTGTATTTACTTCCAATGTAGTGATGAGGTTCCTCCCTACAGAGGTCTTCTGCAAGGAATCTCTGCATACCTTATCTATGAATTGCAGTAAAATCCTGCCAAAATTAATTGTGGTATATTACCTGACATATGGTTTTGTATGAAGTTACACAATTATGGCTGTGGGTCTCCAACACTGGCTGAGAATAGTTTACCAACCATGCAGGCAGAGGACACATATGAAGAAACACTTCTTCCTGCAGACTTCTGGGTCCTTTGATGGACATTTCCTTCCCATGTCTAGTGACAGATAAATCCAAGTTAAACTAGGATGCATGCTTGGGCTTTCTGCAGAAGCAGAGTCTATGAGCCCAAATAAAACTCTCAGTGCATGTAAAAGTGCCACAACTAAGAACAGTGTAAAAAGCCTGTGAAAGCTTTAAAAGTGTTTTTAAGGGAATAATTTGTCAAACATTAACACATAACACAGTGTCTACATAGGCTGGCAGAAAGTGATCCTTGAGTAGAAAAGCAGTATGCTGGTGAGACTGATGAACTCTGTACAACATCAACTCACTAGTCTTTCACCTTTCTGGTTCTCAGAACAATTCTGAAAAAAATCAAAGTAGAAAGCTCCATCAGTCATGAAGGGCAATTAAAGACTATTTTAGATCTCTTAATCCTAAAATGGAGTGTTCCTTAGTGGACTTGTTTTGAATAAAAACACAAAGTAAATGCCTAGTATGCCATTCCCAGTGGGAAGAAAGACCAGGATTTCTGACTGGAAATGGTGATGTGATAACAAATGTCATCAACCCTTTTCCTCTTTTCATCAGCCTTTTCATATCCAGACAGTTCTGGCAGGGCCAGGGGAAGACCATCATTTCCAATGCTTACTCTATGGGTCTGTTCTCTCATCTGCTCCCAAGCCCCACTGAAGTTCACAAAAGCCTGAAAATCAAGCTGAAATTGTCATAAGGATCTTGGCATCACTTTCTTCGTGTTGTTTCATTATTGCCTTTTTGTTCAATTTTTCTTTGCTCCTATTATTGGTATATTTTATTCCTTTCATACTTACCTACCTCAGTAATGATCAACTCTATTTTCCTTTACAACAGATAGTTCCATACCAGTTCTTTATTTACATATGATTTCCTGTAATCTTAGCTTTTACTTCTTTAAATTTATACTCTGCATCTGTAATGCATAACACTTTTTCATGTATTTAGACCTCAGAATCTATTCAATGGGTGCTGATAGACTTTCAGATTTTTTAACACATGTCCAAGTGGAATATAGCTGTTGGGCTCATCCCATTACTACAGTTTTGCAGTGCCCACTAAGAGTACAACATGCAGACTTTGACTTAGCCTATCTGGAGCTGTCTTCAGTTAGAAATTGCATTGCTTCAATTATACAAATTTATAAACCCATTAGTATAGATGTAGCTCTATTTCTTTAAAGTACTTTGTATTTTTTTATTTATTTCTGTAAAGTAGGAGATTTGTATCAATATGAATGTGCCTGTCAATATGAATTGGGGCTTTTGCTGGCTATAACTAGACTGACAACAAAGTCTTATTTGTGGAATACATTTACTTATTTTATCTAAATGCTTTACAGGTAACGTTTCATTATATGATCTACTTTTTTCAACAGCTTAGCTGGTTTAGTTTTTCTTTTCTTGGCTTGGTGAGTGGGAATAATGGTGGAGTTATATGCATTGTTTCTTTCTATAAGGTTCTCTGCACCCTGCGTTAACTGCTTCATGTTTTTCTGTAAGGCTTCAGTTAAATCAAAGAAGGCTGTTCAAAAGGAGGAGGAAACAGGAAACAAAACAAATATGGAGATAAGTAGATCTTGAGAAGAACTATTAGCTGGAAATCATCCTGATAAGATCCTACCACATAAGCATGGTTTACTACCCTCAGTGTGCTGAAAGCCGAGGATCAGAGAATCTGATCTTTAAAGAGGATGGTATGTGAAGCAAGAAGCACTGAACAGATTTTTGCACATTTTGCTATAGAGATGGATCTGTGAAACAGAGATACAGAACTGCAGCAAGCAGGCTGGTGGTCCCAGCCAAGAAATGGGAATGAACCTGCTTTATTAACAGCAGATCTAAACTTAGGAAAGGAGATATGGGTGAAGAACTCTGCTTCCTTTGCTCATCTTCCTATATACTCTATTCCTTTCAGCAATTATTTTTTGTTTTGTTTTTCTATTTTTGTTTTGAAGAAGCTGTTTCTTGAGCTTCTGCTGTCCATCAGTTACAGGTCACTGGAGAGAAGTCTTGCAAGTTCCTAAGCCATTTGTGACTGTCAGGTTAAAATGGCTGTTAAACAGGAGAATACAACACAAGACTCAGTGACAAGGCTGGAGTGTAATACTGATTCTAAAGAGCGACACCTTTAAAGGGGAGAAAAAAAAATTACAACTATCTGGCCAGAATAACAGTTGGCTGTGTGTTGTGGTCACATCAACAAAAACGCTTTAAAATAAGTTATTTTAGAAAATATATTAACATTTTTTCATTATAAGATACAGGGCTTTTCCTAATGAAACTGAAAAAAAGCTGTGTGTGTTACATACCTTTTATATTTACACTATGCACAGGGTGGTTAGTCTAACTATATTCTGTGGTACTTGTTTGTTCAAATGGTGCACAGATTTTAATAGGTTAGTTTTCTGCTTAATACAGGTTATTATTTGAAATGAACCCCCTCCAAGGGCATTGGTCTTGCATTGTTCTGCAGTCTTAGTCATATGTTTCCAAATATGTGATTCCAGAGCTTATCAAAAGCACAACTTTTCCCCCATCTTCAATCACATGGCTGCTAATGTACATCTTCCTTATGACTCTTCATTAAAGGCACCTGACTATGATAGTGCTACAGTAAAGGAAAGAATGAAAACACTCACCAGAGAAGATATTCTTAAGTTAAAGTTCTAGCTGCAGCATGAATTCACCCTTACTTAACACAAAAAAATATTGTGGCAGTATTTCTCAGTCACCAGTTGCCTGCCTGCTTGCACCCTGGCTTCCTTGTCACAGGGATTGCTTATGTCATTGCTCCCTGTGATAACACACCAGTTATCAACACCTTTCCAGCTACCAATGCAGAACACAGCACTATGAGGGCTGCTATGGGGAGAATTAATTCCATCTCAGCCAGACCCAATACACTCCCTTATGCAAGCTCCCAGTGCCAGGGCTTCCCACTCCATGGTGTAGCTGGGGACTAACTGAATTTTACCATTCTACAAATGGGCAAGTTAAGAGTGATTTGAAGCATACTAAAACTCCTGAGCTATATACTGAGCCTCTGATTGTATGTTTAGACCAATGGCAATGCTCTCTCAGTATGAAGTCAAGCTTGATGAGATTGTTAGGATTGTGAAATAGAATCTTTGTAACAACCATGGCACTTGCAAAATCTGCTATTACTACTGTACAGAACACAATTTCCATTGCCCATCTTTGTAGTTAAATATTGGCTCAACAAGGCTGCACTAATTAGTTACATAAACAATTTTTTTAATATTGACACTTGGGAGTCTCTTTCACCTATGTTCTCTCCTTCTCTGTTTTGTGTACTCACTATTCTGCAAGGTATCAGCAAGCTTTGATGAGTTTATACCTCCTCTGTAGCACAACTGGACAAATTAAAACCATCTCTTTTTGATTAGGTTATTTTTCCTATGCAGAACATGGTTTTTTTATCATGGAATTTCTTAAGTGAATGCTTTTATGTTTAGTATCTGGATGCAGTGTTACTATGATTTCTACTAATACAGGACTCAAATGCACTAAGACCTATGCAGAAAAACAGTGAAAACTGATCCCTGCAAACAAGACTGAATAATATCAATAAACAAACTTAACAAACACTATGAAGGCAACTTATTAAAGTAGTAAAATAACACAGACCAGGTCTTAGGTTTCATAGTTATCCAATAAGTGTCACATAGCTATCACTTTTCTTTTGTGATTAGAGACATAACTGTTAATTATGCTGATATTATCAAAGAAACATGAAACTTTTTGTCAGAGATTTTTAAGTTGCTTAGACATGAGTGAAAGCATAAGGAGAAAAATGTACAACACAATAAAAAGCTATTATCAACAAAAAGTAATAATTTATTCTGCAAAGAAACTACACAGACTTACTATATGTTTCAACTAATTTCTTGAACTCCTACAGAACAAGTTTGTATTATAAGCGGTATTTGGCATTGGTTCTTTAAAACCCGATCAGAGATGAAAGAAATGCTTTCTCTTTGACCCCATCAGCAGAAATATCTGTAAATGTTGAAAAAATTGTTACAATGCTTTTTACTTACTCTCATCCTTCCATTTCTTATTGCTGGTCCATCTTCTGCTAACCTCAACACATACAAATCCATTTTGTACTCCCTTCCTCCTCGAATACTAAACCCAAAACCTTTGGCTCCTTTCTCCAAATCAACGGTGAAATAATCAAAGTCCTGTTCATAAGAAATGAAAGACAATTAGCCATATAATATAAATATCATATAAATGTCATGGTACACATTCAAGAAAACTTTTAAATACATCTCTTCAAAAGTGCATCTATGCAATTGACATGAGCAAAGGGACCTTCAAAGGATACTTCTGCACTGACAGACTTGGGCCATTTCTGAGAAGAGAGTTTAGCAAAATGTAAATGCCTCAGTTTAAACCATCCTGAAAGGGCATCTTCCAGCAGCTGCCTGGGACCAAAAGCTCTCTAGATGGTTTCCATGTTGTTCCTCAATACTTTCACGGCACCTGAGTATAAGTGTTTATGTCTCTGCAGAAGTGCTGGTATGGCAAGTGAGGTAGCAGGCAGTTCCTGTATGAGCATCATCACAACTAAAATTTAGTAGAAGAGACGGCTCCTAAATTCCCATCAGACCTTAACATGATCAGCAGGCTGGACTGCATGGAGTCACAAAGTACAGCAACTCTCATCTCTTTGGTTAAAACATGTGCCTTGAAGAGGAGGTGCAAAATATATTTGAATTTCACCCTTTCTGTGTCCTGCAGAGACTGAGATTCATCTTTCCAGTTTTTCCCTGGTGGACCCTAACTACCCGCCCCATAGAGGGGTCTGGGTGAGAACTTGCTCTGTTGCTTCTGATTCACTGACAGCCAAGAGTGCAAGCACCATGGGAGCAGGAATAAAACAAGAGCAAGGTTGGGTTGTGTAGAGCAGTGGTTAGAGAATTAAACAGGAGATGGTGAGAAAAAGGCAGTGTAAGCATCTCTCTAGAGGCTAAGAAGCATCTTACAGGGTATGCGCATGAGGATAGGGATTCAGAATTTAGGTACTGAAATGCGTAAAATTTTCAGATTGTTCTCTGGATCCCATTTAAGAATTTGGCTATTTTCACTGATATTATGTGTCTAGTTTTGAAAACATGGACATAGAAACCATCTATATATGGTGCCAGCATATAGTGTTCAGAAGTTTTCTTTCTCTTATTTAATATTTTTCAGACCTCTGTTTTTTTCTACCTTTATGCAAGGAGAATGCAGGATTTTTTTGAAAGTCTGAACTTTGGGCTAAATCCTCAAGCCTTCACAGCTGTCAGTAAATATTTGTCATCAGCAGAGTCTTGACCAAGGTAACATAACTATTCATCTAAGGTTTATTTCTTTGACTCTGTAAGATCATGCCTGATGTCAAAAGAAACTAGTTGCACAAGCTAGTTTCTCCTCAACCAGACTATTACTGACAGGAATGTAATTTTATCACTCGGGATTCACATTTATTTATTTATTTATTCAGATGAGATAAAATCTTCTTTTTCAACAATGCTGTAGAAATGCAGTCTGACCTAAGTACATCCACTGTTCAATGACTGTATTATGTTCCTAGGAATAAAAAAATTCCTCTGCTGATGCAAAGGCAGCTTATTTTAGAACTTTCATTTTAACTCTCCAGTACCTTAAAAATAGCATTTATTTAACTTTATAGTCACACAATTATAAATGTAGTGTTATTTGACAGATCACACACTTCTTCATTAATATTAACGGTCTTGAAGTAATTATCTCTACAGAGCAGTAGTAACTCAGAGTAAAACCAATAAAGGTGCCTTTTTCTTCTATAATGTCATCTTTTTTTACCAATATATGTGGTCTCTCCCTACAGAGCCTAATGCTTTCTGGTTAGGAGTGCTCTAAGTATTTCTGTTAGTACCTGGGGCTGCCTGTACTCTGACAGAGGGTACTGCCTGGTGTCAGGTGAATGCTGCCTGTAATCTATCAACGGCGGCTGCCTGTAGTCCAGAGGTGGTGGCTGCTGGTAATCCATCACCGGAGGATGCCTGTAGTCCAGTGGAGGCTGTCGGTAGTCTGTTGAGGACTGCCTGTAGTCTGTAAATGGAGGTTGCCGGATATCAGGTTTCACATCCTGTCTGGCTTTTACTTCTGACCTATAACTGGAAAAGGCAAAATGACTTAGTTTCAGAAAGTGACAACTCATTAAGAATATGCATTACATGCAATATTTCAGAAAGTGACAACTCATTAAGAATATGCATTACATGCAATATTGAGGAGTGAAAGCAAACTGCCTGACTGCAAAATCACATGAAACAAATTTTCACAGAGAAGCAAAACTTTCAAGGGTAAATAGTCGAGGCATCCAAAAACAGTGAGTGCTTTTGAAACACGGACATAAGCAATTTTCCCTCAGGTCATGCTGTGCAATTTTCCAGCTCATATCAGTGAGATCAGGATTAGGCTCAAAGGGACAGGAACAGGAAAATCATCTTGATTCCCACTTATCTTGCCTACTTGAAAGAAGAAACTGCATGTGAAAACACCCACAATACTCACTACAAAATAATGCACACAAAAAGTGCTTTCTTCCAGAATTAAGATTTCTGTAGAGTAAGTGAAACATCAGTGCAGACATTTATAACCCCTCTGTTTCATCAACATAAACCAGGATTATTGTGAGATTCTTAAGGTTAAAAAAGGATACATTCTTTGTATTAGCTGTTATCTTTTTAATGAAAGGTATTCTTTATATAACTTCTATTACTATAGTGGCTTTTATTATTATTACACATTCCCTATAATACTATCAGGCTATAAGCCCATAGCAGGTCATATCAGTAGTTATGCACAGAAGTAACACAGGGTGAAAAGAAAACAAATTTGGTTAATGAAGAACTAATAGTAAGAAAAATATTGCTTTAATTGGTCACTGGTTACAGGAATATGAGTCCTAACATTTGAAAGAAACTATGACTTTCTGTAGTACAGCAACTAGTTAATTAATTTACTCAAATGGGAAGAAGTGGCTCCCTTACCATGTGGAAATCAGTGCATAATGGCATTTCACACATTTTTTTTCCTATACAGGAAATATACATTTCAAATTCTGCTTTAATAATGGTCTGGAAGTTTTTAGTTGACCAAGTGACCATGTATGTACACATGCAGATACATGGACATATATAGACTGTGAAAGGGATTTTGAAATGTACTTACTGATTTTAAAAAACTACATTCTGAAAAAATGAAAGCATTGGTTTTGATCATGTTAATTTATGTATGAAAAGATAATGCAAATAATCTAAACATTTTAAAATGTTTCAGATGTTTCAAAACTTCATTACTTTATTAGCACAGCTATAGTATCATTATGGCAAATCTTCCTATACACTAGCTTTAATCAGCTGAATGTCTAGCCAGACACAAAAATATCAGAACTATTTCCATTTGACTTCTATGAGAACATGAAAATAGCCTGCTGCCACATGTTGTTTTAAAACCCCTATGTGGCATCTATAGCAAGACCTGCATATATATGCAATCCTGTTACTTTCTTTACACAGTATCACAAACCTGTCAAAAGAAGAAGAAGAACAAACAAGTTTACTGTAATACTGAGCCTTATTAATACTGAAAATAAAAATACTAGTTAGTATTCTGAGGAGTTTTAAATATCTTACAGTATTTTGATTTTGATATAGAAACAATGCACGTAGCTATATAAACAAGCTGGAACTGGACTTATAAAATCTAGTGAAAAATGATACTGTATGAACTAGCAATAATGGACCTTTTTTCTGGAATAAGAATCCTTAGTCAGGCCCCCAGTATATGACCACAGCTGTATCCCAGAAGATGATGCTTTTATTTACAGCTGGAGGCACTGTAATTTTTTGCTAAATATGTAAATGGTGACATGACCAATTATAGCTTACTCTTTTCAGTAAAACTATTACAGAATTTCTTTCTGGAACTTTAATTAATATAGTTTACTGATCCCCTTTGAAAATTCCCAATTCAGCAGACATTTAATACTGACTTATAACTGCACAGAGAGACTTTTGTGAAAGCTTTGCATTGGATTTTGTCAGAAACATAAGTCTTCTAGGAGGTGATCACTTTTGGAAAAAGTACTCAATGAAATATAAGGCAAAGAAATTTGCCAAGTGTGACTAATTGAGAGAAAATAATATTGGGCAAATGAAAGCACTAAACCTGTTAAGCAAGGAGAATTAGAGGGCATAGTGTCTAAAGTACAGCTGAACTCAAGTTGTTCTGAACTTCTCCAGAAGCAAACAGTTACAATCCTGTAACCACCATCTACTGTTTGGGGAAGAGGGTCTTCATGAGGTATGTTGGTTACTGAAGATTAGCATAAAGACAGTCAGTGTAATCAGCCTTATTTAACATGCCAAAAATTAATCCAAAGACTAAATAGTGTTGACTGGAGATCACAGAAAGTTGTATCATCCCACAGCGTGAGCGTGCTTTTTATATATACAGCTTTTAATACAGTTGGTCACAAAATTTCTATCCCCCTATCATTTAATTTCCATCGCAGATAAATTTGCCAATGCATATGCATAAATTACACATGAGAAATTGGCTGGAAAATGACACACCATAAATAGAACCTGTTATAAAAATATAGCCCTGACTGCAGAACTCTAATGGACAAAAAACCCAAACAAACCACATGTCAGATAATGAAAAAAAAAAGGCTACCTCGTGATCAGATACTGATATACTTGTATTTTGTAAGTTGCAGTGATATCAGATAGTATGTTAGCAATGAAATCATTAGCGAGGAATACTGCAGTGTTTAGCTCCTTGACAAACATATGATCCTGATGGATGTTTGAGGAAGGCTGGCTAGACCTTTGTTCATAATAACATTTCATACCTGAGCAAGACTCATGGACCGTTCTGGCATGCACAACTCATGCTCTGCGAGTGCAGTCACGGGACCGTGGCTTGTCAGAGAACCACGAGCAATGGCTCACAGCCACTTAGAAGCAGCATGAAGACCCAGCACAAGGGTGTCCTGTGGTCCTCACGGGAGGCAGAGCCTGGAAGAACAACTCTTACCTGTTTTCGTGCCCCTGCAGCTGGAGGGGCTGGGGAGGCGGTGGCTGGGCGACGGGGCTGTGCTGGGCGACGGGGCTCTGCTGTGCCAGGGGACTCTGCTGGGCCATGGGGCTGTGCTGCTGGGCCATGGGGCTCTGCTTCTCCGAGCTGGGGGCCGAGGCTGGGCTGTTCAGCTCTGCGTAATGGGAAGCTGGAGATTAAAGACCTGTTGCAGCATGGTGTTTAATAAAGGGCAAAGGTAGACAATAATAATTTGTGGTCACACACTACCTCTGAAAATTTATGTTTTGTCACTTTTACTCTCTTGGGTTATAATTAGATTTTAGGACATCTGAACCTAATGGTCTCCTTTTGATAGTCTGTGGGAATCTGAGCTCTTGCTCACCTCTATAACTCCAGTTGACACCTCCATTACTTAAAACTCAATTGAATAAGGCAAATTGCTTCAGTGTTTCATGTTTTCTTTTAAAGCCTAGAAATACTGATCATAGAATCACAGAATAGTTTGGGTTGGAATGGACCTTTAAAGGTCATCTAGTCCAATTCCTCCGCAATGAGCAGGGACACCTTCAACTAGATCAGGTTTCTCAGAGCCCTGTCCAGCCTGACTGTGAATATTTCCAGGGATGGGGCATCTACCACCTCTCTGGGCAACCTGTTACAGTGTTTCACCACCCTCATTGCAAAATATTTCTTCCTTGTATCTAGTCCGAATCTACCTTCTTTCAGTTTAAAATCACTACCCCTTGTCCTGTTGCAATAGACCATGCTAAAAGATTTGTCCCCATCTTTCTTACAAGACCCCTTTAGGTACTACAAGGCTGCATGCAATAAGGTCTTCCCAGTTCCTTCTCTTCTCCAGGCTGAACAACCCCAACTCTCTCAGCCTGTCTTCACAGGAGAGGTGCTCCAGCCCCCTGATCATTTTTGTGGCCTCCTCTGGACCTGCACCAACAGGTCCATGTACTTCTTAAGGTGGGGTTCCCAGAGCTGAATGCAGCACTGCAGGTGGGGTCTCACCAGAGCAGAGTAGAGGGTAGAATCACCTCTCTTGACCTGCTGACCACGCTTCTTCTGATGCAGACCAGGATACAGTTGGCTTTCTGGGCTGTGAGTGCACATTGCTAGCTCATGTCCAGCTTTTCATCCACCAGTACCCCCAAGTCCTCCTCCACAGGGCTGCTCTCAGTCCCTTCATGCCCCAGCCTGTATGGATACTGGGGGTTGCCTTGACCCAGGTGCAGGACCTTGCACTTGGCCTTGTCAAGCCTCATGAGGTTCACATGGGGCCACTTCTCAAGCTTGTGCAGGTCCCTCTGGATGGCATCCTGTCCCTCAGGCGTGTCAACTGCACTACTCAGCTTAGTGTCGTCAGCAAACTTGCTGTGGATGCACTTGATCCTGCTGTCTATGTCATTGATGAAGATATTAAACAGTGCTGGTCCCAGTCCCAGTATGGACCCCTGAGGACACTGATCTCCATCTGGACATTGTGCCATTGACCACTACCCTTTGGATAAGACCATCCAACCAGTTCCTCATCCACCAAACAGTCCATCCATCAAAACCATATCTCTCGAGTTTAGAGAGAAGGATTTTGTCGGGGACTGTGTCAAAGACCTTACAGAAGTCCAGATAGATGACAAGTTCTTCCCTTGTCCACTGACATAGTCACTCCATCACAGAAGGTCACTAGGTTGGTCGGGCATGATTTGCCCTTGGTGAAGCCATGTTGGCTGTCTCGAATCACCTCCCTGTCTTCCATGTGCCTTAGCAAAGCTTCTAGATATTTGAAATACTTTTCTTTTTGAGAGAATGAACAATTTAATTGCTTTCACCACTGTTATGGGATGACAGACTGTTGTCACAAAAGCTAAAGCACTGGTGTGCTTGTGTTAGCTCCTGCTGCCTTTGAGATCAACAAGTGTTTCCTATCTTTTTTAAATCTTTGGGAACTGTGAACAGTAAACCCAGTCTCAATAAATTCTGACTAACCAGCTAAACCCATGTTTTATTTCACTGTATTGTGCCAAATGACTAGGGTTTCACATAGTAACACTGCCAAAAACCAGACTCCTTCTTTCCAAACAACATAGAATTCAAAAAGACAAAGAAGCTGGGGTAGGAAATTTGGCCCTGTGACCTTGTTAGAAATAAAGGATGCCAATCTTCCCTGAGGCTTTCCACTGCACTTGGGGGAAGACACATTTGGCAATGAGCTCATATTGCATACATTTCTCCTGACACACTGGCACAGTTATGTTGCTCATCACTTACCTATTAAGAAGTGTAAATGAGAGAGACTCCACCCACAAGAGGACAGAGCACTGCAGAAGTAATTGCTTATGCATTATCCACAGCAAAGGTACATGTTATATTTTTTTATTCCTGCTTGCAACAGAATCAGTGAGGCCTGTGTGGTGAGGTGAAAAGTATCCAGAATGAACATGTGTATGGCTGAGCGTCCTTAACAGCAATAGCTATGCATAATCCAGATCTTGCCTAGTTTTATATTTGATTCTAGTTTGTATTTTGAATTATTTTATTTTTTAACATGTAAGTTTGTCCCCTATGACTGCACATTTCTAATGGCTCTCTACTTAATTTATGCTCATAATTATTTTTAAAATTTTGGCTACTTTATTAAAAATCTTTTTAATTTAGACTTAATTGTTAAAAAAGCTTGTAAATTTGCACTTAAAACACTCCTCATGCAGGCATAAGCAATACTTGTCTGTGTAATTACTGTGCTTAAGGCTTTAATCACCCATTTTGCATCTGTGACTCTCTTTTGTATTGCAAAGTTTCAGACAGGAAGATTGGGAGTGTTGCCCCTCATTTCTACATTACTCTTATAACTATGGATGAACTAGTCAAATCACAAGCCGCTTCTAAAACTGCTTTGCATTTATATGGTATTTTTCACCTGAAAGTATATTACAGAGGTATTAGATTTTTTCCTAATTTTGTAAGCTGGGAAGCTAATTCGTCAGAAAGCAAATGAAGTGTCCAGTGTCACAGTCACACAGGGAAGCCATGCCTTGGGCACAAATAATTTCTCACCACTAGCACCTGAGAACATCTTGTAGCACTGCATCTCAGATGCACCTCTGCTTGCTTTCTAATTTAAGGTATCCATCTCTAACACTGAACTATTACCCATTTGCTAATATGAATTAATCTGGATACCAGGGAGGCCTAAACTAGCTGCACAGACTGCACGCAGCATCACACTTATTTGTAGATGTTTGCAAAACTGACCTCCAGTGATTATACAGCAGCTCTTTGGTGTGAATTTTGAACATGTGTATGTCTGTGGTGTTCCCTTCACTGTATCCATTTAACAAAGTAGCTAAGTTCCCCCAGCTGCAGTCCATGGCCAGTGTCAGACCATTTCCTTGTCCCATTGCTGGTTGCAGCAGCAGCAGGTGAAGGTCATCTAACAGGAGCATGGGTCATTAAGCAATTATGTTACTTGCTGTGTGACATTCCTAGCTCTACTGGTATTTGTTGCTGAGATATAAAGCCACAGTCTCATTAATACAGTACAATTCATGCAGCAGTATGGCACATGCCTAAACTAAAAAAGGCCCTGAAATCAGCCCCAAACCCCATGAAACCAACATCAAAAGATCTTCACTGATTAGCTGTGGAGTAATGACCAGAATAATGAGTCTGTCCCCTTATCCTCACTCTACAGATGAGATAATTTAGGGTTCAGTTCTTTCCTGCCTTGTGCATTTATAGTGATAAATGTGGAGGAAACTATCAAATCTGAGCTCTTCTTTCACATCACTTTTTGTTAGAGGTAGCTGAACATGCCTGGTGACAGCCATTGCAGCATCTTGAGTCACTTTGCCAAACTTTGGTTTGCTTTATAGCAGGATATAAGGGAACAAACTCAAAACTCTCTTGTAGGGTGCTTTTCCAAATTCTTCCGAAAGTCATTAACACTGACTCTCCAGTACTCAGCTCTCAGGTTTCTCCACATTTGTTTTAAATATCCTTTTCATAACTAGAAAACTCTTCAGGAGTTAAGATATTATTCAAGCTGGTTGTAAGGCTGTAATTTTGGTGTGCTGTAAGTTATAGCTGAGAAGGCAAAACAAAAGATGTTCTTTCAAGCAGTGACATAATTCAAGCTAATTGCAGGCCACTTAAAATTTTCTTCCTGTTTTTAAGGGCCATTGACTTACCCTCCTGAGGAATGATGCGAAGAGTTACACTGAGACCTGCGTCTTTAATTAGCTTGACAATATCTGCATGAGGCATGTTAATAATAGACTGCCCATTCACAGCTAAGATCCGGTCTCCAACTTTAAGTTTTGCGCAGCGATCCGCAGGACTTCCATCAATTATCCGCCCTATTTTATGGGGTACAGCTAGACAAGGAACAATAGTCACAGTTAACATATGCTGAAACAAGTGGTGATGTTCACAAGCAAAAGAAAATCAGTTCATTTGGAAGAAAGTTCTATATGAATTAAAAACCAGCTTGTGTTTAAACATGTAATAATATAAATTCTTATAGAACATCATTTGCATTAACACAGACAGATTTCACTAAAGATTCAGAATCCAGATGTGCATATATACATGGCATATACATATGAAGTCCAAAATCAATTTACAATTCAGCTGGTTTGCAACAAGGCATGTAACAAGGTAATAAACAGATCAAGAGAACAATAAGGCATTAAAACAGTGAAGGGGATAAATTTGCACAATAAGTAGTAGTCATAAATTGCCTCCTACCTCCTTGTTTAGAGAACTTCTTTATTTGTATGTTGCAATAGAGGCACTACAAATATTACTTATTTTATATACAAATAGATGTTATTAATGAAAATGCCCAAGGTTCACTAAATTGTTCTCCTCCTCCATTCAAATATGTTAATTGATAAATAGAAATCATACTAAAGATTTATTGAGATGTGAAGCTTTCTAATTAGATACATGCCAGCATGAATTTACAGTTAATTATGAGTGCATAGACGCATTTACTACATCAAATAGACACCTGCCACCATTTTCAAAACATTGCAGATCAACTCTGCTTCTCCTTTTGTTCTTCTCTGTGGTTCTCCACCTTTCTGTGCACTCCATCCATTCTCTAGTTCTGTCTTTTCCCTCACTTTCTACTGGATTTTCTAAATATTCTTGATCTTTCTCCCAGTGTTTCTTCCCTATTCTCCTCTGGATTTTAACTAAATGCATACACTATAGCTGACTCTTCTTTTCCCTCTATCTAGGCTCCCCAAAGAGCATGCTGTTTTTCTTTCTTTTTACTACTCATAAATACACTTATCACAATTAAATTTGACTATATATTCTAATACTATCCTAATGGTGTCTGAGTATCCCTCACCAATCCCACACTTCAGTCTTGGCACACTTAGCACAAAGCTGCTCGCCCTCGCTATCCACCTGCAACTGGTGTTTAAACCCAGGTGTTTTTTGTTTTGTTGTTTTTTTTAATATTATATCCTTAAAATTCTAATATCTAAAGAGAACTTGGAAAAGGTGAAAGAAAAGATTAATCAAACTTTCTTGGGGAAATATCTAGGCTCATATAAAACAAAGCTCTAACAGGAGATGTGTTCAGAATACTCCATCACTGCAGAATAAATTTCTCAGCCCTCTGATAAACATTCCCTGAAGGTGATGGTGACAAACACAGATTGCACATCTCATGCAAAGTCTCAATATACATACCTCAAAGTGACTTTTGTTTCTAGTATGGATGCAAGTGTTTACAGTGTTAAAAATTAATTTTCTGAGAACTATAAATATAAGCGGGTACTTTGAAGTGCAAGCCATAATCAGACTGCATGCTTCTTCACCACTACAGTTCAGGCAAGAATATAAATTAAATTATGGCTTTAGTAATACGGACACATCTGGTGTACTTCAAAAATGTCTTGCTGCTTAGGAAATAAGCACCTAATTTATGTCACAATGTCTAAACCTTTATATATGAAATACGAACAGCTACACTTTGTACAAAACTTCCATTTATTTTGCCCTTGATGCAGATGTGTAACTGCCATGCATGCATATCAGAAGTAAACCAGTAAAAGAGTAACTTGACACTGAAACAGTTTACACTCACACAGAGCCTTTTGCATCAAATCAGTTCGTAAAGTATCACTAATTATCATTTAAGCTAAGACTAAAATGTGCCTGTCTCTGGTATATGTAATAAAGGATCTGTCTGAAATTACCATGTCTGTACTACACATCAGTGGATATCTGAAAATGAGACTGTCTTATATGAAAGAGCAAGAAATTTAGTAGGAAGAAAGAAGGGGAAGTATTATGGCCAAGATGCTATATTAAAAATTCCCATGCTTGCCATTTATAACCCTAAAGAAGATGTTTTTGCTAGCCTAAACAATCGAGACATCATTTCAGTAGTGAGGGCAGTGGGTGTGGGGGTGTGGAGGGTGGGGGGGAAATCCTATTAATTTGCCAGAACAAATTTTGTTGGACTCCTTGCACCTGACAAGTGAATAGAGCAGATGTCTGCATGTTTGAAATGTCTGCTAAAATCAAAGCTGGAGGTAGGAGAGCCATGAGAGTCCGATTCTGCTCCAAATCCTGAGAAAAGGAAAGGGAGGGAGAAAGAGAAGGAACTTTGTATTCATATTTTCTTCCTCTTAAGCCTAATGGCATTTACCTTCCTGATAAAGGTATTTATTCTAAGTGTTTTGGTATCGCTGCGCTCCCTTCATGCTGCTATAGCATGAAACGATCAAAAGTGGGTGACCTTCAGAAAAACGCTTCTGTCTGTCAAGGTACCTTTTCTACTGCACTTTGGGTTTTGAGGATTTAGTGCTCCTCTTCTGAGGCTGTATTGGTGAAATGTGTTCTCATATGATGTTGCTGCAGAGTGGGGTGTAGAAAGCTTTTGCAGAGGGAACCTGAATCTCTATCAGATTCTGCAAAGGAGACCACCAGTATGCTATAACAGGAGTTTATGGGCAAATCCAGTGAATTGCTAGTGAATCTCATAGCCATTCAGCAGAAGCTGGTTTCTGTGCATTTCCAGATAATATGAGGAGAAGTTTATCTCCTGGCTCCTCCTCTCCCAGTAATATCCCAAGGTGTTTCTCATCTCTGCTTGGTCTCCTCAGTGGAGCTCTGCCTGAGTCTCCTCCTAAGCCACGATATCCTGGCCACCATGGTCCCTGCTGCTGCCTTGGGAGGGGAGGATTTATTTAAGCATTTATTTACAAGCATGAGTGCTTCTGAGGGATGCAGGTTATATGATGTACAGGTTGTTCATGAAAATATGCACATGTTAAAATATGTTAGAAAACTTTTAATTTTTAAGAGCCTTTGGTCTGAAATACTTACTATGAAGCAATAAGAAGGAGCTACTCTCATAGGGGATTAATTAGGTAAAAGCTAAGGAACAAAGGTAGAAATGAACTGTGAAATTCCATAATGGAGAATTTTTATCATTTAGAAGGGTCACATCTAAAACAGGCATGGAAGAGCTGTAAAACTGTCAGTACCAAGTGGATTGACTGAAGTGGCAGACAAGATCTCATGAAAAGAAATGCAAGATGATGCACATGGGGAAAAAATAACCCTGTCTAAGCTTAACTAGAGATGAGCCCTAAATTAATTATTACCACCTGAGAGATCTTGAAGTATGTGTGCCTACTTCTCTAAAAACATAAACTGCGTAAAACAGTAAATAGAATTTTAAGAGTTAGAAAAAGAATAGCAAATTAAACAAACTGTTGCTACTTACTACTGTGCACCTAAAGTCTGAGTACTGCTGATAGTTTCAGTACCCTCATCTCAGAAATCACAGTACTGAACTAGCAAAGATTCAGCGAAAGACAATGTGGCAGAGAGAAGCAGAAGACAGCCTCTGCTCAAAGCAGCAGTAAATCCATGAACTCGCTATCTGCAGCTTGGAGAAAAGAAGGTGGGGCAACCTTCTGGAGGGCCAGAAGAATGAAAGGATTCAAAAAGGGATTAGACAAATTCACAGGGGTGGAGCCATTGCTGATTAAATCAGAAAGTCCTGGTTGGGAAAGCCGAGGAGATGCCTGGAGAAGGTCTCTGTGTTCTGTATGTGCTGTCCTCTCTGCCACGGGTCATGGCCAGGGACAGCGTGGGGCTGTGCAGCTCTTCGGTCTCTGCCAGCATCACAGGTCTCTTCTTGGGAAGAAACCTTCCATGTTTGGCATTTAATTAGGGCTTTGTTATCACATCACCTTTTTTTTTTTTTTAAATTGCATTTTCAGTGCTTTATTTTTATCTAAGCAGAGCATTTAATAATGTAACCTTTTAAAGGAAGTCCTAGATCACTTGACTGGTGGTAAATAATTCCACTCACCCTTAAAAATTTTTAATAATCTATTCACACCTCTTTTAAAAATTCACCACAAGCTGTTCTCCAACCATGTACATTTTGAACAGTGGCAGCACGTGCCTGGATTAGATTCTGCAGAGAATTTGATCCACTTATTTCAAAACACTGTTACCTGAGCAGCATTTAATATTAGCAGGGTATACAGAAACACTTGGATTTGTGGCTTTTTTTTTCCCAAGAATCTCACTATTCACATTCAGAGTGAGCACAGAAAACAAGCTGCCCCTTTGCAGGACAATTCATTTCTTAGTTCTCTCAGACTACACAATGGATGAGACTGCAGGGGAAAAATATTATGGTAAGCGGGGATTTATGCAGTTTTTCTTAACTGTTGAAAATATGGGAAAGTAGTGAGAAACAGTTTATATTTATATAAAACACACAGTCCTTCAAAATAGATATATAAGATTTTTTTCTCTAATACTATCAAGTCATCCAAAATGTGATACTCAAGAGTGATATATATATATATGGAAATCTACCTTAAGAAAAAAGAAATCCTTCTAAGGCAGAAGTCATAATCCTAGATCCAAAAAAATCTAGCAGAGAACAGCAATGGCACAGAAGCATTTCCTAACAACAGATCTTATGATAGGATCTAACTTTTCTGCAGTGTGTTCTTAAAAAAAAAAAGTGACTTCAGGAAGATTTGAATCCTGAGAGCACCAAAGCTTCTAAGATTTTTGAAGCCATCAATCTCTCCCCCTAAACCTCCCTCAGATATTTACAGCATTTGTGTCAGGAACACAAACTGACCCAGCGCTGGCACTTAGCAGCTGATGCTTTCCCAGAAGGTAGCTAATTGTGCAATGATCAGCTCTAAGCTCATCATCAAAAGAGAACTTAAATTAAAAAATTAAGAGACAAAATGATTTAAAAGAAATCTTTGCATTTAGAAAGTGGATAAGGTCTGATTTCAGCAACTTACTGATAACTACAAATTCACAATTTTCTCTATATTAATATTTTATTTGATAAAATCACCCACTTTTGCTCTTCATGATCCAAGTTAACATCCTTCCCACACCTTTATGTCATAGAAAAGAGTAAATTCTGTGGTGTTACAGCTGTGGGTCCTTATGCTTGGGTCAGCTGTACACAACAGCCACAGCTGTTGCTGAATACAGATACTGCTTCTAACACTGTGTATATCTATCAGCCTCTTGCTTTTTGGAAATAAAAATGATTTCTCCTTGCTTAGGAGACCCGTATGCTAGAAGCAGCTGATTCTAAGAAGATGTTACCAACAAATAATGCTTTTCTGGTTTAAATCAAGATATTTTTTTTTTACATCTATTCAGCACTTTTAGATGTAACTGTTGAGACTGTTTTTTGTAGAAAGCAACTTTCCTGTTTTTTCCCCTATATAGAAGCTAAATGTCAAAAATTATCAGTCAAGGGGAAAAAAATTGAACCTCTACTTTATCTATTAAACCCTCTGGCAGATAAATTCTTGCAATCTTTTCTAATGTTAATGGATATAGATAGTGAACCAAGCAAATGAACCTTCCTGAGCCAGCTGTCCTTTTCAGTGTTATCCAGCTGATCACATGAATACTTATTGTATCCTCAATTCTCAAAAGGGACAAGAATTTTCATTCAATCAGCAGGCTCCAGCATATCAGATTTTAATTGGGAGAATATATTAAATGTAAACATCTGTAATTTCTTTGTTACTGAATAATCTAAAATTTGGGAAGCTCGAGTACAGTGGACTTTCTATCAGGACTAATATCAGAATCAAGATAAAATATTTTCCTGAAATTGATAGGATATTTTATGTGATACTTGTTTGGAAAATAGAAATTTGTGGCATGCTATGGTTGCAGACAACAATAATCACTTTTTTTTATAAGGTTAATGAACCTAACAATTGAAACATCCTATTGTGTGCTGATATGGAGCGTATTTACTTGCATAGCACAGGCATAAGAAGCTAGGTGGGAAGGAGTGCACATACCTTAGATATCTGAAGATCTAAAAAAAAAAAATTAATGGAACTTAGGTACTTTAATTCAGGCTTCTCATGAAAGCAAAATGGGCCCTGTTGAATCATTAGAAAAACCTTGATTCCCTTCCCAGGTTTGTGCTAAGAAAACTGTCAGAGTTTGTTCTTTGAGAACACAAGAGCAGCACCACTAGGTCCAAATGACCTAGTCGGGAACATGTTGCAGGACAGAAGTCATCTAGAGAGGGGACCGATGTGTTTAAGATTCTCCATGCTTTCTTCTCCAAAAAATATCAAATAGCCAATTGAGTATTCATAACTGCAAACTGCAGTAACATATTTTCAGGGATATTAAAAATCTCTTTCACTTCTTTAAGTTATTTAACTATTATTAATTGCATATATTGATTAAAAAAACTAAATCATGTAACAATTTCATTACGCTCCAGATTATACTATCAGTTAAACAAGTTTAGAAAGTGTGTTTTGTAGCTGAAGAGGCAGAAGAACAGCTCAAACCTGAATATCAAAGCTAAGTAGAAATGAGAAACCAGATTCTTTGCCCACAAGTCGCAGCTGTCTTCCACAGGGGACTCATGCCGCAGGTGAGTTTTCACTGCTCTGTTCCAAAGATCTCCAAGGTTGTGTAGAGAGACATCCTGATTTCCAAAGCTCTGTTTTCTTTAGAATTTGCAGATTGGTCACAGAAAATTGTGTCCCCAGGCACCAGGAAGACGCATGGGTGAAATTGCAGCACAAATAACTCTCTCAGAGCACACAGTTATCATAGATCAATAAGCTGTTTTTTATCTCTAAACTGCAAGGAGTTCAAAGAAACTCTGGGGCTGAATGGGACTTATTTCAGAATGTGGTTTTCTGCAGTCAGCAGAGGCTTATCTTGGATTTACGGTTTTTAGTTAAGACTGCATGTTTTGAGAAATGAGAGAAACTTCTTTCATTAGACTTTGTTTTATTATGTTTTGAAAATCCAGCAGTCATTGGCATATGCAGTGTAGGGGCAAATTAAACTGACAACTCCTCTTTTGCTAAGCAGGAGGAAGATCATAGTATGCACAGTTGTCTGCCTTTATTTTCTAAAAAATTATTATTGATTATGCCTGTATTTTCAGTTTGTTTACACTTTATAACTGTGCTAATTGACAGTACCTGCTACAGTATAATTCATGGAAATATTATCAATTTTTCAGTTTCACTGGAAGTTGCCAGTGAGCGAGATCTATTTACAACACATGGTTTCTTTCTACAGAATTTAGGGTGTTAAGAGATTTACAGGGTATCACAAGTTCTTCTCCTAGAGGAAGCTGCATCCTAAACACATGAAGTAAAAGCAGCAGGAAGATATGAAGGAGGCAGTTACAAGTGTATTCCATAAAGCTCTGGGACAAATTCATCCAGAAATCTCCTTTTGGCCATTTCCAGCTGGCTGCAAGTGCTTTTCCATGGGGTGCAGATAGTGAACTTATCTTGATACCCTGAGAAGCTCCACAAGAATGGAGTTTTACCACAGAGGATACACACAATTGAGCATCATCCTAAATGTAATGTAAGGGGTAGATTAATTAACTCAGTTTCAGTATTTTAGCTGTAATGTGACACACTACTGCCGTGTGAGGCAATGCCACCTCAGGCACAGCTGCATGCCCACAGCCTCACATGTTGCTGCAGGATGCTGGGGACTTGGAGGCGGACAGCCCCAGGAGGAACCCTTCCTCCCAGAACCACGTGTGCTGCAAGTATTTTTACCAGGGGAAGCATGAAGGTATTCCTCAGGTCAGGACTTCAGAAATAGATTATAGTTTGGTCAGTTTAGCCACTTAACTCTGCCGCTTAACCAGGGCATCTAAAAGATGTTCGTAGTTTGGTGTGCAAAGGCAGTTGCCTGGGAAGACGTCTGCAGAGCTGTGAGGTTCAATCAGTCCAGATTCACCCCAAACTAAAAGTATAAAGCTAGAGTTAGCTTCCAAGCATTCAGCTTGGAACGTGACCCTGAGTCCTCTAAAGAAATCGCACTGGAGATGAGAAAATTTTGATAAACTATGTGTAGCCTGCATAGCAAAAGAAAGCACAGAGAAAGGTCAAATTTAGGTGGCCTGTCTGGAGAAGGGACAAGAACCAAAGCACCCTTTAATGCTGGGATGTGGTCTGGGGGAAAGCATGATAATGTTTTAGGGGCAGTAGAAGTTAATCCTTTCATTAAGAACACATCACCAGCCTGGCCAAGTGTATTTTCTTTTTTTAATCTCTTAGCACTATAAGATCCTTTGTGCTCTCCGCTAGCCAAAATGACTTGCTTCTGGATGTACCATTCAAACACAGTTCTTTATTTATTCATTTTATCTCCTTTTACTGATATAATTTTGAAGCATGGCTGACCTTGTCTATGCCCCTGTTTTGCCCTGTGAAGTCTCTTCATTCAATCCTTGTCATTCATTTTCCTCTCCTGATCTGCCCCACATCAGAACTGTAGTCTGGTGCAAGAAAATCTCCTGTGCTCGATTAGAGAACATCCCAAGCAATGCTTTGACAAAGAGGAGACAAAGTTTCTACCATTATAGAATGCAGGAAAAGAAATGTGGCACAAGAATTGAATGTTTAAGCAAGTACTAGTAAGTAAAAATTACATCCAGATCTAAAGGCTGGCTCCAAACTACTTAACAGTAATTTATTAAAATGACAGCTACTACAGTGCTGCCTATCACAAAATGTGAAAAAAATATCTATTCCCTAATTATGGCTGTAGTCTGCCCTCACTCTGTGCCTGTATGAAGAGTAAAAAAAGAGCACTTAGGATTTTGAAAATTTTGGCAAGGCAAAGGCAGATCTGTGAATCAACAGTAATAACAAACTCCTTGAAAAGCATATCGAAAGAAAAGTTGACCAAGACTTTAAGCCTCTTGGAACAAGAATGACAGCCTTAATTCTTGGAGCTCCTGAGCCTTTTGTGGCTCTTTTCCAGGTCAGAGGGACATGAAGCACTCCTAATAGGCTATGTGTGACCAGTGCAGTACACATCCCATCAGAGGGTGGGAAAGGGATACGAGACTCAGCTGGAGCACTGCTACTACTCCGACTTCATGGGGTGATCCTACAGCTTCATAGCCAGAGACAGTTTTAACTCACCTGGCAAAGAGAGGGTGAGCTTTTGTGTAACCCCTCGAGCTTTAGGCCAACTGCAAAGCAGCAAACCCATGGACCCGGAGCTCTGAGCCTAGTAGCAACTCTGTTGGTATGACTACCTCAATTTTAAGAGTGCTTAAAGCACAAGCACATAGTGACACAAGGTTCATGCTCCTGTACTCAGCAAGAGCTGTTGTAACTTGTTGGCTTGTAAAACATAGTTTATAAGTGTGATTTCAAGAAAGAGGAAAATACTTTCAGTGCACGACTAATCACCTTCTTGAGTAAAAGTGATGATGATACTTCTACTTCCAAGTCCTCAAGTCTTTTGCTTTTACAAGAAAGTACAGAAGGAAATAGAGTTATCAAAATAAACATTCTTAAATCAAAGGAACTCTTCTTCACTTTGCCCTGAGGATGCTCCCAGTGAGACAACTTCTTAGGCTATTCCTGGTAATGTCTGGCACTACAAGATATTCCCTTTTCTGACCTATTTTGTCCATTTTGATTCTTTCAGAGTTGCTTTGCAATTACAACATTAACATTTAACTGAGTATGTTTAGGGTATGTCTGCACAGCATCATTCTGTGCCACATGTGGATACATGAGCTGGCAGCAAGTGCACTGGCTCCGAAACCAGAAACACTGGAACTATAGCACAACATTTCACCAGACCAACATAATACTGCTATGAGAAGTGAGTGACTACCAAGGTGCTTGACATGGTGTCATGCAGATCCATATTTTGATACTGATATAAGCTGTATTTTGGACATTACACCTCCTGTATCTGGTTGATACTTTCCTACTGTCAATATGCTTTCTGCCCCTGATTGTGCATTTTAATCAGAGGATTTCAGGTTATTTCAAGCTGGAAGGGACCTTAGGAGGTCTCAGTGGCTGCTGCTGAAGTTTTCCTGTTCTGTCTTCTACCAAAGGGCCCAAAACGTGGATGCTGTATTCTAGGTGGGTCCCAGTGACTGCTGAGTAAAGCAGGATAATAAGTTCCCCTCGATCTATTGGCTATGCTCCTGTTAATACAGCCCAAATTACTTCACCCAAATAAATATTAAGTAAAGAAAATGAATCTCCCTTAAACTAGAAATAGTCAATGATTTTTAGACTGTTTTTATTACTGGTGTCAGATGATGTCATTTTCAGCTTATTTTTTCTACTACAGTTTTGGAACAGAATTCATATATAAAGCGTATTTTCTCCTCTGCTCTGTCACTGTCTGCCGCAAATGTCATTTTTTGGGTCATGTCATTTCCACAGAAAACTGTCCTTTTCCTTTATGATTGCAGATGTTCAACTGAGGTTCAACAGTGGCTACCTGTAGTTGCTTGGGGAGAAAGAAAAGTACCACAGGGACCTGTTGGGGGGTAGGAGCCAAAGCACAGTCTTGAACCTGGGTCTATTGTCTTCAGCAGAATACTCCAGTCACAGAACTTTTGGTTGCTTGGGCATTTTCTGTTTCTCTTCCTCTCCTCTTTCCCTCTCCATCTCCCCCAACTACAAACCCTGTCTATGAAATAATTTTATTGAAAAATTAATGACTGACTTAACCAATTAATATGTATGTATCTCAATGTCCTCTATGGATTTTTTTTTCCTGTCTGATCCTCTGCAAAAAACTTCCACTTGGCTGTTATATTCAATAAAGTGAAAACTCAGAGTCCCAAGAGGCTGATTATCCCTGGTTTTGTTACAATATTAATTCTGGCAATCATGGAATTTTAACATTCAGCTGAGGTAATATGAAAAGCAACTCTTTTAATAACTGCATGATCATGAAATACTGCAAAGAAGTTTCCGGAGATCATTTACTATTGTGAGATATGGCTTTCCCAGTACTTACTTAGCTGCTTTTCTGTTATGAATTTAGAAGTTGGCCCTAAATTGGCCCTAAAAGTTGAAATTGTGGTTTTATTTCCTCAGGAACCACTTTTGGACAAGAGAACAGTTCCTTCAAACCATGTTTTGAATGCAGGGAAAGGACTGCATTAGGCTGCCACTTGCAAAATGACAAATGTTCTCACTTGTCTTGGTTTTTCAGCAGTGGTTAGTGTTCACAATTTCACATGGATTTGGTGGGAGATATGGATGTCTCTCAACATAAAACCTTTTATGGTTCCTCCTTCCAATGGGCTCAGCTCTCAGTTGGTTAAATGCCATCTGAAACCCCCAAGGGTGCCCCTGTGCCTGCAGCTGCCACTACCAGAGGGTCTGAGTCTCCTGTAGGTCCCATGTCACATTTGCCTGACCTCTTCCTAGATGTGCCCAGGACATCTCAAGGGGCACCAGATGCCTATATAAAACAATAAAGTTGAGCCCCAGCACATACTAGTTTTCTGGATAGAAAGTGAGCTATAATTATTAAGGACAGATCCTGCCACTATATACATCATCTCTGTGTACTTGGCTGTAACTTTTCTACTATCTATACTCCAGCCAGTTAAAAAATCAACCTCTGTACCTGTGTCTAACCAGTTTTCTTATTTTCCAGTTGCTGCTGCAGTGTCCTATCTGGACAGCTGCTGTCATGGGGTTTGCTGTGATCTAAGCTTTTATTTCAACTTCCTGAACTTCATCTTGATCAAAAAAAAAAAAAAAAGGATAATTCAGTTGTGTGTGTGGGAATAATTTCTTCTCAAAACCCTATTGCTTACCTGCAGGGTGTCTGGGATATAGGAACAGAGAAAATCTACTTTGTGGGTGAATCGTCTGACAGCCAAATGAGTGTGTGAAGCACAGAGCCTCAGAGGCCAGAATAACCTTTGGTTTTGTCCAACACACAACAGACAAATGGTACGTCTGGAAGCAACCTTGACTGTCTCTTCAGTTTTAATCTCTGCAGTGATTAGTTAGCAGATGTCAGTTTTTAATTAATTTATTTTTTTTATTTGGGGCAAACTTGGAAAAAATATAAGCTGAAAAATGTGATGTACTCACTTATTGTGGACCCGGATTCCGGCCTGTTCAGGGAACTGATGATAACAAAGCCAAAGCCTTCATTCTCCTTGCGGTGGATCACCACATCACTAGTTTGCAGGCTGTGAGAAGTGAAGCCCTCGGGGGGTGTAGCATTGCTACTAGAGACAGCGTGATTACTGTTAGCATAAGTAGTGTAGTCACTTCTTGGAGAACTGTGATGTGTAGACACGGAGCCCGGGCTTCTGCCATTCTCTGGGCACGGCTCTCCTACAACATAAATCACACCAGTATTACAGTCTGACTTGCTCAGTGGCTCTGTGACTTACAGTACATTTGCTAATGCAACATGAATACAGTTGACTGTCTATAGCCCAGGCTACCGCAAATATTAAACTAGGAGCTGTAATAGATGCAGAGAGACAGGAATCTACACAATTATGCAAAACATTCAAGGGTTATCAGATAAAGCAAGCATGAACACTCACTGCTAAGCTCTCTACAAGAAAGGAAAGGAAAGTAAGACACTGTGGCTCTCTGAATTGCAAAAACATTAGCAAGCACTATTCCCTTGTCTGCTGGTTGATCTGTCATCAAGAGGAAAATGTGACTGTCTAATCCAATATAAAATTATTTGTGTTTGGATTAAAAAGAATTTAAGCAGGCAGCTAACATAGAGTAATTAGGATTAGCTGAATAATGTTCTTTTTACAAATTGATTAGCATGCTCAAAAGATGTTCATGGAACAGAGCAGTTACACAATGAAAAATAATCACAAATAGTTTTTCTGTGGGTATCATGAGAGAAGCAGTGGTCGTTTAAAGGTTTTGAAGATGCTCTTGTGTGGCGAGTTCGAAAGGGCAGAAGTGAAAATGGAGTCCCTCCACACTTCAGTATTGCTTTATAGTAACAAGAACAGAGAACAAGTTAAATCTTGTGGGATTACACACTTCTTTAGTACAAGTGTTTTGGCCATTGAAAACAGTAAAGTTACACTTCCAGATGGGAAAAAAGATTTATATTCCTCGCAGATATAAGTTGTTTACACAAATCAGCATTTATTGACAGTTTTAATACAGAACTTTCAGATGTATGTAAGTAATAAGTTTTGTGTTCGGAGCAATGAGAGTGGCAGGGTCATTCTACTGAACATATGAAGAGCTTACGCATACACACATACATCCTAGGAAGAAAGCTTGCAAATTAGACCTTCAGTGTGTATATATTAATAAAATAAACATCATCCAAGGACAAGATGTTGTTTTCTCAGTCAGGTGTGTCCTTTAGCAGTCCTTCTGCAACTATGAAATAAAGTGATTAGAGAGAATAAAGAGGAAGAAAAACAAACAATTATTATACTCCTACATTAGAATTGAAAATCTCCAAGAGTTATTGAACCAAATCTGCAACTAAATGCCATAGTCAGTGACAAGAGAGATCTCATTTTCTGGCTGTCATGTTTCAGAAATTTGAATATTGTTTATGTCAGTATGGCTGCAACAGAAAGGAAATTATCTTACCCTGCAGAATGACCAAGAGCTGGCTTGGCCATAAAAGAATGCAACTGAGCGCCATTAAGTATAGGAAAAAAAAGGTAAAGGAGGAAAAGTTTAAATGGCTATTTGATTGCCAGCTGTGCAATAGATATTCATCAGAAAAATTACATTTTGCTTCTGCCTGTGAAAAAAATGGCATTTTAATCCACGTTGTTTCAAATACCACGTTTTCCTAGTCAAATTGTTTTCCAGAGCTTGCGAATGATGATTTTCTGTTCCAGATCTGGGTAAGTATCTGTGCACAATGGTGATTCCAGGTGAGGGCTAAGATATATCAGCGACCAGGCAGGTAAGGAAAGCCGCAGATCCCTCTGTTGTATACATTCACACTAGTGAGAAATTCACACGAAATCAATTGGCCCGATGTGTTAGTATAGCATTTTTCAGTCATGCCCAACGTCGCTCATTTTAAATTTTTCCACAAAGCTTATGTTGTAACACACCAAATTAAAATCCTGTTCAGCTCCTGAAATGCTTAAACATTAATGAGTTACATGCCGTACTCCCTGGTGTGGCACTCTCAAGGCCCAAGAATAACTCCAGGTGTTCTACCAGCTTGCTTCATTTTCTGTGCCAGGAGACCAGAGCGTCTAATAGACCCTTTTATTTAATATTTAACAAGCAGCAGCGAAGGCTGGCATCCACTCTGCGCTAACCCTCTTGCTAATTTTGCCTGCAGCCTGTACAGCCGGCTGACCCGGCAAAGGTGCTAATCGCAAGCACTCGGCGGATTACCTTGGTTATTGGCCATTTTCCTAGCGGTGGGGGAGCTGCGAGGGGGCGTCGCGCCGGGCGGAGGGGGACCTTTCTGGCTGGAGGAGTCTGAAGTCAGTAACAGAAGAAAGTCAGTCCCGCGAGAGCGCGGCTGGCAGGGAGCTGCGGTGCCGCAGTGGGAGGGGGACTGCGAAGACGAAGGTGAGTGGGAGGGTGGCTTTTTGGCAGGGGAGCGAAGGGGAATGGCGCAGGCAACGACAGCGGATCTAGGGCAGGGGGAGGCAGAAGACAGGACAGGCTGGGACCGTGGTTTTGCTCATTTCTGGTGCCTCTGTGAAGTGTACTCACCACAAAGGTTTTAAAAGTTCTTAAATAAACTTCTTTCCTCGAGTAAGCAAAGGTTGCAATGGAACGGCAGCAAATTCTGCCATTAAAGCTTTAATACATGCTGCCACACATTTTTCCAGGTTCCAGCATTTTTCAGTAATTGAGACCAAGCCAGTCTAAATGTTTCATTTACTTCAAATTCTTCATATTGTTTTAGGTTTATTTTCTGAATGTGTCTGCTTGAAGGGAGGATCTGGCCCTTTTCCTAGGAGCCGCTTGTGCTGTACAGAAGGTTTTCAGCCAGCTTGCGTTGCAGTCAGGGGGTAAAATTCCAGACGACATCAGTGAGACCAGAAATGGGCTTTTAACACATACAAGAGTGAAATGACTTCCTGCCCTAAACAGTTAACAGTCTTGGAGCTTTTCTCTGATTGCTTATTGACACAGTCAGCTTTAACAGCTTTAACTGAGGTGAACGGTTCTGTCCCAAAAGTGGACAAGAACAGACAGCACAGACCAAGACAGCATGGAACAAATCCAGAGCACTCATGATCACCACACCGGGGTTGCCAATATTGTTTCCACTTCTGAAGGAAACAACTCTCAGCTGCAGTGTTTTTGTCACAGAAACAAGGAACACATATTTACAATTATTCTTTCTTCAAAATGACACAAACATTCACTTTGATTTTAATTTTCTCTATTTTTTTTAAAAACAGCACCTGTTTGTGCTGCCTGCATTGAGATCTATTTTTCCTTTCACCTTTCCCAGCCTTCACTCACCCGTGGGTAGCACCTTTCTCCTCACAGTAAGATTCACTTGCCCGTTTCGGGCAGCATTATGCATAAGATCAATCACATATCGGTGGGTTTTGCCAGCCACTGGAATCCCATCTACATACACCAGCTCGTCACCAGGATGGAGACGACCATCTCGGTCTGCTGAGCCCATGGCAATTACTGCTCCAATGAGAATCTAGGCAGCAAAGAAACAAAATCCCATCATATATACATACACTGAGCCTCCAATTTAGTGCTATGAATGTTGCAGTGATTTCCTCTTTCTTTCGAAATTAAGCTAGTGATTCAGTGCAGGTGAAGAGATCTGTGTGTGTCTGAAAGCTGTGCTCCTCCTCTGTGGGTGTGATTGAAGAGGCTTCCTTGCCTTTGGTAAGAAGGTAAGAAATTTCCTACCTGCATAGGAGTGACACACCTGAGAGTCCTGATCTAAGGATGATCTACCTGATATCTTCAAATCAAGACAATCTGTCTATAAGGAGTGTTGAGTTTATATAGATGACATTATGCAGAAGATCTAAACAAATTAATTCCACACAAAGGTCCTTTTGACTTTAAATTAGTTAGGCTGCATATTTCTTATTGAAGGTTCCTCACTGCGGTGTGATTTAAGCACCTGGAGTAATACACTTGAGGTCAGTAGTGGAAGTGACCCCACTACACAGAGTTTGCTTTGGGACTCTTTGGGGAAAATAAATGCTATATCTAATGTTGTTACTCATAATGAATAAATGGTCAGGTAGTGGTTGATTAACAACATGGAAAAAGAGGAAAAATGTCAGCTTACTCTGGGCAGATGTTGTTTTCCCAAATCGACATTTAAATGTAATTTGTATGGGACATATAAACTAGTAAAAAATCTGTTCAAAATCTTTTAATGACTTTCTCCACTTTCTATGCACATAAATTCACATAATTTATTAGAAGGAGACATATATATTTTCCCTGTGGAATAACTGATAGAACAGTTGAGATTGATTCAAACAAAACCTGCTTTCTTTGAAAGAATATTCACAGACCCTGTTCCAAATTTTCCTTTCTCTTGTTCAGTGCGAGAGTGAGCATGGAATGATGGATATGACATGCTGTGTGACAATCTGGTTTAAATAGTAAAAGATAAAAGCTATCAAGTATTGCTTTTCATGATGAACTGCAAAGGCTAGACCCGGTAGTCACGCAGGTGATCTTGGGTTTGTTTTGTTTTTTTTTTTTTTTTTTGTGGTCTTAGCTGCAGAGTTGCAAGTATCCCAGCAGAGTGTTTAAATGAAACCCCATATGAAGCCTGGAGAATTTTTCCCAGTTTCCAGCCTCCCTTTAGCTCACTTTTACTTTCAAAACTTAGCAAAGAGAGAACACAATGTGGCATTTTCCTGCTTCCTGGTGTTCCTGGGATCCTGTTAAGCAGTGCCAAGCGGAGTTGTTAGAGAGACTCTTTCAGGTTCTCCATTCTGTTCTTCAAATAGTGAAAGAATATACCTCAAAGCTTTGGAAAATACTTTGTGCAAAATCCAACTATGAAATATGTATTTATGCTCCTTTACTGGACAGGAAAAAAGCTGTCCAAAGCTACATTTAGCTAGATCTCCAGAAAGTATTCTCAAAACCTTTATACTTGGGCATCTTATATGAGTAAGATTTTTTTCCTGGTTATCTTGGGAAGAGACTGGTGATAACCCTCTGCAGCTTGGAAGATTGTAGGGAATGCCTTCCTCTGGTTTTATTGAGCATTTGCAGTTTCTTTATAATTGGCTGCCAAAGTACTGAACAATTTGTGCATCTTTAACCTTTGGAGAAACACAAATGAAGCTCAGAGCATGGTAGGCCATCAGTACCTACAGCAAAGTGCAAAAACTCTCTCTAGTTTTGACTAATTAAGTAATTATTGCTGATATTTCATATGTCCACAGTAGAATGTGATTGTGTTATTCATCTCAGTGGTGGAACTGACTCCCAACATAAGCAGCAGAATCCTACTTTGAACACTTCAGGTTGGTATGTTAAGATGATGGCCACCATATCCGTTACTGGGTACATTTAATAGCAAGAATAACTTAATTGTCTTCTTTTTCATTTTCTGTGTCTGAACTTGTTTCTTATCCAGTATCTGCTCGCATTACACAACTCAGTAGTTTCCATAATAGTTTAAATTCTACAAGCAAAGCACAAATTGGAAAAATATTTATCAGGATTATATTACCTCTGTAATGCAGTTTCATACTGGCATGAGATTGCTTTGAATGTGTGAGGAAAAGGAAGATGACAGGTAGCCAATAAAGAGTGTATTATAGAGAAAAGCATAAGTTTTACCTATTGCTTGAGATTAAACATGAGAAATACTGGGATTAGGAAGATTGTGACAGAGCATAATCTGAAATTGAAGCCTGGGGCTATTAACTCATACATGTTAATCTGGTTTGAGACTGAGTTTCTTTGTGATTCTTAGTAGTTATTTGACCTTGTGTTTCAGTGTCTCTGAATATAACACAGTAGATTCACAGGCACATAGTAAAATTTAAGTAATACATATAAAAGGTGTGATTCTTCTCACCTAATTTTAAGTGCCTGTGATGTCTAAAACAAAGCTAATCATCTGAACTCTGCCTAATCACTGCTAAAAATAGGAGTTCCTAAGGTGTGGTCTGCATTATCCTTATGTTTTGCTCTATGGACATCTGTTATGTCTTAGAAATGTCTGTTTCTTGGCACTGATCATAAAAGGAATATAGACATACATCTTGCAGGCATTTTTGAGAAGAATCCCAGTCAATCTGTGTTGAAAAGGTGAAACTCTTAGTGTAATTATGTATATGTTCCTGTCATTTTGAGTTTGAGCTGTGCAAATGTATCCAAAATTCTTCTCCGCTTTGGGACAGAAGTTTGCAACTTCAGTAAAGTTCCAATTTATATACATTTGCAAGCTTTCAGTGATACTACAATTTGCTGTAATAGACTCAGATTAAATCCTCAAGTTACTGGGAGATGCGATAAATACCTGTGGTGGTATGATCTCATGAGATTTGAGAGGTGATTGGAACTGGCACAACCCGTGGTCCTGATATTTGAAATTTCTCAATAAATTTAAGTTTTTCCTTTGGAAAGCATCTTTATGCTTACAAATACGGAAAGTGGAGTAGTCCAGCAACACTTATTCCCTCTAAGGTACCAGGGAGCTGATATAACTAGGAGGAAACTAAACTACAGTCCCTGTATAGTATCAGTATTACCCTTCTAAAAAAACTTTGTGTGGATTCTGCTTCTTCGAAAAACTTATTGCCTTTTGCTGAAGAATCCATATTCCTTCTTAGAAACCAAAGCACAAAGACAAAAGGCATTGAAAGCTTCCTTTTGTTCTGTGTTACCTGACTGCATAGCAGGAGAGCTGAAAGAAACATTTCAAAGCATCTCAGTTTTTGTTTCATAGGAAATGCAGGGGTTTGGAAGACAGGCAGAAAGTGCCTCTCCTTTTCTGGAGGTGAAAGAAATGGCAGTCTGCAGGTGGGCTGTCCATGGGGGAGCAGGGAAGTAGTGGAGGAGAGAAACAGAGTTAAGAAGTCTTGTATTTAGAATACAAAATAGAAGGAAACAAAAAAGTGGAGTACATCTGTCATCTTTATTAGTGATGAATTTGAGTGGTAAAAACAAGTAGATGGGCAGCAAAGACGGAGTGAGAACTGAGAAGTTCAGCACTGCAACACCTAGCTCTAAGGAGATGCCTTTTTGCCTCGTAGGATCCTCAGCCTCAAGCTAGGATCTTAACCATTCCTGAGGACTTTGAGACACGGTTTGTGGGGAGACACAAAGCCTATTAGATTGATATGTCTGAGGGAAAAATGCTTTTGTATTTGCAAGCCCTGAAAGAGAGATAGCAACCTTGAGGCTAAATGCAGGCTGAGAGCAATTGTTCAGCAGGACAGTGAGGCATCTTAGAAGTTGGTTTACAGAAGGCAGCATTTTTGATCCTGCTCTCCAAAAATAGCAAGATAGTTATCTCTGCACTTGGTAGCCAGCTATGGCTCTTTGACTTTGGACAGTAAAGACAGGTCAGTCCTTTGCTGAAAAGAAACTAGAAAGAGCTGTTTCCTCTGTAACAGTTCAGTGCATAATGCATGTAGCTGGGAGGCAAAAGACTCATTTCCAAATTCCCACTCTACTGGATTGTTGAGCAGAGACATAAATTCAGGTCTCCCACAACTCCGGCATCTATTCTTTACCAGCAGAATACTAGATATTCTAGACCAGTTTTCTCACAGTCCTTTAGGTTGAAATCATTCCGTTTTATATAAATAATCATCTTTTAGATGAGGCATTTGAGCTGCACTTTTCCCCATGAGAATGTCATAAACCTCCAATCTGCAGAGTCAGTCAGACACTCAGCCTGTGACAACTTAATTACCCACTTGTAATGAAAAAAGCACTAAAGGACACACCACAACAGACTTTTCCAGAATACTGAGCAGCCTTGTACCCAGGGACAATTTCCTGGGTGGTGCAAAATGCCACTAGACACTACCACCTGAAGCAGGTAGAGGGAGATTTCCAAACCTTCAACTAGTGCCAATTCTTTGCAGGATAAAATGATAAAAAGGGACATTTCCTCTAGCTCCTAACAGACGTCCTTTTTGGCTTCACCCAGTAGGTGAACTCTGAGAACCCATACTGGCTGGGCCATGCAGAAAGGACAGGAAAAATGCTTAGTTGGAGAATGTACAGATGATGGCTCAGTGGCCTCATTTTATGTGTGCTGGGACATGCTCCGTGGACAAAAGTTAGATGCCAGAGGGGCGTCAGGCACACTGCAAGCGTGGTTGATGAAACTGTTGTTTTGGAGTCATTCGGTACAGCTACACCTTATTTAACTTTGAAAATCCATTCCAAAACACTTATTATAAAATAGGGTCTCTGCATTTCCATCAGCACTTGAAGGACCTTTTTTAGAATACAGTGCATTTGTTTCTTTTTGCAGGAGGCATCAGTGAACTATTAGTATTTATCAGTACTTTGACAGATGTCGACAATTTTAAAATAGAGGCGCTTCTTTGTTTCTCAGAGCCATGTGTTGGTTATTGTTAATGCTTGAGTGACAACTATATTATTCTGTATGAATTTGAATATGGAATATATAAATCTATTAACTAGTTATACTTTATCTCAGAAATGTGGTAACACAGGACTCAAGACTATGCATAAGGTTGTGATAATACAATGTTATCATTATGGACTTGGGATTAATCCTTGCTGACAAACCATAGTTATATCATCAAAGTTATTCTGAAGGAGTGCTAATTCTGCCTGCTCTCTCAAAATTATAGTATTTATAGATATAGTTAATTTACCAAAATGTGTACACATTTCTTTTAAAAATTGTGTATATGTTTTATTTTATATTCTATTTCAACTGCAATGAATCTACATTGGTTTTGTTACCTGTTATTCGGTTATGGGGATCTCTCTCTCCTAATGGTATAAAGCGACAATTTTATGCCTGATGCATCACATGATGTTGTCATCTAACCTGGAACGTGGACTACTGTTCCCTGGTGGGGCCTTCTGTGTTTCTGGAAATTGCATTGTCAACACTATCTTCTAACCTTATGCATATATATAGTCTGCCTACACTGAACACAGTTATACATAGTTTTACATAATCTGATTTTAAAATCTGCTTAAACTCAGTTTTGGAAAGTAAAGATTAAAAGATGCCAGGTCACACTCTGCAGTAAAAGGTTGAGTGATGCACTGTTCTAACTTAATTACTTCTGATTCTATCTTAATTTACTGTGACATCTTTTAGATGTGGACAACATGAAAGTCCTGTCTTTTTCTATGGATGAACAAAAAAGCCATTTTACTTACAGCCTTCACATGGTGTTCATTTGAGTTTAGCTATGTAGTAGTATTTTTCTGACCTTTACACAGATTTGAGAGTTATGAAAAGGAAAGCTAGAAAGAAATAACTCACAGGCTGTCCAGGCTCATCTCCTCCCAGGATCCTGAAGCCAAAGCCAGACTCCATTCTCCGAAGGTGGACATCCAGCTCCTTGTAATCGGGACCTGGTTTAAAGGGAAATTCCACTGAGCAAAGTGTTTGGCTTTGTCTTGAGAGTTTGCACCATCTTCCCCCCCCCCCTTGTGTTCATTGCACACGACTAATGGCATCCTGGTTAGAGCTGGTGGAAACAAATGGGACACAATGTGTTGTACACAGACAAGGAAGAGACTTGAAAATGTAGGTATCTCTTGGAGGGTGATTATGTTCAGCAGAATATAATAAACCAAGCTAGAACATTCACAGGAGAACAGTACTGGAAAAGTCTGTCCAAAATAGAGGTTTTGAAGGTGTCTTCTTCCTACAACTGACTGCATAATGTACTGCTGTTGATTCACCTCTGGTATGTAATTTGTGTTTTCCTTGCAGTTCATTAAAACCTAAAGAGAATAAACTGAAATGGGAAATAGACATACATAGAAAAATTATCAGTCCAACTTACAAAAGATGAATAATCATTACAGGCCATTTTAGTTCCACATACAGATATAAAGCAGTATGTCTTTTTAGGTAATGTAGCTTTTAAGTACTCCACTTTCAGGTAATACCCTCAATAAAGAGTTTTGATGAAAGCTATCATTACAAGCCTGTGAGTCTTAGGGTTTAAATTAAAAGCTAACAGCATTAGCTTCAACTCCTTAATGCTACTCAATTAAAGTCTCAACAGCTTTATGAATCATTAAGATTGTGCTTCCATATGTCTGCGTAACTTGCCTGTAAA
Source organism: Elanus axillaris (assembly GCA_026212715.1). Taxonomy (NCBI): domain Eukaryota; kingdom Metazoa; phylum Chordata; class Aves; order Accipitriformes; family Accipitridae; genus Elanus; species Elanus axillaris. The sequence goes on along the minus strand of JANZLQ010000005.1, from coordinate 13,089,572 downwards.
CATATATTCTGCCCTGGAATATATCAGTTCAGGAACACAGTGTTTTTTAAAAGTCAGTTTCTTATAAAAGTGTCTTTAGCTTCATTTGAAAGAACCCATTGTTTTGGGTCTTCATGCTCTCAAAATACAAAAAAAAGATTTTGAATAATATCTCAAATAGTATAAAGTGAAACCATAAGCAGTTAGAGGATTAAGATATTGTCTATTTTGACTATTGCTTTGTCTACATGTTCAGAGATGCTTTAGGCTCATCACCTAAAGCAGGACAGTGATTAACAGGAATGGTCTTTTGTGCAGATTGCAGTCTGGTCTATAAATTGGGACAGCTTTTGGCCAGTGTCAGCTTGTTGCCAACCCCAGCAAACAAAAAGGGATGAGAGGTTTATTTCAGCACACTGCTCTAGTTGTGCCTTGTGTCTTCAGGAGGGGAGGGACTACAGATGGCTGAAACACAGTACTTCAGTGACTCTCGTTTACAGATCCCCCCAGCCAGCAGTGGACATCTCACAAACTGTGGCGTTGGGAAGATCCCAGCTTTAGTCTGGGATTGAAGCCGATTCAGTTTCAGTCAGGTTTTGCAAAGACAGAGACACAGAACTATGTGCAGTGGCTCTATACTCTGACTGTGCAATAAAAATCCTCTCTAGACAGCAGCATAGTGCATTATTTCAGCATTCTATATTGGTATGAGTAAGACTCAATCACAAATATTTCAACTGGTAAAATAGAAGTATTATCTTTCCCTAACAACTTGCTTCTCATATATTTAGAAGACAAACCTAAACAGATCTTAACAGCTTATTATCCTGTCTTTTTTTCAATTTATTTGGTAAGTGAATAAAAGAACAAACGAAGTTTGTACATGCACAATATGTTAACTTAATGCAAAGGTTGTTTCAAAGTTGTGAGAGGCAGAGGAATTTTAAGAGGAAAGCGATAGCTTATCTTTACTTGATTTGCTGTGCTTAAGTGTGAGAGGGATGGGGCTTAGTACTAGGGAGAGGGCTTTGTAGGTAGACACAGTAGGATCACCATTTCTAGCCCAGGTCTAACCCTCAAAGGCACTGTTTCCAGCAGTCTGTCACAAACCAAGCACTACCTTTCTTTGCATACACGTGAATGAATATGTACAGTTAGGAATACATTAAGAAAGTAAAAGAATGTCAGGTTGTGAAGAATACGTGCTTTGGCACACTGAGATGAAAACATCCCTCAGACACATACATTGACAAAGCTGATCCAAACCAATGTTGGCACCAGACTCCAGAATAAGAGGTACTATTTTTTTTTTTTTTAAAGAGGCTGGGTTTCTACCCATTTAGAATGGAATAAGAAGCCAGGTTGACCATGAAAATGTTTAGGCTAAATATACTGTATATGGGCATACTTTTGTATGAGCTCTAACACTGTTTGGGAGCCTTTGGATTAACAGACTATGCCATCACGCTTGCTCAGAAGAGCCTTCCTTCCCATATAGCTGGAAGCCTATGGAACCCATTCTCTGCCCACACTTACCAGGCCACGGAAAACTGCTTTTAAAAATAATGCTCTCTTATGTCCCACCAAGCAAACAAAACTTGGGACTGAAAAGGATCCCTGGGTCATCTAGTCCACCTCCTTGTTACTGCAAGCCTCTGCAAGCAAACAGCACCCAGACCTTACCAGTAAAGACAAAGGCAAAGAAGACAGTGGCACCTGAGCTTGTTTGTGCCCTTTGTCACTAGGTCACCTGTCTTATTCCGAATATACACTGATGGATTGCACCCCATGATTTTACTTACTTTTTCACAGTAATATCATATTATCGCCAGCAACTGACTTGTACACTTAAGAGCATTTCCTCCACTGCTGTTGCTGGTTGTTTCAGCTTTCATGCTTGGTATGACACTCCATTGGCTGCACTGACCAGCTCTCCATGGGTCTGGAGACAACTGCACTGTAGATACCTGAAGTTAAATGTCTGAGTGTGGACCTGATTCCACCCTCAGGTTTTGTGCTTAGGTCATTAATGAAAATAACACTGAAGACTTATTGCAAGGCTCTCCACTAATACTACCCTTTCAGTCCAGAAACTGTTCTTTTAGTAGAATTGCTTATCTGCTTTCTAGCCATTCCTCTTTACATTTTGTGCTGATCACTGTCTTCTCCTGAGTAACATGGGAGTGCCTTAATTATAACTGGCATTTTGTAAAATGTCTAGTTGAAGTCTGGGTTGATTAAGCATGCATCACTTGTTTGGTGTAGAAAATCAGTTACCAGGTTAGTTTGACACAATCAACTTTCAGCAAACTCCCTTTGCTTATCCTTTCAGTGAACTTAATCCACCTGAATTTCCAATCTCCTACCAGTTTCATTAAAAGAATAGTTTCAGCTTCAAGTCAGTATTTCTGATTGTATAATATGGGTATCCCGTGCAAGAATGACAATGTTCGCTGTTCTCCCTTGCCCCTCTACACATTTATATTAGAAAAAGAACTTTAGATTTGCCTGCTAGTAGCTTTATTTTCTTTTTTATAGTTATAGCATCTTGTTTCTTGTTTTTTTGTGTAAAGGAAAACTTTCTTAACTGAACATTGGCCTAGAAGAGAAAAAAAAAAAACAATTCGCTTTGCTAGGTTATAAAACCAGCTGGCTCCCCTATGAATTTGAGAATGGTATTGGACAAGCTGTGATCTGATCATTGCTGCACAGTGAGGACAGTAAAGAGCATTAGGAAATTCTGCTTTCTGGTTCCTGGACGACAGGGAATTTGCTTTAAATGTAAAGGTACCAGAATAGATTGTTACTGAACAATAGTGAGATCTCATAGGTGAAGATGTGATTATCAACTCTCGGCTACATTTCTGTACTATATTCATTTTAATTCCTGGGTGAATTACACATTGATAACTGTACATGCAATTGTTTCTTAAAAGTATGTAGAGAAAATATATCCCTGAAGATGATTAATTCATTTTCTGTATGAGTCAAGTTGCACAAGTGCTATGTAATTTTTACAGTGATAAACCTGGTGTTTGGGATGATTCTGTAAATGTTGAAATGGATTTTTTTTTTTAATTTAATCTCTTCTATACTGCAATTAAAACAAAGATGAAGAGCTTTGTTGTAAAAATTTTACAGTCTTTCAGGGTGTACTCAACTTTCCTGCTAAAAATAAAAATTAATTTGGACTCTTTTGCTGAAGATGGTGAAGATTTTTGTTCCATATAAATCATTACTGTGAATTGTGATTGACACAAATCTACAATAACTTTGTATCTGAGTTTTAGATGCTCTTAAAAAATGTGAAAATCTTGAAAACAGTCATGAGTCTGCTGGTGTCCAACCTGAGTAACTTTTTAAAAAATATACATATTTCCTTTTGATATTTACAGAGAGAAAAAGCTGGTAAATAAAGACTTCAGTATAAAAATCAGCAAAGGAAAAAAAGAGAAGAAAATAATCGGTGTGCTAACAGAGTTATTCAACATATAAACTCTACTGGGGTATGCAAAACAAGCCCAATATCATATTTAATTTAGGATCTCTGTCCAACCTATGTAGGACTAGAAAACACTTCAATAGGATTGTCAAAACAGCCTTTTTTTGTATGGGATGTCTGTTTTAACTGTTCACTTAACATGATCACATTGGGAAATCAAATACTGCTGGTTTTTAAACAAGTCCATTGCCACTTTGCAAGACCAATGTTGATTCAAACACTTGAAAAAGCTTCTATTTTTGAAAGTTTTTGCTTTTAGGTTTTTGCAGAACAAGATATATGTATGGGAGCAAGGAATGGATGAGTCTGCATAACAGATCAGTTCTATTCTTTAGCAAACAAAGATAGAATTAATTTTGGTTTTACACAAAATATTGCTTAAGCTTAGATTTGGGCATGAGCTATAGAGATATATTTTTATGTTAAAGAGTGAACACTGACATATGAAAGTACACATAAAATGTTGTAAAACATACACAAAGACTGGCTGAGGAAAAAGAAATACTTTTCCTTGCTCAAAATGCAAATCTATTATAAAAAGATTTAGAGTTATCATTCTATAACCCCACAAAGCTCATACAAAAATAAAATGGTGACTGGCAGTCATGACTGGCCATTATCTAGAGAAATGATTAAAGAAAGAAGAAGAACTAAAACATAAAATGAAGGACAACTAGTTTACAGAACAATGAAGGCTGAAAAATACTTGCCAGAGGAATCCACTCGAAAACCAGTCCTGGGCAGCACTTGTTCTGAATAGGAAAATGGGGAATTAAAGATGAAATACATTTCTCAAGTTATTTAAAATGCAGCATCAATTTCTCTGCTGTGTTTTGAATTACTGAAGTGCAATTTCTACTTTTGATTGCATTTTTTTTTCTCCCTCCCTCCTTCCTGACTTCCTAGGTGGTACATGTATATATTCCTGCTAGAAGTAGACCTCCCCGCCCATTTCTATGCAAAGTGAAACAGATGATAAGGTGGTAATGTTCCTTTAACATAACATAGGTTATGATGAAGATAAAATTGTTAATGTGTTTAAAATTGTGAAAGTTAGTGACAATATTTGTGCTTATTCAAGTACAGCAATAAAAGGGAAAGTTTAACGGCTGTGTTTAGATGACTTGACCACCGCTTTTACTCAACTCAATTGCAAAATGTCTTTTATCATCAAGAAGAGCAAGATTTTGCTAGAAGGATGTATGTTGCCAATAACAACTGGTTGCACATGTAAATGCAGGTGAACCCATTTAACCTACTTTTCATGCAGGTAGTTTCAAAGTATTTGCATTTCACTAGATGAAATGCAGGAAAAAACTGGGTTTTTTTCATGTACAGCTACTTTGCTGGCATTCGTTAGAGGAATCTGGAAGAAGCCCTTAGCTGAATTCACAGTCACACTTCCTTTGCTGATTTTGAAATGTTCTGACTAAGAATTGCTGTCTTATTATCTCTGCAGCATCCAGAGTGAATTGCAGAACTACCCAAACCAGAGGTCATTTCCATTGGCCTACCAACAACAAAAAGGTAAATAAAGCACTAACACATTCAGGTGACTCTAAACCAGAATATCATACCATGCATATTACATGGTATAAACAGGGTAAGGTCTGTCACATCAGCATCTGTGGGACAGTGATGCAACATATGAGTATACATTATCTTACTGAGATAGAAGGAACACAGGAGTGGATTTAATACTGTAAGTAGGTACTTCCAGGCAGAAAGAAGCTAGAGAATGCACTGGATGCCAGCAATTTTGGCTAAGCCTTCTAGAAATATGTGGATGTGGTGAGAGAAATAAGAAGACAGTATTTCCTCTGTGGGCAGCTCCTTACCACTTTAGAAGTGTTTGGACTAAAGCTACCTGCCTTCTGGTGGGTGCTTCCTAAAGGCAGCATGTACTGTAATGGTAGCAGCTGAGTAATTAGTAGCTCACTTGAGTCAATCCTGAACTAATGCACTAGGGCAAAGACATTTTCCCCAAAATGGGGATGGAGGCCACTGAATGTCTTATGCCTTTTTTGGTAAAAGCATTTAACAGCCACGACCTGCTCAAATTCAGGTGACTGCTACCCTGCCTACCTAAAATACAGTCTAGAGATTCCACTGGATGGGAACATCCTTTTGGATTTGGTATTCCTATTGTATTTGTGTTCACTGTCTGTGTAGAGAGTTGTATCATGTGGGCTATTGTGTTTTAGCTTATAGGTAGTTGCACACCTTTTCTTTGGTGGTTAAAGGAGGTAATGCCTTCACACACTTCAGATTTTGTAAAATGATTTGGGATCTCAAAGATAAGAAGTGCTATCTAAATGTAAATTATTCCATGAGCACAACTCCTGAAAATCAAAACTTTTGAAACTGATGCTGCTTCACTGCAAACTTTGAGAAATGATTTTTTTTACTCACATCCTTTCAAGATTTTAATGGAATTCTTAAAAGAGACGGAATGATTTTAATGTACAGAAAGCAATTTCATCTTGATAGTCTCAATAAGCTTTTAGGTTTGAAAGGACACAAGCCGTTTCTCTTGGTCATACAGCTAGAATTACTCTTTGGAGCTGATGTAAGATTGGTTCATTCTGTTTCCATTTCTGCTTGCAGTCACTCTAATATCCCTCAGAATTGGTCTCAAGCAGCAAAGTGAAAGAAGCACAACCATGCTCAAACTGTGACAAATTAGGGAACAACTTGCTATGTTAAGATAGCCATATATTTTAAGTAAGTTAGGAGTATCTTTGTAAACTATTGTTTGTGGTCAAGCAAAAGTGCCTGTCAATGAAGTTGTTTCCTTCAAAGCTAATCTCATTAAGTCTGATCTGGCTTTTGTTCCTGCATAGGTGTCGTGTCTTTGCCTTGCAGAACTTCATATAGAGTCTCATGGTATTAATTATCATCTTGTAATCAACACGATTTGTTTTCATTGTAGTTTAGGAATTCACACACAAGAAACTTGGAACTGTGCTATACTGAATGTGTTGAATCAAGCCTTCAAATTCTGAAACTTACGATCACCAGAAAGATAAACCTAAGTGCAGACTTCTATTTTTGGTAACTACAGCAAAGCAACGTTCATTTTAGGAAGAATCTGCAGTCTGTCTGCACACAGTACAGGATAGCTGTAATTATGTCACTGGCATGTGATAGGCAAAATGTTAGCAACTAGTAGAAAACTTCAAAAGAGGAAGGACCTGTGAAGAACATTTAACATCTAAGAAGGGACTTTACTAGCAATGTCTCCCTATGTAAAATGCAGCTATATAGGTAGCTGTTTCCAAAACTCACACAGTTCTGAGCTCAAAGACCCTACAGAACAGCAACTTCTAAGTGAAGAGGAAGGACCGCTGGGACCAGTCCGCAGCCAAGCAGAATGCATGCCATTTGTGCACATCCTGGTGCCTTGTACCTGCTAAGAACAAACTCGTTGAAGTGGTAATTTTACCAAAATACTGAGACACCCTAGTAAGTTTTGTTTTATAAAAAGCTGTCAATGAGTTTTTATAGGAAACTAACTTTTACACAAGGTGATTTGAATCTTTCCGTTTACTTACTGTTAAATTCATGTTGACATTTTCTGAACTTTTACTATGTTAAACCTCATGCCTCCACCTCTTAGGAAAGGAGGGAGCAGAAGGCATGTTTGGAGAGGTCAGGACAAAGAGACCAAACTACCCAACACTGCCACCAGGAACAGGCATTCAAAGTGAAAAACTTTTTTAAATGTTGGCATAAGATTTCCATATTCTTCATATGAAGCCTTTTTGGTTGAACTTCTGTGGCTGCATTGCCATGAGTAGTTGTAGTCTTTTAGGTGAAATAGGAATGAAATAATTACAAAGTAGAACTTGAATGAATAATAAAATACTTGGTAAGTTTGCTGCATTAAGTTTTTTTAGTTCAGCTAAGCTGTCCTAGAAACAAGAATCAGGAAAGTAAAGCTAAGAAGCCTTCTTCTGGATTGCTACTTGCGTATAACTGTAACTGAAATAAATCTCCACCATGGGGACTACTCTAAGTGCTCTGGAGAATGAGGATGCAGCTGTCCATTTTAAAGATTCTTCCTATACATCAAGATTCCTTCCATATTGGATGAATGCAAAGCCAAGATTAATTTTGCTATTGGAAGATAGAATACTAAAAAGTTTGCACATCTAGCTTCACGTTTAATCTAAAATAAATTACACTCATGGTTTTGAAACTGAAAACGGCAAAATATTTGTGAAAACAGCTAAACAATAAACAAGACCTGGGACACCATCTGACTTAACTGAAACCAATGGTGAAAACACCAGACTTCTTTGCTGTCAAGTACAAGGAGCATGGTTTACCTACAGCATGACACAAGGGTACTCTTATTTGCATCAGTGGAGTCACTGATATTCTCTGGAGGAAGAATTATGCTAATGAAAGACAGGGATGATAATATTTATTGTCCATACTGCATTATTTTCTGTATCATACTTTGTTGAATGCTAAATACATGGAACAAAATTAGCACTAGGAAACATTTCTATTTCAGCATCTCAGTCCTAGCCATGCTTTAGGTAAATAGGAGTTTTACAAATGAGCAGAATGAATATGATCATGCTGCAATGTCCTTTCCAAAGCTGGGCAAACAGCAGTGTGAAACAGCACATAGGCAATGCAGTTCCCATTGGTCTCATGCTCCTGTGATCAGTTCCCCAATGATTACAAGTCAGTTTTCTTAAATTATTACTTTGACTTCTTAAGTACACCCTACCAATTTGCAGATGAAAATCTATTTGTATACCTTTTGGTAAAGCGTAAATTGTTCAAGAGAAAGGAATACTGCATATTTAATACTGCCATCAGTTGTAAAACTGACACTTCACATTAGCATAGGTCATTTGGGACCTACTTTGCAATCCAGCAATCAAAATCACTTTACATTCACAGTACTGTGATGATGATATTTTCATAATTCCATTTGAAAATGCTTTTGGTTTCACTGTCAGTTCTTATAACCAACAAATCCATTTTGTCATGGCGAGTAACTGTTTCTGCAGTGATGAACAATACAAGATTATTTGATGTTGGTCTGCTAAATTTCCTCTCCTTTTGTTATATATCATCTTTTATTAAAAAAAGAAAGGTTACATTCATTTGGTAATATAAGTTCTTAGACCTTCTCTATGCTGTTGCTTGGGGTAGCAATAGATGCAAATAAAACAACAACCTGCACTGTTTGGAAATTACTTTGAGAAATTACCTTCCTATAACTCAATTGCTCATACTCTAGGTCAAGGAGTAGTTTGATAATAATACATAATAATTAGTAAATTCCAATACTCTTATATTTACTAAGTGAAGGCAGGCATGTCATAAAGAGCAGTAGCTGGTGAACAGAAATATTGAAAAATATGGCAAACTGAGCTCAAGGAAGATTTGAAACTAGAACCTAATTTGCTGAATTTATAGTCTCACAGCCTTTACCCATATGAAAAGTCCCTTTATATTTATATAATGCTTCAGAATACTATGTATTTGACACTATCATAGTGATATGTATATATACATATAAACACATATATAGATTTTTTAAAGCACCATAACCAAAATGTGAATTTTTTTTAGACCAAAGATGAACAAAAATGGGAAATATTGTATGAGGAAACATTTTTGTCAGGAAAATACTGTCTGAAAAAATTGTAGTAACAATTATGTGAAAAATTTCTGTCAATTTTTAAGACTGTAACTGTGTAGGTCTTCAGCCAACAAGCACTGAAAAGAAAATTCTGCTTAGCTGTAGACTATGCCATAGACCCCCTCAGGTGATAATGCATTCTGTTCTATACACTTAATATTTTTTTTATGTTTCCATAAGTATCAAATTTAGGAAACCCTGATGGCCTTAGTATTTTTCTGCAAGGATGGTATTTTCAAAGTTACACATTATGCGTCAGTATAATGCCGTGTGACAAATCTTTCCTATCGCTGATACTTTTAATGCATGTCTGTGTTGAATACCTGCAGTGATATTTCAGAGGAAAGGAGCCTGTGAATATGTATTGAAATGCTTGCCTGTGACCCTTAGTTAGAGAAAGGTATTCATAAACCTGCATAAGTAAACACTCTTATTTTATGAAGGCTAATAAAGCATTATGCTAATGCATTTGCTATTTACATGTTTCACAGCTGTTGATGGACTTTACTTTTTGGTTCTTTTCCAATTTGTCTAATTCTCTCGTAGCAAAAAAATTTACAGTGTATAAGAAAGCTTGTGGATTTGAAAGGAACTTGGGAAATTCATGATACTGTGGTCAGAGGAGAAAAAAACATGGGTGATTTTGAAGGAAGGAACCTTTGTTCTTCCAGTAAAAGGTGAAACTCTAATTGTTCAGATTTCACTTTTAATGAGAGCTTATCACTGGCTTATCTCATTCTTCCTATTGGCATTTCTGTGTCACATCACCAGTCTTGGACTACCACACTAACTGAAGGAAAATGTAACCTAATCGCTGTAAAAAACTGTTTTATTTTACTGATTTCGTTAGAGGAATATAACCCCAAATTTCTATTATACATTTTATAGCCAGAGAAATATTATAGCATTATAATTCCAAACAGCTTTGTCTCCTGTTTAGGTAATGTCTGCCTACACAGGCCTCTGAACAAAGTTTGTTATAAACCATGTATTTACAATAAACAGAGTTAAATGTAAAATATAAGGGAGGATAAGGAGAATTTATGAAAGTAAAAATGTTAAAGTCAGGAGAATGAGTTCTCTCAAATGACAACTGTGGAGCTCCAGTTACAGCTGTAACAACTGGTGCATATCAAGTCTTGTAATTTTTTTCATTAATAGGGATTCCTGATCCAATGTTCCATTTTCTAGCTTCTGTATCTAAATTCCATGGTTATCAGCAGAGTCATGCTGTCACTCACAGTCCAAGAGTTTTCATAAGGAGAAAGGAGTTAAAGGATTTGCCTGAAATTAATAGTTAGATGGAAAAAGGAAAAAGTATCCAGTTATTTGAGCAGGTCTTCTCCTCCATTTCTGAGTTTTGCAGAATAATGTAACAGCAGAATGCTAGGTAGGTTCTCTTCACCAGGGAGAAGAAAGGTGGGGGAGGAAAGAGAGGGAAAATAAAGGAGAAAAAAAAAAGCAGAGAGACGTAGCTGCAGAAAGGAAAGACAAAGAAAGAAGTAAATAATTTCCTTTCTTTTGCTTTTAGGCAGCTGTTTTGGATGATGTGCTAATCTTCATCAGTCTTTGGAAACACTTTATGATCCTTGTTGGCTCCTTGGAGCTATTGATCACAGTTGATAGGTGACAGCAGAGGCAGGTGACATCTAAGAGGTAAGAGCTGATAGGTAACAGCTAACTCACGACAATTTTCCAATGAGCTATGACTTACAAAATAGAGTTGCACTCCACTTTCATACTAATGCATCATTTGATTTGTCTCATAGCTGTATTGGTAGAACTGCTTCTATGAAACTGTTTCCAGTGCAGAAGCAGTAGTCTTTTGTAATTCATATGTGATCATTAAAATTTGAAATCTCCCTGTCACACAGGGTCATGCAGGTCCTTTGTGTTCCTAAAGTGGAAAAACATTTCTGTAGAATGAAAATAATCATTTTTTTTCATGGAGACTTCCTGCTTAAAGTCCTTTTCTAGCTGTCATTAGGTAGGGATGAGCATACCTAGCAGCTAGAGCAAAAGATTGTGAATCAGGATGCTTAGGTCTAGTTCTTGCTCTGCTTCGAGTTGTGTCGCTTGTGCTCCTCACAGAACTATGCTGTGATGCATAACTTGCTCAACTCCCTGATAGGGAAGCAGGAGGCTTTGATGAGGTCCTGGTGAGTGCTGACTGCAGTGAGATCCTCTGATAAAAGGATCTGTAGAAATTCAGAGCTATAGCAGTACAAAAATGAACTGTTTAGTAACAGAGTCTCACTGTGAGGGAAACAAAAATCTAGCACTATCTCTTCTTTTTGAGTTTTCCAGGTCATGGTTGTTCACTTCTTTGCACTATTTTTAGAAGATGAACCTCCTTCTTTTCTGGTCTTGCCAGGAGATAAGGCAAACTTGCTTTGAGATAAGAAGTGCTTAAGAAAATCCAAAGTAGCTGAACTTTTCCTGTGCACTTTAAAGGGTATTTCTTTACCAAAGATAACCAATCTGACACAGCCATATGATAGGAAACTAAGTGTATATGATCTTGAAACTATCCCTCCTATATACTCAATTTAGATTACAATTTCTCGACTCGGTAATGTATTTCTTGCCTGTTGTTTCTCTGTTCAGGAAACACTAGCACTATGTAGATAATAAAAACAATCAAAGGCTTGACAAGCTGAATTTGCTAAAATGTGTGCTTATGGCATTCAGGAAACAAAAATGTCAGGGAGAACAGAGAAGTTTGGAGGCAGTTATCTGTGACCAAGGGATATGAATGAATGCAGAAGAGAACTGGTTGGGAACTGTGGAATCAAGGCTTAGAGAAAATGTTCAAAGGATGCCAGTGTCAGAATAGACAAATTAAAGCTTTCAGGATTAGCTGGAAGATCAAGACACTGCTGGAAATCTGTGAGGAGTGGTTATTGCAGTCTTGCTTTTCATCCCCCATTTTCTTGTTTTGGGCCTAGCAGCTTCATGATTTTTAATTTTTTAGGTAGCTGGCTGAAAAAGTCTTGTGTACAGTTTCCAGTTGCCTCTTGGACAGAACACAAATGCAATTAAACCATTTAAACACAGGCCATAGCATAGCTCCAACCTATGAGTTATCAGGTCTTCCCCTGGTGTAGCATATGCTCCTGAACACAGTAGATTGTATCAGTAAAAGATTGGAGTTCATGTTGGTCAAGGAAGCACACAGAAAAATTGTAGAAGGCACCCGTGAATATAATAATATAATAATAGATCATTCTTTTATTTAATGGTGTATATATCTTTTGGTGTAACATATCATCTTTTGGAGTGTAAGCCAATCTTTGTAGTTGAGATCAGATCTATATTCCCACAGTTTTATGAAGGGCAAATGTGGATTGAGCCTATTTGCTTTCATTAATATTTAGGGTAATTCTGTAAATATAGAACCCTTCATATTGGGGATCAAGACAAAAGAAGATGCTGTATAAATATGTGTCCCATATATCCATATGGGATGTGTAACTCTTTCTTAATTATCTTACAAAGACATCTGTTTCAATGCAGGAAGTCTGTAATTTGCACTTTTCCACTCTTGACTTGGTGGCTTTAACTACAGCATACAGTTCTGACTCTGCTGAATGGAAAGTGCAGATTTTTGCTAAGATACTTCACCCCTAAAAACTACCCATATGGGAAGCAAATATTTGCAAAGGGGTTTCTTTTCCTTAAAGCAGTATATAAAGTCAAGAGTGTTTTCAGTAGAGGTGCTGAACTAGATAAAACCCTTGCTACCTATGGAATTTTTTCTTTCCCCTTCAGTTTCTCTTTATAGTCCCAGATCTCAGCACTTTGGGGAATAGCATTTCAGCCCTGGCATAGCCTTTTTATTTATTTGTCACTCTAGGCCTTAATGCACAAGGGAAAGAGAGAGAGAGAAAGAGATAGAGAAAGAGAAAGAGAAAGAGGAGAGATGTCTGAAAATTATTTCCAAATTTCACTCAAATTTAGTCCTACTTCTTTTAAACCTTTTTGGCCTATTCTGCACTGTAACCTGATCCATGCTTCAAAGAGTTTTAGAATTTCAAAAATTATAGCCTCTGTTTGTACATTGTCTTGAGTACCCTGTCCAATCAAGAATAACATCTGGAGCAGAAGAAGATGCTACATTAGTAAATAATATTTATTATATTGAAATGCTAGCCAGCATGGGCTGCATGGTATTTGTAAATATGCTGGAACTCTTAGTTCCTACACCTAACAGTTTATAATTGAAGATCAAATACTTTCTATAGGGGGTCTAAAGTAAGTTCTGAAATCCATGTTTAGGGTGAATAAGATACTTGGTATTGCTGCAAAAAAGCCAGAAATTTATTTAAGTACTTAAACTTGGGATCTTAATTTCAGGCTCCTATTAAATAAATGAAAACCCCAAACGAACCACCCCCAAAAAGGTCTGCACTATGGAAAGCGAGTTTTATGGTGACAGTCTGTACTGAAATATGTTCCACTAAATGGACCAGAGGGGCAGAAGATGGTGGCACTGGCTGCACTGGCAAACAGTTGAGGAATCTGAAATGCAATTTAGACACTAGACTGGAGTTAACTTAAAGTTGATATAAAATGAACCCTGGTGTTCCTCCAGCATATCCATCCTGCTGGGCACTGGAAATACCAAATCCAAACAGGAGATGCTGATGCTGTAACTAAAGTATAAGGGCCAAGGCAAGTAAGAGTGGAACCAACCCAGTGTCTGGGACAGTAACGTATTTCCTTCACATTGTCCCTTTTCATGCTGGAGAAATTTGTACATTCCAGACCATGGATTATGATGGTTTAGGTTTATCTCTATGTCTCTGGGCCCAGCTAATATTAATGGGCTAATCTGGATCAGCTGCAGTGCAATATTTTATGTGTAATTTATAAAGTAATTTGACCAATAGGCTGAAGTAATTTATAAAATGAATTGAAAGGTGGCATGTGCAAGTAATAACTCTTATGAAAAGCTTTCAGTAAGAAAATAAACTATTTTGGAGATTTGATCTTAATAAGCACAAAAGCTCTGGAGAATTTAAAATAATATTTTTAGCTAAAAAGTTCTTTATGATAAGGAGTAAATAAGTTTAACCTCTTTTACCCTTGTTGTGAAAAATATGTTGTATATGCCCCCAAAACATGAGAAATAAAATCAAGATGAGAATCTTGATGGTTCATATAGATGGGTCTATACTGTTTTGTATAGATCTTCAAATAGTACTTAGTGCTATGGGTTTCTTTCTAACTACCAGGGACAATGTGAAAACTTGTCAAAGTAATTTTTGTAAAAACAAATAAATTTGAAATTTCTTTAACAAACTTTAAAGTAAGTGAAAGAATTTTTTATTGATAAAGTCACATCCTCTTATGGGTTAACTATGAAGAAAAATAGCACAGCAAAATGTGGTGGCACATATACTGTTCTTCACTAAGGATTTAACAGTCAAATTGAGGAGAGCAAAAATATAAGGACAAGAATTATGAAAGTCAAACTTCAGAATCTAGGCAAGATCTAGGAAATATGTAAGTGTAGAATTTTTGAATATTTTATAATGGCCTCTATTGACTGGGATTATAGTTGCTTTCTTTAAATTACAAAAGATAATTATGGAAAATTATGTCAGCAGTGACACATTCATAGGCAAAAGCTTAAAATATTAAACGGTCAGCAGGGTGAATAGGGCTTTCACTTACGCCTACTTTCATAAATAGCTCTTGATTTCTCATACAGCTCATATGGGTCAGGTTTTCGTGGATCAAAGGCCTCTGTTGAATCGGGAAATGAACTCCTGTGAAGAGTGGGTGGATAGGGAATATTCTGTGGCATAGCTGGAGCAGACAGGCTTGTTTGAGGGCTGCCTTGATTCTCCCATCGTTCCATCATCTGGAATAAAAACAAACAGAGAAAAAAGATGAAGTTTTGCAAAAACTGTGACTTCCACAATGAGACCAAAGACAGTAATTTCAGTTGAAGATGTATGTTGTAAAATTAGCAAATCCATTTGCTGCCTTTTGAAATGGAAGGTGTGTGTTGTGCTGTTTATAAAATGACTTGGTTAAATTTACTTGTTAATATGTTGCTCATGGGAGGATGTGATCTTTCTCAGATAATATGATCCCATGTGGATTAGGGTCCAGCATTACTAGTAAAGCATGTCGAATACCTCTCACAGAATGTGCTGAGGTGTTGGAAGTTATTCTGCTAAAGGTGGAATCTGTGGGTCTCTGAAGGTACAATTATCAGATTCATCAAAATACATAACCAAAAGTAGTGATTAACAAAAAAGTGGCCAAACTGGGTAGCAATCGAATGATCTTAAGACTGTATATTCTGAGAATGCATTAAAATAGCTAGCTGCCCAGGGAGAAGTAGATTACTGGAGGTGTAAGCCAAATTTACAGCTTCAATTGAAGAAAAAAAAAACAAAAACAAAGGAAAATTATTACAGCAGGTATTTGAGCATCTAGTGATAGTCAAGTGTTCAATGATAAAATATAGAACACAGTGAGAGATAAGTGGGCATTAGGCTGATAAGAGTCTTTTTAAATTCTTACTGTTTCTTTCTTACATCAAAAATTACATTGGCATCATCCAACCAAACTCCCAAGCACAGGATAAGCTTTTCAACTCTTCCAGATGATTTACAGGAGACAAGTACACAGAAATGTATTGTCTATGCATGAAAGCTACCTCAATCCATCTTTTTTCCAAGACTGTTCTTAGTGGTCTCACAAGTACATCAAGCCAGAAAGGAGATATACGATAAACTGTGAAAAAAGAAGACTTAAGGACCTGCCTTTTTTTTTTTGAAGGAGTTGCCTACTAATTAAATTGCATTAGCAAATATATTGGAAGAGGCCAAGCTAAACAAAACACAAATGTTTATCCCAGGAAATGAATATTTTCCTGTGATCGCTCCTGAAGCAAAAGGTGGTAAAGACTCCAGAACAGCATGCTCTTGCACATAACCCAACAATCAGTTACACAAAAAATGACTCTTGGAAACAAACTGAACTGTAATTAAATGCCACTGACTTCTAGTGTTGTATCAGCAGTGCCTTATCAAAGATGACTGCAGGTTTACAGCAAACTTGCTCTACAAATTCTGTGATTATCATTTGCCTTTAGTTCCTCAGTTTCAGAAGAAGTTTGGCTCAGCAGGTAGGCTTTGCTCTCTATTCTGATGATTAACAGCATCAGGCTTTTTCCACACCAAGTATGTGTGGACTACAGATGTTTTAGAGTCCTGGTGAACATGTTGAGTAACTATCTCTCTGCACATCCCAGGTGATCTGACACTTAGCTTCATACTTCAAAATAAACAGAATATGGATATTGGCTATGAGGACCTCATTCTTTATACAGAGTAGTGTTATAATTCAAGTTGTGCTTCTGTCAGATTTTCATAAGTAAGTAGGGCTGGTTCATTAGAAACAACGAAGAAAAGAAAGATCTAGGTGTCTCAGCCATCTCAGGTATCATAGGATGACCCCCATGCACTAGTATGCATCGGGTATAATATTTAAGTTGAGAAAGAAAAGTATTAGTGCTATGAAGTGCTAATGATGAAGATATGGAATACTGTATTCAATATTTGCTAATGTTGTTCAAGAAAGACACATTTATTTTGGGTCAGATAAAAAGACAATAACTAGGATGTGATATAAGAGGGCGCTATAGGTGTGTAGATCCTGTGCAATACAGTGACATATGGAGATACCCGAGTTGTCATCGAAATAGGTTATGTACAGGAAAGTACCTACTTTATACCATATCTTGGTATTTATCCTCTGTGTTGGGTAGGTTAGCCTATGCAGCAAGTCACATGAATGTCACAATAATACTTCTGATAGCCTTTCTGGCTCTAAAGGAATTACCTTGGGTATATATAAACAGATATACAGTATATCATTATATCATGGAAGAGTAAATTCAAAGGTCTCCAGAAACAAACCTCTTTATGATCCCTATATCCAAAAAGAAAAAGAGAACTGGGCTTAATACAAGTTCCTTATGATCAAGGAAAATAATGGAGAATTATGTTTAGGTTTTACCTTCACTGAGGAATCTAAAAATGAATACAAATCAGTGAAACCAAACTATCTATCTTATTGCTATGAAGCAGAAAGACATATGGGGCCCTGTCTATGTAGAAGTGAAAGTTTCCTAATTTCTTGGACAGTGCTAGAGAAATAGAACACTTACCTCTTTCAAAATGTGAAACTGAATAAAATTAAAATTTTTAAAGAAGGCTTTAAAAAAAGGAAGGAAAATATAATTATCTTTGATGAACAAAATTCTCCCTGGAGGAAGGACAAGAAACTGGGGATCAGTTGGCAAAACCCTGCTGGGTCCCATATGTCTAATTCTTGCTTGCTGGTTAGTTCTAAATCTTCAAGTGTTAAGTTAAAAACAGAGCAAAACATTCTCAATTGTGGGTAATACTGCTAACATAAACAGTTACATAAACAGATAAACACAAGGGGAATTGTATCTCCCAAACGTGTATCAATCAGCTGAAGTCACGTAGTGTTTTGCAATGTGAGTTACCATAATGTTAGCTCACAGAAGGCGGCACTCTTGGAAATGAGTAAGCGTGGTATTATTGCATGCAGGGCATCAAATCTGAGTCAGGGTAATGTTTTGGTGACATTGCTCAAGTTCATTTTGCACTGAATTTGTATTACATATGATATATATAATATGTGCACTATATACATAGAAACCACAGGAAATTTCTGTCACCCCAGGGTACTCTGGGATGTCGAGCACAGTGAGATGAAGTGCATGCCATTCCTGAGCCTCTGCCTCAGGGAGACGAGCTTGTCTCCTCTCCTCTTCCAGCCAATGGCCCATGGTCCCCTCTTTTGCTTTAAAGAATGGTGGGTGCTTCTCCCCTGCGGTCAGAGAGGTGAGGGGGCAGCAGTAGTCACCCAAGCAGAAAAGAAACCTGCTTTGGGGCCATCTACAGTTTTTCTTTCCTGTTACACACTCACAGGGCTGGGCTGTGGTGTTGGGAAGGTTTTTAAAGCTCCTGGACCTGGCCTTATTGCTTCAGACCGTCTGCAGACACTCAGTGCTTCAGGTGCACTTGGTTTCAATCTTATCTCCACATCTTAGGCACTAGAAATTTATGTCTGGTTATTTCTCTAGTTAAAGTGGTAACAGGCAGAGGAATGCACACTACCTTAACCTGGTTAATTATTTGTAAACTCTCTTGCTGAGAGTACCCCAAAATTGACTAGCTGTGAATGGTTAGTCTGCATACAGTTACAGTATCAGCACACATCCGTGTTGCATTATTCTGTGAGCCCTGGTTTCCTCAGACCATTGCATGAAAAACTGCATCACTCAGGTTGTTTCTCTAGATTTTGATTATTCACAAGTGCTACTTGAGTATGAACTAGTATACAGCTTATCTAACAAAATTGTGCAGACAACCACCAACAATATGCTGATATTTATAGATTTGAAATGTATGTAAAGAGGGTAAGCAGTGACAGTGGAAAGTCTTTGACTGTGGATCTTTAACAAGTAAGTTCCAAGTTCTCTATTTCATCACTTTTTACCTGAGATTAAAAGCTGAATGTCCCAGTCAGACAAGAACCTTAAACTGGTGAGAACAAGCTAGCCCTTAATAGTCAGATTTATTTTCAGAAATGTCCTGCAACTTAGATGAATAAACAAACTAATGCAATTCTTATTCCAGTGTATTGCAGCCATCCTCTAGCCTTTGACATCAAAAACACCACAAGCTGAGGCAGTCTGATGGAGTTGCATCAGATGATTAATTAATTGCTATTTGTACTTGACAGGCTACAAAAATTATTTTGGTATGCATTAAACATGCCATGACCCAATATGAGAGGTTGTGAAGTCACATTCCCCCCCCCCCCTCCAATAAAAAAGCTATAAATCCTTTAAAAAATATTACTATTGTTATTCCTATTGCTCTTAGAAGCCTTCAGGCAAAGTCAGGGCTCTTTTTTTCCTTTACACATCTCTGATGAAAGATAAGCAGTACTTTAATGACTTTAAAATCTAAATAAAAAAAGTCAAATTAAAACAATCAAAGCAAACAGTCCAGACAACCAGAAATAGTAGCCTATGATTTCTTTTTACACTGTGAGTGTTGTCACAGCTTCAAAAAATGATATAATGTGGTGTCAAGAGAATAAAAGCAGTCATTGCTTACAGTCTTACAGTAGGAAAGGTCTTCATACCTTGGGATTTAAAGTCAAAATAATAAAAAAACAGAAATGTTGATTAGAAGGCACATCAGCAAGTTATCTAGTCCAAACTCTCACTTGATGTGTGACTATTTCCAGCTCTAGATCTACTAATGCAAGAAAGAATAACAATCACTTTAAGGATGTTAAGCTCAAGTCATTTGTAAACCAGAAAATGTGCATGTTGTCCATTTCAAACTGATCGCCAACTAGAAGGGCAACTAGACTGGCCTCATTGCTGGAGCCTTCTGCTGCCTTGTCCTCCAGACCCTCATTTTTGAGCCACTGCATTTCTGGTTCTTGACACCCATCTTAACACTGAGATGTTCCTTTCTCCAGACTGCTACTGGCAGACTCCAAGACAACAGATCTGCAGAGCTTATTAGCGAGGCCACCTCTGATGTTGTCTCACCTAGAGTTGGGGCACTGCTGAGAAGTGTCTCATGAGCTGGGAACAGGAGGGTTAGATGAAAGTCTACAGAAATTTGCTTTGAATGGTAGTCATCTTATGAACTCAATGTGTATAATTTTGAAAGGGAACTTACAGGCTTTGGAGTTTTCCATGGAGAAAAGAAACCTGAAATAAACAAAAAACAAAGTTAGCAGATTTTTCTGATGCATAAAAAGTGGAGGCAAAGTGGCATCTATGCTCCTGTTCTCATTCAGGTCTGCAGGTAATATTGATATATATGAAAATTCTCTACACACAAGGGGTGAAAACAGAAACCACAGGGGATAATTTCTAACAAAAAATATGCAAATATATATATATGCATATATATATATGCAAGTGGAGCTATTGAGATCATTGCCATACTTTACAAACAGCATGGTATTAGGTTGAAATTAAAAGAACTAAACAAAAGGACTTCCAAATGTCTTAATGGACATTGGATAAGACACCAAATGACCTGGTATTGATGTGTCAAATGCAGTCGCACCTTTAAGAAGAAGCAATTCAGAACATCCCATCAACAAAACCTAATAATACAAGAGATTTTTTTAGAAGAAAAGCCTGTACAAAAATAACTGTTTCTTTAGTCTGGATAAGGTAGCCAAGTCTTGGGAAGGTTGCTTGTTTTGATACTGTCCTGTTTTTTTGTCACAGCTAGCAAGTGATCAGACATGACTACCTCTTCTATACAACTAGTTATCTCCTTTTCCTTGGTTATTGACTGATAGATTTCTTTAGTGACTTTCATGAATTTCAACTGTTGTAGCCTACAAATGTTTGAAACTCCAGATATGTCCTTTTCATAAAAGGACATAGTTTGAAACACTCATTGTAGACACTGTTCTTATCTTATGCAACACAATGTTAAAAAACTTACAAAATATTTAATAAAAAGAAGCATTCAAAGGATATTGGGTCACATTTTTTTAAAATACCAGCTTTCAGCATAGCTTTAATTAAAAAACTCATTCTCAGTTTAATAGCAGGTAAAAAAAAAAAGTCTGTGGACCTTCCTAAATAAGATTAAAAGCTAATAACAAAGAGTTCATTTGTTTTGTCAGGAACAGAAATGGGGCTTAAATTGAGACATCTAATAGGAAAACTGCTCTTCGATTCAAAAAATGAATTAAGCTGTAAGAGTAGTACTGACTTCATTATTTCTTTTTCTAAGGTGAGTCTAGAAAAAAAATTCGAATCATGAGAATACTAGGGAAAGTATGGGAAAGTATCTTTCTACAGACAAATCACAACAGGAATTATATTTGTACATAGTATTTAAGGTTCCTAGAATTCTATGATGATGTAATTTTTTCTGCCATGATATCTGATTCATTTAGACTGAAAAAATCTTGGAGTGAAAAAACACTTGAGCCATTTGCAGAGAAACACTGGCTGTTTTGTAATGCTAAGGTATAAACTGATAGTGCTTTTAAACAAAAAGTATATTGGGAAAAGTAATCCTGGAAAGGTTTTACATTTACTGGCTCTACAATGTCTGGATAAAAATCGCTCTATTAACAAGTTGACAGATTTCTTTCCATCTGCAAATTCAAGCTGAGATAACAGGCATCCTGTATAGATCTGGCTTGTACATCACCTTCAGTGTTAAAGATTCTGTAGTAGAAACTTAGTAACTTCTTGGATGGCTGATGACTACCTTTTTATTACCTGCTATTGTTCTGTACAGCTAATAAGAGTGAAAGTTAAAAAGCATTTTTCCCCCCAGTGTTAAAGATAAGACTTGAAAATTGCAAGAAGGTTTGCTGAAAGGTATCACAAATCAACTTACTACCCTGATTTCGGAAAATATTGGTAGAGGTAACTCTCCCTCCCAATGGTACTGGTGCACCTCCCATAACTTATTGTCAGCAACTGAAAGGTCATTTTTTTCCTATTTATTTACTGTCACTACTTAAAAATATGTTCTGCTGGAGTTAATCAGAAAATGTTCCTATCAATTAAAATATAAGTATTTATAAATCAAATAAATGAAATGACATATACACCAAGTGACGATTTTAAAAAAAACTCAATTAAAATTTCAATTATTCATTGAAACAAAGAGAACATGAACTTATATTTAGCTTGGAGGCTATGGGTACAGACTGCAACATACAAATGACAACATCTACACTCAAAACAAATAAAAGGCAAAAACTAACGGATATAGGCTGCCACAGAAGTAAAAGATCCAAAGCGGGATTTTAAAAAGTATTGGATATCCATATGTGTACCAAGCATGTTAGAAGTGAAAATCTTTTGGAACTAGTATTAAAATCCATTCTTCAGATTTAAATTCAGCTATTAGACCAAGAAGTCATGTAAGATGAGTTGGTGTCTCACCTATGTCAAAGTCTAGGTGCTAGACTAAATAGGTGAAGGCCTAGTTCCATAAAGCAAACCCTATCTTATAACTTTCATGTATTTTATGACAATTTTAATGTTGCCTCACATACCATCTGTATTCTCAGTCAAACTAAAAATTCCTTTTTCCCAATCCAAACAAAATTGACCTTTAGACAATGTATGACATTATCAGTTATGCAACATGAGACTGATTACAGATAATTATTGTGAACCAAACATGTCTGGAATTATCACTGCTGCAAAGTCAAAGATTCAAGAGTATAATGCATATGTAGTACATTGTAAGTGTAACAGAAACTTCATGTGAAAAAGCATATAAGCAAAATGCACTTTCCTGTGTATTCTGCATGTTCCCTTCTAACTTTCACCTTTAAATATTGTCCTGCATAAGTACAGGATGAAATCCTCTACAAGTAGAAAATTGAGCGTCGGAAGCTCACCTGAAGTATATATGTTAATAATGTGTATTTAGTGCATACTCAAGTGTTGGCCTTCTGCAGCCACATCTACAGCTGGCAATGAGAAGCAGTGGACTTTCACTTAGTTTGACCTCACTTCACAACACCGCATTTTCCCTTGACTTTCTAGTGCTGGTTCATTACATGCTGTGAGTATTCCCCTCCAGAGACATTGGGATCCCACTTGAATGACAGCCGCTGGCAGACTGGCGTCAATTCAGTAACAACTTGGAGGCAAGACTGAAATTTGTTCTCCAAAGAGAGCAGCTTTCAACTTCTGCTGAGTATTAATACAGTACTGACACTGTTCAAACTTCTAATCAACTCACATCTAACTAGGCACACACACTGGATAAGCTCTTATAACCTCCTTATCCCACTTCCAGATTTCCACTTCTCCCTCCCCAAATTCCCAACCCCCTACTGTCCAACTTGTGATGTCTTTTATAAAAACCTGAGTAGCTGAGAATACTATATACATATACATATACACAACCCTCAGCCCCATATTCACATACGCTTTTAAAATTTGAAATAACAAAAGCCAACTTAGATCCACCTAAAAATACTTCATGCAGCCTGCTGTTCCCATGAGTGGCTTTCTGCTCATCCTTGTGCCTGACAGCCATCCCTTCTCATAATAGCTTTACCACATAAGCTGTGGGTCACTTTCTGAAGACTCCCATATCCTTCTATTAGTTTTAAATAACTCTTTATTAACGATCCTTGTAAAGGCAGCAGTACAGGTCTGAATTAGTTTTGGAAAGGAGAGTGGGGTTACTGGCTTGTGTCAAAGAGCAACCACCACTGCTCAGCCAGATGCTAGCAGGACAATACTATGGTCACCGCTTAGGGTAATGTAATATAACATGTAAGCATGTGAGGATAAAGTACATAACCTTGTATACTTCTCCAAAGTTAGTTTTGAGAATATTATGATTTATTTTTCAGTGTTGGCTGTTTAAACTGTAATAAGGTACAGCAGCTGGTGGCCAACACCTTTATTGAAATTTTAATTGTTTCATTTTAAATAAATAAGCTGAGGTACAGTAACAACCATATGCTTTTTTTAAGACCAGAATTACATTTTCTCATAAAGCAGTGTTGGAAAAATTATTTTTTACATTGCTTTTTAAATTATTTTTACCACCTTCCAAAATGAGCTTCCCTGGAAATCAGAGCTATGATAGTTTCTATGTTGTAACTTTACCAAAAACCACCAGTAACAGAAAACATATTTTAGATTCAAATGTATATTGGGAAAAAAACATATTTTTTTTCTTTTTTTTCAGATCAAGGCAAATTCCAGCTTCAGTTTACTGTACTCCTCCTTTTCGATGAAGATATCCTATAACAAAAGACAAACCAGATCACACTCATTGTATCTGTTCCTTCTTATATACAAATTTAAGTATGTTTTTATCATAAAATATGCTTACAGGTTTCACATGCCTTACACTTCAGCCAGTATTTATTGCTGGAAAGTTTAGGTTTCTAAATGCAGCTTATCAGACAGGACTTAGAGCAATTGCAAGATAGAGTCCTGATCTGTTTCTTTTTTTGGTTTTGTTTTTTTTTTTTTTCAGTAAAACTCCTGATTTTGACATATTCTGTAATGTCAGTAATACAAAACCAGCCTTTGGTTATTAGTCTGCTGCTGTGTGGATGCTTTTTGCTACATTTCCATCTCCATATTGTATTGATTCCTGGAAAACGTCTTAAGACTGTGTAAAATCACATGTAACTAACGCAGGTATTGCTAAACCACAGGACCTTTAACGGTTTTCACCTCTGTGGCAGATGTGTATGTATAATTAAACTGAAGCCTGGGAATAGTTTGGTTTTTGCAGTGACAGCGTGTGGTAGTGCTGCAGGGAGAAACTCAACAGCATCAAAGATAAAGCCTTTTAATCCAATGCAATGTTCAGGGCAAGTCAACTTCCCTCCACATCACTTGTCACACTGATGATACAGCACGTGTTTTGCCCATTAGCTTTCACTGGGCTTCTTGGGGTTTTTTTTTGTGCTATAAAAACCTTGTTGCATATGGCTTCCTGAGCAAATCTGTCCCAAGCACTGCACAGACCCTTCTCACGTAGATGCTTGGAAGTTATTGAACAGATGGGTGATGAGCGCTTCCAGAGCATTAACTGACTCCATGGGCATCTTGTCAATGTCCACATGACAACACTTCAGCAAAAGTTTTCCATTCTAGAAAAGTTATTGTATAAATTTACTGTAACAGTATTTTTTTTTCTGTGCTTTTTCTTTCTCTTACTGGGATCCCTGAGATGTCTATCAGTTGCCTACACTGGGGCCTCAGTTCTAGAGGTGTCAAATACCCATTAACTTCAAATCGATGTGACAGTGGAGAACTTCTCTGAGAGTTCAGACTCACCATTAGCAGTTCAGACTCATCAGTGTACACCATTAGCAAGATGCAGGGAGCAGTTTCTTACCATTCATGTTACATATGGCTTCTCCTTCTGTATGTTTACCTTTTGTTGAGCTATGCTAGGTGTGGTTGGATTAGGTGCACAGAACTCAAGCTACAACTGGGATCACTCATTAAGATGCAAAATATCCTCCAGCCAAAATTCCAAAAATACTGGTGGGAGAGATAATGGTTTTTTTGCATACATAGAACAAATATATAGCATTAATTCAATTATTCTTCAAATGTTTTCCCCTTTTCAGGAAAACAGACCTGATCAATGAAAACAAATAATTTATATACTGTAGTAAACAAAATCCAAAAGGAAACAATGAATTAAAATAGATGGAAATAATACTTATGAAAACAAGCAGATGATAAAAAGTTTGAACTGGTCATGTCATATGTAAAATATCAAGATGATGTATAGGGAATGGCAATTAGTAGTTCCGTTTCTAACAAAATCAATCATTACCACATAGTATTTTTTCAAAGGTCCATCTTTTTCAAACAGATTTAAATACTGAGCTCTTACTCTAGCAACAACAAAAAGTTGATTTACCTTGAAATATAGAGTAGGTGTAAGAAGACTGGGAGCTCTAGCTCTTCAAGCATAGTTAGCTAGTCCTGTTGTCAGCTGTCCTTCAGTGATGGTGCCATGCTGTGGAGGATCCATTTGGTCTTTGGTTGGGATGGCACCTGATGCAATGGGTCAAAAATCAACACATCCCACATCAGAGTGAGATGAATGACCCATCATGTTTGATCAGGCCCACACATTATATATGGATAGACCCAGAGTCTTTTCCCTTGCAGTAGGCTACACACTGGCAACATGGCAAGTAACTGATGTAGCACTGTGCTGCACTGAGATGAAGGCTGCTTACAGTCATCAGTCTATATAGCAAATGCAGGTTCAGACTAATAAAACTGTGAAACAGGTCTGTCTTCTTCAGAACTATATACAAATGCCCACTTTATTAAACAGTTTTGCCTGAAAGAGACTTGCAACTGTACAAACTCATCCTCAGCAGTTGCTCGTGGTGGCATTTTCCTTTATGCTCCACTACTGCATTGCTCCTGATCTCAACCCAAGTGAGACTGCTACTGAAGTAGTGCTCCAGTCCAAATCAGCCCTATTTTTCATTCTCTTTGGCCTACTACAGCTGTGAAAAGTGACTCCAAAGAACAAGTATATTCCTGCCCACAGATTATCACTCTATAAAGGTGCAAGGCAAAGAACAGGCACAGTTCACAGGAAGGTCAGCTGGATCTTTAGACCCTATTGGGGTAGCACCTTCTGTGGCTCATCTCTTCTCCAGGTGACTTGGGGGCATCATGAGTCCCATCAAATTTTCAGATTTCTTGATGAGTAGCATGAAGTGCGAGACAGAGAGGTTTATCAGAAATGATGTAGAGGTAGAGGAGTACCTTGGAAAATTAAACCTGATCTTATCTCACTGAAGCCTATAGAACTGATACAAAAACTTGATTGACTATGAGATCAGGTACTAAATCAATGTTCAGCTTTTTATACATAGGAGAAATTTCTGTGCAGTTCATGAAGTTTCACTGACCTAGCCTTCTTAAGCAACAATTTTCCAATAATATTCAGATCTTCACAAATAATTAGAAAAAGGATAGCTATTCAAAGTCATGATGATAGAAGTGCTTGCTGTTCAACCTAGGACCTGCACTGGTCACCTGCATCTATGAGACTTTCCTTTAAAATACACCAGAGAATCTCAAGCTACCATTAAGTTTTCACTTTCATGAATAGCAAAGAGTCTTTGTTAGCAAGAATACAGCCATCACAAAAGGTCAGAAACTGGCATAGTAATGACTTAATTTACATTCTAATGGACATACAACTATTTATTTTGCTTGGCTGCTACAGCTGTGTGAATTGCTTATCAGTCAGAGATTTAAAATAACTTATGAAACTAGAAAAAAACCCCAACAAACTAAATACCTTCTCCTTCTCATTAATCTGAATGTGAAGCAGAGAATTTCTGGATCATAGCTAAAATAGTGCAGAGGTAAATGCAACATTGTCAGTGACAGTTTTTGATGCTTAAATGTACCAGATTTGGGAAAAATAACAAAAATATCTACAATAATTTCTGGAAATGAGAAATACATTTGTGGAACAAATAGCTTTGTATGTAGTCAACAAGAATAGATTATTTTCCACAGACAAAGTCTGATACTGAACACCTATAAAATGACTGAGTGACTGACACTTTTATACAAACTTTCTTCTCTTTTCTGGTACTTGTTACCAGACCAGTGTTACACTGTTACAGATTTATTTCCTTGTTGACAGCAAACTGTATTATCTGAAGGGCAGCCATGTCTCAGAATGGAGAAAATGCTGCTACAGTACAATTCAGAACATATTTTATTGGGACAACTTGACCTGGAATATAAAAAGGTATCTTATGGAATGGAGGAAAACTCGTATCTCTTGCCTTTATTACAGAAGTTCCTACTAGAAGCTCAAATCCTTAGCCCCATATCCTGGTTTATGATTTGCAACTGCTAGTAGTACTGGATGTAATGTTATTTTCCTGACTGAGGTCGATAATATATGTATTTTATGTAAATACTAACCCAGTTAGCAAAAGTCTATGTACCCAGGTTCTAACATGATGAGTGGAGAAAGAGATCTCAGAAGTTTGCTCACAGGTTGTAAACTCTGCCAACACCTTGAAAAGGTCAGTTATTTTTCTGTACAGACAAGAAAAAGAAGCTTTTGTTTGGCAGAAGGAAATTTTCCCTGAAGAATCTCCAGTTTTGCTTATGAGTGCTGTCCAGTGACTGCTGCTAAAATCAGTGTCACTAGTTCGTGTGTCCAGGCTAGGGATTGCACTCTCTACTCTACTGGTCTAATACTGCATGAGCTAGTAATGCAAGTAATGCACTCTCTTGGGCAAACATATTGTTGCACGCAACCTCCCAGAGCAGAGCAGACACAGCAAGGTGAAAAAACTGGTGTAAGTCACATACACTGAATCAGCAACATAATTTAGAATAAAAATTGAGTCTTTAGAGTCCTGACAGCTCGTGACTGTTGCTTCTAGAAGGGCCTGCGAGTGTTGCCATACCCATAAAGACTCTGTATGCTTGTAAGAACGTGTCTCACAACTCAGCCTGGCTTTACTGAAAGTTAATTTAAGCTTCAAAACTAACTTCTCAGGAATACTGCATCATATTTTCAGAGCTCTCTGACAGTCAGAAGCTCTGCCTAACTATGTCGGTGTCTCTGCTCCTTCATGTGTTTAGAGTCTGCTCCCATTTAAACTTCTACTCTCTTTAAGCACATTAGAGAAATCTCAGTTTAACTTATGGCATGTCACTTTGATGAATATCAAGGCACATTCCCAATGTTTTCTGTTAAAATGTAAATGGTGCATAAGTCGTACACAGTGTCCTAAAGTCTTTTTCATGAAAATACACTCACAAAAGTCTTCAGAAAGAGTGAGGGAAAAAATATTCAATAATAAATCCATTCCTTTGCTTATATGTAAGCTTCATATTAAGGCATAGATGAAAAGGAGTCACCAGATATTTAGTGTTGGCACCTATTCTGCCAGTTCCACCTCTTCCAAATTCCTTCATTGCACCCATGTTTTCTCTCAGCTATCCCCTTCTTCAGATGCCTGTTCCCAAACTCTCACAGACTTCTCCTTGTTCCCAGGATTTCCCTTCCTGTGTCCAGATCCTGATTTGAAAACCAGCTAATCCTATGCCTGAGACAGTGATCAGAAAACTCCCTAATAAAAGAATAAAAATAGATAAATGTAGGGAAATGCCCTTGGTGTCCATGACTATTTCTGAATGGGAGACCTTGCAATGCAATGCTCCACTCTAATGGCGGAGAGAAAACCAGCACATGGGAAGTAGTGCTGAATCATGCAACTGAGGTCGAACAGCCGAGAACTGAGTCTAGAAAGATTTCAGCTAACCAGAGATGGCAACCTTGCAGTGACCTGAAAAACTGAAATTTGTTGTTTGTACTGAGTAGTTTTCCAGATATCAGCTCAGCTGCATCACCATCTAATGTCTTTTGGGTTGGGATATATCTCCTCATGACATTGCCAGCTGTGACAAAGGACCTATAAGCGGGAGGTGAGGTGGAATACCCAAGGGCATCTCAATTAGTATAGGATGCCTACATTTATGCAGTTTACTGAAGCCCCCATCAGTTATAATGGACACATAGATACCTGTGCCAAATTTAGACACTGATATTCAGACAACTAAATTTTGATGTCATAGTGTGTGAATTAGGAACTTAACACAGATGCACAACCATAGGTATCACCCTAGTATCAAGAGTACCATACATTATGTCACTCAGAAATCTGTGTTGGATTGGCAAATATGACACAGAATCTATGGGAGACTTCAGAGATTCACTTGTCATTCTGGACAATCTTGAGTCTCCCACTGACTGCCATGCCAGTGAAGATTTCTTGATACCCCAGTGTATCTCAGATGGTCCTGGATGTCTGTTAGTGAGCGCAGAGCTGAGCTCTGAGTCTCACTCCTGATTTTTCTGAGGTTGGGGAGCACTGGACTAAAGTTCATCATAAAGCAACAAATAAGTTAAATTACAGAGAGTGAGAGAGCCTGCTGGTTTCACCTGACTGCCTTTCTGTCATTATTAAATTACATGGTAGTAACTTCAGAATTTTGTGTTTAATATGCATTATGCTGTCAGCATCGTTCTGAATTTTATTGATTTGCCTTTGAAATCTCTTCTGTGACAATGGGAAATGTCAGGAGCTCAGGTGTGTTAACTATAATTGGCTTATTTTCATACCACATGGTGGAATGATAAACACTTGATGGCCACATAATGAAAAAAGGTAATCATGCCACTTGGCCGCAGTGGTGGAAGCTGGAATAAGCAATAGCATATTTATTTGATTCTTTGGTTCCAGATGTTATTCAAATTAACAATTTCTTTCCAATTTACTGCTCCTTCACACCAGCTTGACAGACCAGTTTATTCTTGGTTGTAGGGATTCAGATAGAACAGAAAGATTGACAAACAGTGGGAGACTGTGAAAGAAAAGACTAACAGGAGAAACAAAACTTATCACAACATACAAGTTCTACATGGTTGAGTCTTAGCTGTGAAAGTATATAATTTAGTGTAGGAAAGTGGAATATTTGGCAAGGGATGTTACTGGAAGGCCGATGTCCAAGGAGTAACAAAACTGTGAAGAGAACAGTGAATTTCTAAACTCTCAGTTCCCTGGTCGAACCTCTCGGCAATGC
The DNA here is from genome assembly GCA_026212715.1 of Elanus axillaris. Classification (NCBI taxonomy): domain Eukaryota; kingdom Metazoa; phylum Chordata; class Aves; order Accipitriformes; family Accipitridae; genus Elanus; species Elanus axillaris. The sequence continues at coordinate 13,059,206 of JANZLQ010000005.1, read as the reverse complement.
ACTTTGCTTTGAGATGCTGAAGGTTTGATACTGTCCACACTGACATGCACCTAGTAGAGATAAACCTCTTTGCTTTCATGTTCACCCATTCAGGAGGTAATTCTTAGTATTCAACTTAGTTATCAAGAAGAACAAAGCTGAACTAGTAAAAGCTTTGCACGATCTAAGTTATAGTGATTAAAATGACATGAAGTTCAGAAGATTTAGCATAAGACCATGGGACCCTGAAAGAAAAAACAATGAGAGAGAAATAATGATTGATGTGCATGATACTATTGCAGTACAGAACACTAACGAGTATAAAGCATGATAAATCGATCAAGATGACCTGGCTTGCAAAAAAAAGTTGAGAAATGTCGCATTTTTCTGAATTCCTGAAGGTTTGGAGATGAGCAATTAACATAAAGAAGGGTTGTGTCCTTAAGTCTAATGAGAGAGGAACAGTATTGATGTGAATTTTATGATGTTTAGATTGTGTGCCGGTCATGTGTAGTCCTGTGCAGCACTTTAAAAAGTTAATGAACAGAAGACTAAAAAAATGATGCTCATAAAGGATCCTGACAAGATAGTTGGGAAGTGATAAGTATTAAATGAATGTATTACAATGAAAAGCAAGAAAAACTGTGAATAGGTAATTTTTTTTTCCCTGTGACAGTACTCTGTCTCTCAGAGGAACATAAATTGATTTCAGACTGTTGAGACTTAGACGACATGTCTAACATAATGGAAATAACCCCTCAATACTAAGAAAATTGGAACAGTACATAAACATGACAAGTTAAACAGAGAAGACTGTGGTGCTGACAACCGTGAAGCATTGCGTGGACCTCACAGCTGGCCAAAGCTTAAAAATTAGCATTTTTAGAAAGACTTGCTAGGGCACCTAGCATGTATGTCACTCCTTTTTTAAAATCAGAACTTACTGCATAAGAAAGGAAACCTGGATGTAGCCTTTGGATCTGTAAGACTTCTTCTTGCTCAGTATACCCGTATACCTCAGCACGCCCATATGATTACAAAACAACTATGAATTTATGCTTGAAGACCATAGCTGGCTGAAGGAATCTGGATGAACAGTACAATTAATCAGTGACAACCATCAAATCAGATGTGATATATACTTTTTCCATAGGGTTCCCCAAAGAATAGGTAAATAAAAAGACGTCGAGAGGGAGATCTGTATGCTCTTTACCCAGTCACCATACAGTTTTGCCGGTGTATAATCCCAATAAGATGGGATAGGAAATAGTTTGTGGGGAATATGCCCCTGGCTTTAACACTTATGAGCTAATGTTAAAAGTATAATGCATCCCACAGGTATCAGCAACAAATGGTCTAATTCAGGGGAAGAGGAAGGAAAAGGTTGATTCAAATTAGAGCTTGTGAGTGCTCTTCTGACAAAGGGAGTTTTGATCCGTGAATGGTGATTCACTAAAGCCATTTTTGTGAGAGGCAGCTGCATTTCTAGAATATATTGAACACTTAATTGGTAAAATAAGTTCTAGATGAAATACCTACCCACCATCTAATATTTAGCAGCACCATCTGATATTTAGTGAGCACTAAATATTAGATGTTCCTGATAACATGGAGCCTGAAGTAATTTATCCTATTATAAACAGGCCTTTGTTTCTCATACCATAAGCAAGTTTTTGATCTATCAGGCAATTCACAGTTCCAGACGAAGTTGCTCTGTTTCTCAGTGGATGTTCTTTTTGGTGAATTTTTTTAAAAGGTCTAGAACTCAATCTTCGTAAGAGGTGTTTTAAACTTAATAATATTTCATAGGCTAGAGGAAACCAATTGCCATCCTATTCTAGTTTCAACAAAACTATATATCCAGCTACTCAGAACATCATTATTCAGAAATTATTGCTGCAATTTGAAAATATTAACAAATATACAACAGAAGGCAAACAAAAATATCTTCAGATCCTCCACTGAACAGTTATTCCATGAAGAATGTTCTGAAAGTTGTGTGTTCTGCTGTACAAAGAAAGATCTTAAATGGGGGACATGATAAACATCTATAATTTTCCTTAATTTGGTAAAGATTATTTACTGTTAATGAGAACTGAAAAAAACAGTGTGCAAGTAGCTATCACATATTGATGAATAAAAGTGGGTACCTCTGTGCACAAACACGTCATCCCTTTCCTAGTATGAATGCGTTAGAAATGCAACTGAATTGCAACTTCTACACCAGCACTCTGCAATAGTTGCATTTTGATTTAATGACAAAATAAAGTATCTTGTTACACTGCAGTCCTTTATGTCTCATACAGGAGAAAAAAAAAAAAAAGCTTGTGAATACTTCAGAATTAACACTGACTCCCTAGAGACTAGGTTTGATCCTCCACCTGCAAAATTTCATTAATTTTTCTTTCCTAAATTTGTTGGTTTTAATTTGCAACATTATTTCCAATACAGAAAATGAATGTTTTCTTACTTATTATATTGCATTCTAAACCACTATTTTCTGATGTTTATTTCTATTATTCTTTGAGATCTGTGTATATTTCCAAATATAACCTTTGTAGTTTTAAATAGCAAAAGGGAAAATGGTAGTAGTATATTTCCATTTGAGGCTCTTTTTCTGACTTCATAATTACAGTGACGCATATTATCTTTGTGTTTGATCACCCCAAATTGTAAAACCAGTGTAACAGGACTTTTGTCTTTTGTAAAAATCTCTGAAGTTCCTAGAATTTATGTGTAATTTTCTTTCTTCATTACTAAGTCACATTTAAGTAGCCACAGAAATGATGTCAGGGTTACAGCTCAGGAAGAGAATCATCATCAGTCCTTAGTTCCAGCATTCAAGACTTTGATTTGCTGTATGCAGAATATGCCAACCTTGGATGTTGGTGAAGAAATTACTTTTTATTTTGTAGCAATGTAGCTGGTTTTGATTTGGTGTTTCCTTCCCACCTGAGATGGAATCCCAGGTTAGCCAAAGATTTAAGCTAGATCTGCCTAGAGTCCTTCTTATAGACAGCTCAAAAGGCTTATGTGTATATATATATATATATATATATATGTATATATGTATATATTGTCATGGTTTTGGCTGGGATAGAGTTAATTTTCTTTCTAGTAGCTTGTATAGTGTTATGTTTTGGATTTAGTATGAGGAGAATGTTGATAACACACTGATGTTTTCAGTTGTTGTTAAGTAATGTTTATATCAAGCCAAGGATTTTTCACCTTCTCATGCCCGGCCAGCAAGAAGGCTGGAGGGGCACAAGAAGTTGGGAGGGGACACAGCCAGGGCAGCTGACCCAAACTTGCCAATGCAATAT
>JANZLQ010000005.1:13022336-13055804 GCA_026212715.1 Elanus axillaris | reverse complement strand
GACACAGCCAGGGCAGCTGACCCAAACTTGCCAATGCAATATTTCACACCATATTATGTCACGTCCAGTATATAAACTGGGGGAAACATTGCCGGGGGAAGATCACTGCTCAGGAACTATTGGCATTTGTTGGCGAATAGTGAGCAATTGCGTTGTGCATCACTTCTTTTGTATATTCTAATTCTAATTCTAATTATTATTATTACCACCATTATTATTATTTTATTCCCTTTCTGTCCTATTAAACTGTCTTTATCTCAACCCATGAGTTTTATTTTTATTTTTCTGATTCTCTCCTCCATCCCACTGTGGGGGAGTGAGGGAGTGGCTCCGTGGTGCTTAGTTGCTGGCTGGAGTTAAACCATGACTATGTAAAATGTTTAGCTGGAGAATATAGAAGCAAAAGGGGTTTCTGAACATCTTGCCCCGCTCACCATGTGCCTGCATTACAGGTCCTTGTTTCCAGTGAAATCATTGACTTCTTGAATTATGACAAGCTCTGAATACCCCCTGCCAGTCCCCAGAAGATTTTCATCCCATTCCCTCTGAGGCCTATGTGCCTGCTGCTTGCTCTTCTCCGCAGGTTCCTGGATTAGGATGCAGATCTCCAGCTCCCTGCCCCGAGTCCTCTTCCACTTGCTCAGATCCCACAGCCACTGGAAATGTCTCTCTACGGGGAGGACCTCAGGGAGAAGCGATCTGTCTTCACTGCAGGAGGACCTGCCTGACCCAGGTACTTCTCGGGAGAAGGAAGGTAGCATAGACACTTGCAAGAAACCAAATGATGTCCTCATCATTCATTTTGGTTACACAGTTGAATTACTCTGCCAGAATCTTTCCATCTTCTTTTAGTAATTCCTGATACTTATGCCTGAGAACATTACATGTTAAATAGCATGAGGTTTAAGAGCTATGCAAAAGAGGATCTGGGTCTTCTGATACACTATCCCACTAGGATCATATTTACAAAATAAAAAGGAACAAGTGGCTCCACTGGTCATTCCTTTTTTTCCTTAAGTAACAGATTAAGGTGTCTTCTGCACTACTTCAGAGATATGATAGTGTTTATACTACAGTAGAGAGGGCCTGCTTGGCCCCAGGTGCCTAAAATAATCACATCTATTGAAAACAAGTAATTTAAAATACAGAAATTATTTCACATGGATGGTAAGAAGAAGATGTTGACTTAGTATTGACAAATGTATTTAGTTAAGCTATTAAAATACATGCAGATAATACCGTGTTTATTTCCCATAATCAGCAAACCTCTTCTATGATGCTAACTTATCCCTGAAGTATTACTTAATTATTTTTTTATTCTTCAAAAAAACCTCTATTATTATTATTGCTATCATCATCATTTATCTTTTTAACATAGCAAACTTTCTGCTAGAGAAAAAAACAACTCATTGTGGAAATAGAAATTAATTGATGAAATTAATTTAAAGATCATTAAAATATTTTCTCATTCAAAGGTTTTGAGTCTGTGCTTTTATTCATGCATTTTTTCTAATTCATTCATCTTTTTCTAATTAACACAGGATCTTTAGAAGTTCTCTATTTGGAACAAACAAAATGCAATAAAAAATGCTTACATTAGAGAAAAAAATATTTTTAGAAGTCCATTAAATATAATTTGCACCTAACTGAAATATACACTAAAAATACAGTGACCCTAGGAATATGTGCACAGAAAGCTTGTCTTCTTTTAGCTCTTGCTAATAAAAGGTACAAAATAAATAAAAGTCAAGATTTTTCTCATTTACCAAACAGGAAAACTGCACAGTATGTTTCTTATACACTGAAATACTCTTCCAAGTTATGACAAATCTGGCTTTGGAAAGCAATTTATTTCTTTTGGAAATCTGTTTTGACACACTTGGTAGTCAACTTTCAGAGTTTGTGCCTGACAGCTTTGGCTTCCATGTTCTTTTTTATACTGTAATCTGAAGGTTACACAGCAAAGGTGTATGTACCCTGGTGTTGGTTTTGATTGTGTGTGAATTATGAGTCACCCAAAGTCTTCCTGAGAAGGGCAGTGTTGTATTTAATAAATGTATGCTCTTGGTTTATAAAAAAATTAAAAAGTTGAGCATTAATCATAGAGGGCAAGTGTAGCCATTGATAAAGCCTTCCTTCCCTTTTTAAAAATGTAAAAGAAAATTACTTAAAGAATTGTACAGGGATAAATACCTCATCTAGAGAACTAATTTAGTTTCTGCATTTTTACTGGACAGGCAAACTGTAGGAGCCAAGAGAGTTTTGTGGCTCTTGTAGGTGGTTTAGGAAGTGCCTGAAAAATCACACTTTCCCATCTCCCCAGTGCTGTGTCTTGTGTCTGTAGCACAATAGATAATGTACTCACTTGTTTCATAGTGTATGAGCTTACTTTATTACTATAAAATATTGCACTATATTACAAATCACCACGTCACAACGTCTACACAATGTACTTTGACAACAGATTTGGAAACCCAACAAATGTTTTTAATAGGACATTACATTATACTGAACCAACAGAAACATTCTTCAACACATTTAGACTAAACTTTAGACATGCCTCAGTACACAAGCACAGGTTGTATGGTATTTTTTTAGAGTCCAGCTCTGCAGTTCTCCCTCCTTAGGCTGAGTTCACCCAGATCTCCTCTAAGGAAGGCTAGATTCCCTCAGAGCCTAAACTACAGGCAATTAGGAAAAAAAATAATTTCTTCATGCCCTGGTATTGTAGTAGGTTCTCCCATGTACCATGCTTGGGAGGTATTTGGCTTCAAAAGATGCCATTTTCACTGAGATACACAGTCCAAGATAACCTGGTTAATGTTCTGATAATATGGCTTGCAAGAACACAGGAGAAACTTCTCTGGCCTGGCCAGATTCCAGTGTAGGCTGGCCAAAAAGTCTGTTTTCGCAAAAACCCTGTTCCTTCAATTAGTGTTACTTCATTCACTGATACCAGTAAGAGTGAAATCAGTCTGCAGTGCTGCCAAGAGAGCTCTTGGGTTCTAGCAGTGACGTGGGCTGCAGCTACCAGACACAAACGTGCCCTGCACTCCTCAACAGAGACAAGTAGTTGCCTGTCCTGAAGGCAGAGCTCCTGCAGCTCTGCACAAAGCTTAGGTGCATGGCAAGTCTCTCTGTAGACCTAATAATGATAATGTCTGACTGCTTACTGTATGTAGCCTCATCTCGGGCATAAGAATTTAATGGCAAAATAGCCATTAGAGCAATGATAGTTACCTCTTTGTAACGTGAAATGATGAAAAACTATGTCCACACACTTGTATTTCCTTTTGCTAAAAGGTCTTCTAAAGGGACCTATTTCTCCAGTGTGCAAACTAACTCCTCTTAAAGTCAACAAGAGTTAGGCACACACATCCCTAGGAGAAGTGTCCCCATAAATTTTAATAGAAGCACTGTTCAAATTCAGTACAGACCATATAAGCCTACATTACAAAACAGTTTCACCAATAATAAAAGTACTTTTGAAACAAAATGCTTTCTAATAGTCATTAAAAACCTTCTATGCAATATATGTAAGAAAGATTTATCTAATGCTTTGCAAAATTATCCACAAATGTACCACACAGTGCACAAACATTAATAGAAACGAAGCAGCAAAACCATAACACTACCACTTTGAAGCACAATGCAATTAATAGTACTTCCATTAATACAGTGTAATAGCTACTAACTATTATTGATGTCTGTTTTTTCAGGAATCCATATTCATTAAGGAGGTCTATGGTTTCTTTTTGTTTTATTCAGAAATATGGAAGCAATTGCACACTGTTTCACCGCTACTCAGATCTATACAAGAAAAGATATGAAAGTCTCATTAGTGTGAATTTTAGGATAACTGGTCTCCTGCCATGACTCCCTCTGTTCAAATTTGTTATTCCCTGTGCTACTGAGAGGTTACCATTTCTCTTACTAAAAAAATTTAGATTGAATCCCTTCATAAACTAAGCTATATATATAAATTATTTTTTAGTTTACCTGCTATAACATGTAAAATATTTATTAAAATAGATTTTATACCAGATGAGTACAACAAGATGATTAAAAATATTTCAAATTAATCCAAAGTATAAAACAGTCTCAATGTGTAGGACAAAAAAGAGGTAAATAATTTGAAGGTTACTAGGAGAGCACATATCTCACAGCTAAAAATATGATACTCTGTAAGGTGAGACATGCCTTGTAAAAATTAATCTGGAAAGCAGTCCTTCCAGGAGTTATGGTAATATAACAGCAGCATTTCTTGCATGGTAGCACTATTTTCTAAAAATCTTTCAGAGATTTTATTTCCAGAACAAATATAGGAAAGACAACTACCCCTCTCACAAAGCTGTTATGAAACTATCTTGCACAAAATAGTGATTTCTATGTAGGGAAGGTAGGAAGGGGCAAGTGGCCAAGGCTGGTGGTGGGGAAAAGGGCAACATGACATCTAACAGCAAAGTCAGTGAAATGGACAATGCAGCGTGGCTCACAATATTTTTGATCATTAAATATTTCTGGCATCACTAGCTAAGAACAGCAACAAAAATGAGCAAAAAAATGAAACAGCTCAAAAGCCAGCATGAGAAGAATACATTTACAGACAATTCATGCTGAGGAAACTGTTGAATTTATGATGTCATATAAAAGCTCATAATTTTGAGACGGAAAGGAAAAAGGTCAGCTATGAACCTTTGTTTTCTATTGGTTTTAAAGCAGACAGATCCAGGAACAAGACAACACTTCATAGAGGGATGGCAAGGCAAAATGAAAGAGAAAATTGAAAGACAACGTTTTAGCAGCATGTTGGACAGAAGAAGTTTATGTCATTGACCTCTAGGTATCAATGGTTCACATGATTTACATTCCCTTTGTGGGATCAAATGTCCCTTAAAATCACAAACACAAGTTATATGTGCCATGTAAGAATCCAGTGGGGCTAAAAATGCAGATACTGCCAAATGGATCGAAATTCCTTTCAACATTAGAATACTCAAGAAATGGGAGAAAAGGGATCAGAAGCAAATGTACAATTGGAGTAACTGTCTGGGGAGGAGAAAGTATAGCAGGAAGTAGGAGAGCTGTCAGACCTTGTATCTCCCAATATCTGTTGTCAGAGACAACAGAAATAAGCATACCTTCATGAACAAAGTATGCATGAACATACTGCTATTAATTCAGAGTACCCATAAGAAGCAATTAAACCAAGACCGGGTTTGTTCAGGAAGCGATTGGAAGGAAAAAAATCACCAATGACTCAGGGATGTACAAGAGTAGTGACAGTAGGATGATAGAAAACCTCCATAAGTCCCAAATCAAAACCCTACACCATCTTCCTAACAATTTCATTTCTTCAAACCCTCAGTACTGTTGAGTAGAAAGTCCTGAATCAGGGATGAGCAAGCCAGAAGATACAGGGTCTCCAGTTTGCACCAGTACTCTCTTAATATTTTGAATGAAGAATTGCAGAAGGGAAGTCAAATCTCTAGAGACCTCAGTGGTGGGCTGAAGTCATGGAACTGGGAGATCAGAACTGCCTGGGCCAGGCTAGTGTTGGCAGGGTGATGGTGCTGCCTGCAGCTTTATCTTGTGCAGTTTTTCCAAGGGAGAGCACAACTTGGAAAAAAAGAGTATGAGCTTTCCTGACCAGAGGAATTGAAAGACATCTTATAGCAAGCCTGGACAAAGAAAATTTTCATCTCTGTGGTAGAGAGATAAATCTGAGATCAGTCCATGGAAAGTGCAGTGAGCATGTAGTATTCCTTCCACTGAAGGAATGAACCATTCCTGCTCATTTTGAGGGGCTAGGTGTATTCACTAGAATATGCAGAGATGTTTTTTGTGAAATTTCTGGCTGTTTTGGAATTGATTCATGTGATGCGCAGGTATCTGTCAGCAGCCTTCAGTAGTTATAAAATTCTACTGGAGTTTATACAAAACCTGAGAAGGATACTTGGCCATCCTTTCATTCTCAGCTTACATCCACATAGTTAAATTCTCCCTCCTCATCTTGACTGTTTCTGCATTGCTTGTGGCTGACACTGTCTCCCATATCGTGTTAGGGTGAAACTGGCTGCTGGGTTATTCCAGTCCCATGCCAGGAGTGGGCTAACAATTAACCAGTATGGATAGCGCATCAGTTCTCTCCATCTCATACTCTCAGCCTCAGTTTCTCAGAGCCTGTTTTGATTCCACCATTATATAATAGCCACTTGATGTAGGAACTTTGTCAGGCTCCCACTTTTTGCATTTAGTTTTAATGTTTTACTCACAGCACTTGTTTTGGAGTTGCCATATCTTCATTAATCAGTCCTGGGTTGACTTCAGATTTCCTTAACAATGGTATTTAAGACATAGTCTTGATGGATCTACATTTGAATGTGTCAGTTCTTTGTTAGACAGGAACGATTCTGGGGCTGGGCTACTGTCTATAGGTTCATATATTTCAAAGATACTTTCCAAAAGAGATGGCGTATGTCAGGTACCTGGATAGCTCATTTAGTAGAACATGCCAAAACCAATTTTTGTTGTCTTAATTAGTGAATATTTCGCTCTACATAATTTTGGTACATACTGCTTCAACCATTAAGTGCTGTTTTTCAGTAGTTCTGGACTAATGCAGAATTTCTGCTCTATCCAAATACAGAAAGACTGATTTTTGGGAGTTCTTCCACACTATTTCAGCAGCCTATACTCAATGCAAACTGCTGCACAAGATGAGGATGAAGTGTGAAGGCTGAAACAAAGCTGGAAAGGAGTAAATCTGTTTGGTTAATAAACACTTTCATATCTTTTTTTTTCCCTTCTTTTTTTCTATTAATTTTTTTCTTTTTTTTAAAGCAACACTTTTCCACCATCTTCTCCTTTAATTTCTTTTTTTTTCAGTATCAGCAATTCTGTCAGCTTATAGTAATCAATGGAAACTATATGGCTGGTCAGCAAAAACAGATGCAAAGAAACTGAACTAAGCAGCACATCTGTGTTTAGCAAAGAACCTGACTAATGAACAGAAAGAAGATTTTAAGATCTCTAGCCATAGAGTATCATAGCTGTAATCTAAACAAGTGCTACTTAGTATTTTCTTAGATATACAATAATATTATTTCCATGATTTTTTTTTTTTTGCTGTTTTGTTAAATGAGTAGGTAAATTAATGCTTCTGCTTTAGAAATTTTAAAATGAGTACACTACTAATTCAGTGGTACTTGCTCCAGCTGGATTGTACCCCATGACAAGTCTCTGTCTGGTGTTGACTCAGTTTTCTTTAGTGGCCTTTTTAAAATTGGGTATTGCTATTCCCTCCACCTTTTTGAAATATGCAGACCTTTCCTTCCCCTGCATACTTTGGCTGTTGACCTCCTAAGCTTGAGGGACAATGGCTTTTTAAATGCTGTAGCATGCATACTATATGCATATGAGAGAACATCTTTTCCTGCATAAGATGCTTTTTTCCTATAGTGAGAATATAGCTCAGCCAATATCAATCTGTTTCTTGTCTGCAATGTAGATAAGATTGCTGGATGAGGGAGAGAAATTAAGTCACTTACAAAAATGGATTTGCCACAGTGAACTATGCAGTAAGGCTATATTCATATCAGAGACAGAATACATTACAAGGCAACACACAACCTTATGCAAAACACAGCCTTCCTCTTCCACAGGCAGGAATAGTACTTTGGTCTTAATCTTAAAAATGAGATGCTAAAGACAGGATGCATAAGGTAATGATGGAAAAGGATGATACTATTCAAGTGTCATTATACATTAGAGATAATAAAATAAAAATTGGATCCACGAGTAAGGAGAAAGTATGCCTTGCTTCACTGGTGTCACAGGCTAAATATTTTAGAATCATAGCAGGTTCCTCAAAGTACTAAAATTTTGGTTTGTGTTCAGATGCTTTCACACGACCAAATCTTATCACCTGTTTCTTATTCATAACATGTGGGGTAGACACGTATATCTGAACTAGACATCCTCAATTTCCTTTATAGTTAGTCAAGCAGACTGTGTACTTTTAGGGTACACCTGACTTATTTGAAACATCTACATTGGAATGACATGAATTGCACCCTAGAAAGGCATATTTCTGTCCAGGGACTATAAAAGGAGACATGACGACTAGCATAGATACAATTACCTGCATTATAGATGTATATTTGGTCACATGGATTCACTTTTCCTATGAATTTATAAAAAACCCAGGTTGTCACCTTAAAACAGTTCTCATATTTCTGTTAAGCTATGATTTAGCCGTCTCTCAGGTAGAGTAGGTTTGTCTCATACATTGTATTTTTTCACTTCTTTTGAATCACTCAAAAGAGCCTTTTCTTTAGAGTCAAACAACTTTGCATTAAGGTATATTCCTTATTTCTGATGTACAGAAATTTCTGGTAGTAAACTTTCATTGGTTCTGTATCATCCCATTAAGTTTAATCACCCTGTAGTACTTCCAAACAGTTGCTTTAGATTTAATCATTGTTTTACCATGAACAAGACATGCTCTCTTTCTCTTCTCTGCATTCTCTAAAGCAACCAACCACCCCCTGCCCCAGCAACAGAGGGTTAAGACTCAGGAACACATTACTGAATTTGGACCTAGTATTTTGGGTCAGCTGAGTGAGGGTAACTATCTGTACCTCAGTGTTTGGCCTGACAAAAGATAAGATGGTCTAAATTTATACTGCTTTTATTGAGGGTTGAGCTCAGTGCAGTATCTCCTATCTGCCACAGCAATGTGTAGAAAATAACCATGGCTCAGTTAATACACCAGAACTTGTTAAACTATCATGTTGATCAACTGGTTTTGATCATGAATCGATGCTCTAAGAAGAAATTCTCTTGAAAGAAAGGAATTATCCTCATGGGCTTGAGTATGTTGCTGTTTCAGGGTTTTTTTCTACTGTCCTGCACTGATTGCTGAAATATCTATTTTGCTGTATATTATTACTCAGGCTTGTTCAGCATACTGGATTTCACACTCCACTTCTCTCTGAAGACTGGTGTTCTGAATTGTTTTCCTCTAGAGGGGGATTAGTTTACATTTTTCAAAATAAAATCCCATCTTTTGGGGTTACAGTAACCCTTCTAATCCCTTTTATACTTTTTTTTGCTACGCAATTCTCCCTAATTTGTCAGCATCTTCAGAAAAAAAAGTCGCTTACTCCACTGTTCCAGATTCTTAATGAATGTTAAATAAAACCAGATTTAATACTAACTAATATAGGAGCTCTACAACAAATAACTTTCTCCAAGTTCGTATACAATAGTGACAGCAATTGGCCTTTACTTATCACTCTTAATTTGGTTTCATTCTAAAGAAATGTCAGATTCTGTCACTGAATTAAATTCTTTTAAATATAGATATGAAAAATACTTTCTTGACTATGTGAATCTAGAAATATTTAAATTACCTTAAGTTTATTATTTCTGTAATTTCTTAAAATGTTGCTATATTCCTTGTTCTAATGTTTAGGAGGTTTTCTGATGACAAACATTTGGCATGCGTAAACACTAAAGCTTCACTTCCCAACCTCTACTTTTCAGAAGGAAAGTAATTAGTATTTTTGTATAGAATTTTTTTTTTCTTTTGAAGCACAGAGTAACATACATTCAGTGACATATGAATGCCTTTAGAGGAACAAAGATCTTTAATTAAAGAAATTCAATCGTTATTCACTTCAGGTAATAATAAATTGTGATGGATGCTCATCTCAAACCATTGAAGAAAATTTGTTTGGCTAACATATTAAAAGCTATGAAATTACTTATCACTGTCAAGGTATTAAGACTCTTTTGTTATCGCTTCCTTACAGATAAAGCTTGACTCTCCCCTTCTAGCAGTATATATTCAAGCTTACTGTGTCAGGCTGGTCAGCAAATCTAAGTTGCTAGAAGCTATTTTTTAAAAACAGAGAAAAATACACTATGGATGTTTGCTGTCAAGAGAGAAGAAAAACAACTATTGTACAACACTTTTTCAATGAAGGAAAAGGAGGCGAAAGGGCTTATCAAAACCAGTAACCTTGTAGAGAGCTAACAGATTGCTCTGATTTTGATCTACCTTAATGAGTCAATATATACAATTATATCTAAAGCTTGCAGCACTGCTTTGGGACTATGAGAGTTTGCTGCAGACACCATACAAACTATTATGGGGTGAAAGGTCTGGAACTGCTCTAGTTTGACCCTTATACAGAGGTGGAACCATTGACACTCAAAACACAAAAAGGAATGTACGACAAACTGTTAGATTTTGCCTAGGATACTTAATTGAAGACACACTTTTCCAGAACCAATGGTGTTACCTCCCACAACATGGAAATTAATTTCCAGTCTAGCACAAAAGGATGTAGTGAGTATATATATGTCTTATGGTTTAGAACCTTTTACACACATTTTTGTAATTGTACAGACTTTCCAAACTTACCTCCTCTATGGATAATCAAAGAAGTTTCACTTCCAACAGGACATTCTTTAAGTATATCCACTACTTCTGCATGGCTCAGGTTCTGTACATTCTGCTGGTTGATCTCAACAATGAGGTCACCTTCACACAAACCAGGACATCCCTGAATGTCTAGAATTTGCTTCACCCTCTGTCCTGTAGGACTGTCTGCTATAGTGAAGCCAAAGCCCTGGGCCCCTTTCACAATGGTTAAGGTCATGAGTTCAGCTTGGGTGGCCCCAGAAGAAGCCATTGATACATTATCATCATGGGCAGGTGGTGGGAATGTGCTATCAAGCTGACTATCTGCTGGAATGGAGTGCAAGGAGTGTGGTGGTCGATCTGTTACGTCTGGAACAGACTGAGAAGTCCTAGAAATGTATTCCAAATAAGTTTCATAGTTATGTCTTCCATTTACCACTACCGGAGGCCTCTCCATTACTGCAAGGGGTGGCACCATGCTGTTGGCAGGATCTTCAGGATCAAAGGGCAAAGGGTATCCACGACATAGCACCAAGTTGACACTCTGACCAATAGGAACAGACTGGAAGAGTTTGACTACATCTGCGTGGGTATGTCCAAGGACACAAACTTCATTAATATAGACAATGACATCACCTAGAAAGAGAAGAAAAAACAGTGACGACATGAGACAACTTCAGTTACTGTGCCTGCAGTGCAAATTTTTTTTTTTATGAGATAGAACTCTACTAAAAAATAAAATCAATGAGATCACCATACTAACTCAAATAGTGGAGACAAAAAAAGTAAAGTTTGTCTGCCAGCAAATGTAATACAAATAGACAATGACAGTACTATTTCTTATCTGTGGAAGCTCACAGCTGGAGAATTAAGCTGGGCTCAGACATACACCTTTTCTTAACCATTCTTCCCTATTTTTTTTGACTCTTTTCAGTGTAGTCCACAGATTACTTTTTTATAAGATACAACAGAAGTTTATTTGGAGGGTTGGTTGTCAAGGAGTGCCATTGTTTGGTGAAGAGTAAAAGGAAAAAGAAAGGAAATAGTAAGCACTCCTGGACTAAACAAATCAATTAATAGGGATGCAAGACTGCGCATGCATGTGCATAAGGAAATACTTTTTCCATTGATCATGATATTGACAGTTTCCTATTAAATGTCATTACTTGCCATCAGACATCCAGGACTACCACAGTAATTTCCTATTCTAGGCATGAACTAAGCTGTATCTTGCATATCATAGAGATGTTTAGTGGCATTTTGTTATAGCCATGATGGTTCAAGGACAATGACAGGACAAATTTTTTAGGTAGGTATAATAGGTTTTTATTAGAAAAATCTATGCATATGTCTGAAAATCAGTTTAATATTTCCAGCTAAACCAGCTGGTCAAATAAAGATACTACCTTTACCTCCACCTCTTGTCTTACATGTAGTACAGAGCTATCAGTCAGAGCATAAATGAAAGCAGAATACTTTGAGTCAACAGGCTTTTTATGGGTCTCCATATTGCTTATGCACCAACCAGCTTGTGTTACTAAAAAGTTCAGAAGTAAGTTCAAGTTCTTTCTTGTTGTCAGAATGGATCTATATATTTGTAGCCATAATTTTTTTATGGCATTGTTAAGGTGCATATTAAAATAAAAATGAGTAATCAGTATAAATGATATTCAGAATAGTTTGATGACCCACAGTCAGTTTCCACTTTAATAAAACAGTTTGCATCTTTATAACAAAGGAGAAGGATGTTTAGTTAAAGAACTCCAAAAGTTAAAGTATTTTTCAAAGTGATGGTTGTCTTATTATCCTACCATTAATTAGGAACAAGAAATCATTTATACAGACAGCACTGTGGGGTGTCTACAAGGTATACACTTCAACAATTGGCTTATCATAACATAATGTTTTTTAATGGTATTTGAAAATTCAGCAATAAAATGAGAATGATTTAGGGAGAATGAGGTGGTTTGTGTGGAATTGCTTCAAGTGTATTTATGAAATTATGTCTTTCAAGTACTTCAATCAAAAGATCTAATCAAGCAAACGGAGGAAAAAAGAGCATCATCAAGATGCCAGTGCAAGGGCTGTTTCTCTGTGACAATGAAAGGCAAAGGCTGTTTCTATGTGAAAACGAAATGGTCAATTCCCACATGATCAGCCTGTTTAACAGCCTGACAGTAATTAATTGAATATGGACAAATTGTGATTCAGAGAAAGATTTCTTCAGATGATGTCTAGGGAAAAAATGCTAAGAGAGTTTGTTTAAATGTTTGCAGATGTTATTCACAGAAACCTTAGGAGCTGGAAATACTTCCTTAAAAGTGCATCATAAATAGATTTCAAACTACAAGCAAAAGCAGTAAGGTCACTTCATAGGCAGTGCTGAAAGAACTCCAACGCTTCTGTCTCAAGCAGCTGAGAGTAAAGCAGTATTCAAAACTCAAGACTTAAAAGAGAAAAAGAAGGTACTGTACTAAATTATCACGGCAATGGATGCAATTCATTATGATTTGCTCATGCCCTGGTATAGAAAGATCTTACCTGCATTCTCATCCCCAGCTTCTGCGTTAGCAGTGAGGCTGACATTGCTCATAATAGGACTGATACTGTTCAACTGAGACCTCTTCAATGCATGTTCCTGTTTCAGTAGCTTATGCCTTAATAGTACCCTTGCAACTTTTAAATCCATGCGGTCTTTATTTCCCTGAGTGCTGGCAATGCAGATATGTGGTGGGAGGAGACCAATCTGTTCATCCTCTCTTGCAATACTTAAGCAGGGTGCAAAAGGAATAATGCATTTATTGTATTGGGCAAGTAAATCACTGTCTGTTTTCACCCCTTCACTTTACGCATTTGTACAGGATTAGCTATGATATAAAACTTAAACCAATATGTTTTTCATAAATCAGAAAATCAGATAAACTTATTGACATTACATAGGTCTCCACTGAAAAGAAATTAGCTTGTGCACAAACAGTGCAGTCAGGAAACACACAGGCCAAGTAGCCCCCTTCCCCAGTCACTAAACAGGCAAAACAGCATTAGAAGGTCTTGGGTAAGAATATATGACCCTGCATTATCCCTCACAAGACAGCAGAAAATTCTTCAAGATTTCCTGAAACAACATTTTTAAAGGTCTTTGTGGTTTCTGAGGTATAACATGAATAGCATGTCTAGGCATACTCTGAAGTTGTGACTCCCTCACAGCTGAACCATTTGGGACCCATAATGCTGTCCTGTCATACGGAGAACATACAGCTGAAGGTTGAGAGATGGGGAAAAAGGCATGAGGTACTAAGTTCAACTCAAAGAAATAGCTACGGTGGTATTAAACTGGGAAGAAACAGAGTTTCAGTTCATGAGACATGAAGGAGGAATAAAAGGGGTTAATTTCAGAAATCCTTCAAATAAATCTCTGGACTGTCAGAGTTTCTCCAAATCTAACTCATTTTCCAGGCTGAAAGTTCCTCATTGCTGACACAGAGAGAAGTACCCAGCATTTGGTGGGAAGAGAGAGATAAGTTAAGAGCATTACAGAACCAGTGCCATGCTAATGCAAAGTTCAAAACCTCTCTAATTTAGGAAAACTTCCTGAAATGTTCCTGTAGCATCTTTTCTGCCTGTTCTCTCCTGCTGCTTCTAATAATAATGGGTGCATATGGACAAGCATAATAGTGAACCCCTTTATGATTCCTGCCTGATTTTCTGAGCAAGCCATAGTCTGCCTCCAGAAATCACAGTTTCACAGTGAGTGGGTATCTTTGAAGTTATGCAGAACATTTATATTAAGCATCAAACTTTGCTTGGCTTTTAGAATTAAACCTACTAAGATGCCTGGAGCTTGCTTACAGAATTACAGAATGGTTGAGGTTGGCAGGGACGCCTGAAGGTTACCTGGTCCACCCCCCCTGCTCAAGCAGGGCCACCTATGGCAGGCTGCCCAGGCCCAGGTCCAGCTTTTGAGTATGTCCAAGCATGGAGACTCCACCACTGCTCTGGGTGACCTGTGCCAGTGCTCAGCCACCCTCACAGTGAAAAAGCATTTCCTGATGTTCAGAGGGAACCTCCTGTGTTTCAGTTTGTGCCCATTGCCTCTGGTCCTGTCCATGGGCACCACTGGGAAAGAGCTTGGCCTCATCCCTTCAGGTATTTACATGTATTGGTAAGATCCCCCTGAGACTTCTCTTCTCCAGGCTGAACATCTCTGTACTTCAACGTCCTCATTGTTGGATGCTCTCCCCAATTTAATCTTCCTTCCTACCCTATGAAAACTCTACACACGTCCTACCAACCCTATCTTACTTGAGACTGTTCAGGGATGAGGGAGACCAGGAGGGCTGGTCTATGGAGAAGACATCCACATGAGACTCTCTAGATGAAGTGGCAGGTTTGATAGATACCCAGTAGAGTATACAATAAATACCCTGTCCTACATTTCAAACATCTACACCGTCACAGAAACAGATTCTGCTGTCCGGCAGCCAACACCCAAATTCAGCATTGAGTCAAAGAATGTTAGAGAATACTGACGGCGACCAAATTTGTCAAACTGTCTTACAATTACCTCTGCTTTACTTAAAGCTCTTGCATTTAACTGACAAATTTAGGAACATAGGTCTGGAAGGGACTTCCTGGGTGGCTGAACTTAGTCCCCTGTTGTCAGATAGAACACAGCATGTTACACTTGATGAAATTTGATGTCCTCTTCACAGAAATATCCATTAAGCCCCAGAATATTTCCCTTCTTTAACTAGATTGTTTTGCTTATTAAAGTTTCCTGACCATTACTTATTTTATCATGTAGTGTTAATGGACTCAATGCCTGAACGCTTTGTTAAAGGTTACATTTTGTTATCTACATATTTCAAAGTAAAAACCAGTTCTAAACTATCATTATCTTCTGTTGGTTTAGTGACTGGGGAAGAAATCTGTGAGCTTCAACATCCTTTAATGACAGATTCTTACTTACATTCCTCTCTACAATAGTGTTGCAGAGTTAAATCTGACACCCTGGGGATTTTCCACAAGCATTAATTCTGCAAAAATACTTTTTTCACACTTCAAGTGCTTGATCCAAACAGAATCTGTTTTATTGACATAAGTCATGTCATCACAAATAATCCTAATGTTTCATGTAATGCTACCAGCTCTATTTCCCTCCTTTCTGAAGAACCTATATTATTCAGTGACCCCAGTTATTGTTTCTGCTATGTTTCTATTACCCCTAGAATGTCTGTATACACATCTTGCATTAGTAGGTAAAGTTCCTCCCTTTTCTTATGGTGTTCCCACCATTTGTCTACAAACACTTTACTTATTTCTTGTTATTATTGCTTTTTGCACACTCAGTTTCCTGGCTGGAAATTTTTATGGTACCTCAGTGAACTGAATTGCCTAGTAGACTGTCCTTATTATTTAGAATTCTTTAAATTTTGAAGTTTGAAAGCAGAGGAAAAAGTGCAGATTAGATCTTTGTTGTTAATTTAGGATCACATTCAAAATTTAGTAGAAATGTCTCCATTGTTTCTAATGGTTTTGGATCAAGCTCTTAGGATCTGTGTTCGTGTGCTTAAAATATGACAGAATGCTGTGATTTGGTGGGGGGCAGAGACAGCTCTGCTACCCCCCTGCAGCCAGCACAAGCCAATAGCAATGGAGCTAAAAACAGCCCACAGTTTTGCAAGTCAGCACAGGAAGCACTAGCTCTACAAGACTCAGGCTGCATTTTTTTTTTCTGCATTTATAGCCCAAGTAAACTCTGATAACTTCTCCAGCATTACTTATTCTCACTTGCATTTCTCAACCATATACTAAATTCTGCATATGCATACTTTGCATGAGCTTCAGAACTAGCAATACATGATTACTTTATTGTTGAGGCTTTCCCTTCACCTGCCCACCCACACTACTGTCATTACCAGCTATTTCTGTCACTTCTCAGCCATGACCTTGTCTTCTGTTTCTACAAAGTGCTGCAAGATTGCTGGTACTGTAGCCTATTAATAATAAATTCAGTGGTGTTAGCATGTTTCCAGTATTGAGATATAAAACAGGGGGTAATTTTAGTAACAATGGCACATGATCGATGGTCATGAAAGAGGTGAAGATTTGTTAGAAACAAGCCATTTTTACATGTGCACATACAGTTATTTGTAGCAGTACAGAGTACTAGTGCATGAGGGATCATTTAGTTAAACAGTAGCAGCCAAATTACATTCTGAAACTTGGAATGTTAACTTCCTTACACTTGCCCTAGGTGTTAATCCAGTGTGTTAATACGTAATTTTTGTTAAGAATGGGTGGAAATATTTCTTTGTATGTAAAAGATTTCAAAAGGTTCTGCATAAACAGAAATTCTCTGTTTTCTTGTACTCCGACATGCCACAGAACCCTGTAAAAACAATTTGGCTCTGGCTGCTGACATCTGCATGGCAAAACTTACAGACAAAAGATAAAACCTAGAATCCTTGCAGTTCATGGTAGTTTGATTTATCTTTTTTTGAAAAATTTGGCCCTACTTTTTGTTAACACTCATTACATAATCACCCTTATTTTTGAAAGAAAAATTACTGAATTATAATAACTTCTTAAAGGAGATTGCAGTGTAAGATGACTATTGCATATTAATACTGAAATACTTAAACCACCTGTCAAGAAAATTCTAACTTATTTCTTTTAAAAAGGAACACTAAATGAACTGCTACAACATATCAAGAATGTAACCTGGGGAGAAGCACGTGCATATAACTACAGCTACTGATTGGAAGAGCTAAATTTAAAATTGACCACTTTATTATTAGTTTTATAACAAGTTTATCTGATAGGTAATACTGCAGCAGCCACAGTGAAATGAAAAGAGCTGCTGGGAAACATAATGTTCAGCTGCCTCTGCACTTAGAAATAATTTCAGGACCACTTGCTGGTATGTAAGAACACTGAACAGCCCATTAAAATACCTCTGTTCATATTGGTGTAGGAGAATCCATTCCCAATCTTCACCTGGTACAGAATGTTTTACCCCTGTGCTGGCAAACTCTGCAAAGCTGGCAGGTGACCACTACGTGCAGATCCTCCTTTCACTCACTGGACTCTGGGAACTGAGGTTCAGTGGAAAAACTCAGGGTAACAAAAATTATTATTTACTAAAACTGACAAAAAGTGAAATTGAAATGTGTTTCTAGGCATTCAGACACTGAAACTTGCATTAGATAGGCCTAAATTTTCCTCTTAATGAAACCTGAGCAACAGGTGTAAATCAGCTGTTTGTCACATTTGAAAGCCAGTAATTCTACAAAGCACCATTGTAGAAGTGGCTAACTCAGACTAAAATCTGTCCCCATGATTGGAAGGACTGAGCATGCTGGCTCTGAACTTGGCTTCCTCTACAACGGCCAACAGAAGGATGTGACACAGACACGTGTCTGCAACTTTGCCCAAGAATCAGATCTGTTGAGTAAGCAGGTGCCATTTTTATACAATCACTTTTTCAGAACCCTTTTTAATTCTAGTGTGACCCAATGCACATGCCTAATTAAAAAGCTGTCTATTCAAAATTTTTGTGCTTAACCAGCATGTATCATGTAATTACACCCAGGCAGATGTGGATTAGTAGAAGAAACTATTTACATTTTATTTGTATTTTGCATATAGTGGTAAAAGCTATTTAAATAGAGGCATTTAACTTTTTTGAGGAGAGGAATAAAATACATTCCAAAAAAATCTAAAGACCTTGATTATTTGCTGATCCAGTAAACATGAAACATTGCAGATTAAAAACGTAAGTAAAGCAATAGCAAAAGAATACTTAAATGGATACTGCTCATAAAGTGCTAAAAAGCAGGCAAATTCTCTTCCTAGCTAGAGAGTTTTTAGTTCTTCAAGCATCTGAAAGGATAGCATGGATGTTTAAACTGCCAATTGACAAAAAAGTATTATTTAAAAGATGACAAGCAACTTAGAGGCAAGACCACAGAAAAAGGTCTTATTTTCAAGGCAGCCTTTTATTTACAAATTATGTAAGCCTGTTCTGTCTAGGTTTTGCTTGCAGGAACTGCTTGTGCATCCTGAAATGCCTGGTGTGAATGAACTGGGTGACAAAACGTCAGTGGATCTGAAGAGCAAGATAAAAAATGTATGCCATGTTTGCATAGCTATTTGGGATCACTTTGAAAGGTGTCACTGTGTGCAGAGGCTCATGTAGAAATGAAACCCCCTTTTTTTTTCTTTAGAAAAAGGAGGTCAAATTTTACAACACATTTGCTTTTGTATGCACAACTTTTTATTTCTGTATGCAGAGCATCACATTTATCTAGGTAATGGCTCCCAGGAGGAGTAAAGTAGCCCAGCCAGGCTCCCAGCAGCCTAAAGGCATAAGGGTATGGCAAAGCATGATGTAAATACCAAGCAGCCCGTGGCCCTGCCTGGGAATCCTGGCAATGTGCCACCTGTCCCCGGTGGACGATATCTTCGGCAGCATTGTTGACTGCACACCATTGCAACTGCTAATTCTTGACATAAACTGCCAGGAAGGAAAGAGGTAGATGAATGAGGTGAGGAACTAGATGGAGCATTTACAAAGAGGCTGCAGCACAAAGACAAATGTCTTTATATGTTGAAATATACATGTAACTGGGAGTTTTTAGTAACAGGCAGTCATGTTTTACTTGTGAACTGAAATGGTTAATAGAGGTTTTTTTCTTTCTTTGAGTAATGCTAGCACCATGAGGACAAGCAATAACTAGTCACATACTAAATTAGTATTTAGTGAAAGTAACAGCAGTTAGTTGGACACTTAAAAACATGTGCAAAGACAGATGAGTAGGATTAGTCTTCATGTTAAATCTATAGAGGTACAACTTGAAAGTTCATTTTGATTTTGCAGCTATTACGGTTTCTGAGGACATGCCCTGTAGCTGGAGTGGGCATTACTGCAGGAACTGGGGCAGTTTTATAACTCTGTTATCTATTTACTAAGACCATGATTTTCATCATTGTTTGATCTATACTCTGTTTTCCTTTCTACACTCACGAAGAGTGGTCATCCAGGTGCCTAACTTTAGCAGCTGACTCTCTGAGACCAGTGCAAATCTGATTTCACTATCAGTCAGGTCACTAACTTAATTTAAAGCTAAGACTAAAAGTTTGGATTTGTGGATTTTTTTTGTGTATTCATTGCTCATGCATTCTGCTGACCAAACTCAATGGGAGCTGCCAGCCCTCAGCATCTCTGAAAATCAGCACACTTATTTCAGAGCCAAACCATGGATGTGGAATCAAATGCCAGGCATGAAATCTGAAGGTGTTGCGATAATGTATTGTTTAGCAGGGTCAATCTGTTATAAAAACATGCATCCAAATGCTTCCCATGAGAAATATTTACAATTATTGTTGCCCCAGATGCTGCTGTTAACGCTATAAATTCACTCCCAAATTTTATGCTGAAGAATCTGATTCTGGCTAAATATCTTGTGTCCTTAATCCTGCCAGTTGTGATGAACTGTGTGCTCATTCACTGTTTCGTCTTACTTATTAGAGCTTCTACTGTCTTGCCAAACCAGAAATTCAGAGTATCTATATGGGCATTCATATTTGTATATATATAAATCCTCAAATCTTGCTGTATCTTGAAAGCAGTCAACTAGATTTACAAGATCAGTACCTTCCAGAGATAAAGACAGGCACTTCAGAAGAAGTCTGGATTACTACAGGTTAACACTTTTATGCAAAGTTAAAGACAGGAAGTGTTATATTTGTATCAAGCAGAATTTAGATATATCAAAACAGTGAAATAATTTCCAGTTAAATAAGTGGATTTTTACTAATAGTCTACTACATATAAATACCTCAGTGCATTTAAAATGGGGTCATCTTTGATTACCAATTCATTAACAAATGTCTTATACAATTGTATGGCTAGTATATAAATAATTTTCTACTTAAGAGTTTTATAAACGCCATTCAACCTTTAGGTTGATACATGCTTATCTTATGTATTACCTCTATATTATCTTTTTTGATAGTAAAATCATCAACATAAAAGTTACCTCTACTTCAGAGACCTTCTCACATCATTTCTATACCAAAAGATCTACTTAATAGTTTTTCAGGCATGTATAAACATATTACTTGCTTTAAAATTGTATGGCAAAGAGAAATAGTGGAGGTCCTTTTGGTTCTCTCAGGTTTTACTGTATTTTTGCAGGTTAATAGAGGGTAATGTATTATCAAACCGACCTTCCTTCCAAGCAAATGTTATCTTAATATCTCTAGAGCCTCTTGCACTGCCAAGCACTCATTTTCAAGGACAATATATTTTTATTCTTTGAAAATAATTTAACACCTTCACCACTGAATAATTTATGCTTTCTTTTCTAGCCCATTCCTGAACACTACCCTGAGTCTAAACTACAAAATTCAGCTTGCATAATAATTTCTTAGTGAGATGAAGGATCAAAATCATTAACAGAAGTCCCACCAAGCCCCTTCTTTAAGATTGCTTTGTAACACATGGGAAACTCCAGCCTTATAATGGTTAGGAAAAGGTCACTTTTCACCCTTATAGCTGCATGGCTAAGAATAACATTCTCCTTTTATGAAGATTATGCAATGTCCCACTAGCTATTATGCCTCCTTGTACATCTCATTCACCTTCTCTATTTTCTCTTTTGGTTCGTAAGCTTTCTGAGAGAGAGACAAGAATTTCCAGTGCTCCTGTATGGTTTATAGCACTGACGAGTCACAGTTTCTCTGTGACTTCATTTCCACTGCAGTAAATGTCTGAACAACAGTGACACCACTGCAGGGTAAATACTCTATCATTTTCCAGTGCAATGTAGATGTTCAGCTTAATGCTTTGATCCTAATACTTGCAACAAGATAAGTTGCATTATGGATACATTGATTACTGCTCAATAGTCAAATCTCAGATTTCATATATAAAGAGGCATTAATCCTCTGTTTTGTATAAGAACACAACATATCTTCATGTTTAGAAAATAATTAATTTTCTGGATGTTTGAATTTATTAATTTGTTAGTTAGCTAATGAATAAAAGTAAATTAAAATGGGTTATTAGGAATGACTGTGATCCTGTGTCCGACTATTTGTTTGGACTGAAAAAGCAGTCTCACAGTATGCCTGCCATCTCCTAATGTTCTCACTGTGAATCATCCCACAGGTAGCCTGTAGTTAAAAAGCCCTTCCCACAATGACCATTGTATCTAACTGTTCCTCAAAAGGCTATGACTTATTGTCATTTGCTTCCATACAGTATTTCTATCCTGCTCTTGACAAAGTAGGTGGTACAGTCTCTCCTGAGAGCATGCTGCATGTCTCTCAAAAATTGAGAGCAAGTTGTAGTCTCCCATCCAATTGGAGATAGTAGCCATAGTGACAGAAGGCAATTCATGGAAAATTTCTCAAGCATATTTTATGCACAGCTTACCCTTATTTGGCAAGCCTGAGAAAATGGTAGGAAATGGGACAGCCATTTCACTAACTTCCTTCTCAGAACTATCTGCTGCATGACAAGTGCACAAAGAAGGGTAAAAGTATGTGTGCAGGGATGCAGCACATTAGAGACAGGAGATAACTAAGGATGAGCAATGGATGAGCATGTGTGCTGTGGGATACAGGAACAGAAGGAGCAGGAGGAATTTGGGATGTGAATGCTAGCAGCAGAGTGCTAGAGAAAGCAGAAAAGAAACTGATGTGTGCTGGGTGCTTTGTTTTTCCCTGTCTTTAAAAATACCTTAAATTGCTCTGTTCCTAAGACCCCTATCCTGCTTCAGGCAGGCACAAAAAGCCTACATATATTGGTGAATCCTGCTCCAAAAATCAGTGTTTTAAAAAATGGATGGCAATTTGTATTACAACTGCTTCTGTTCTTTTTGCTTCTCATGACAGTTCAAGTATGAAATTATTAATTTTTCAAGCTTGTGTGCACACAATGCTCACATACATGCTCTGCCAGAAAGCAATTTCCAGACAAAAAACACAGTAAGGTGTCGACTGTATGTATGAGTGATTTTTAGAAATACAGTGAAATGACACAGTCATAAATTCCAATGGGGATTACAATCAGAAGAAACTCAGCTAAGGTTAAACTAAAAAACCTGAACAACCATAGGTATAAAAATGAAAGCAGTGCTTCTTGTCTATTTTAATTCTTTCCACATTTACTATAATCAAGAAGATACAAGTTCATGAAAAGAAACCTAAAATTGTCTTTATGATTCACTCAAACCAAATCTGGGGCTGCTGACACTAACAAGAGAGACATCACTATAAATAGTATTGTCCTACCAGCAAAGTTAAGCATGGCTGGGCAAATGAATTTTAGCAGGGAGAATGTGTACCTGTTCATAGAACAATAAACCAATTTGTAAAATAGAAAAAGCTTTTACAAGAATTGAAAACAAGGTACTAAATGTTAAAATTATGCAATATAATTATATTTTTCCCCCTAATTTTATACTCTTAAAAGTTTGCATATTATGTTGCTGGTTAATATTTAGAAGAACGAATCACAGCACTTTCAAACTGACAGTCCTTTAGCTTTTCTCAGCAAGGAATCTCCAAATTGTTTAGCCTTGAAAGATTTACATACATAAAGATGAACCAATCAATCAATGTATTTAATATCTAGTGAACCTGGAGTACTGTAAACTACTACTGAAACATTACCAAGACTGGATCTTCAGGGTTAATAAATAAGTGGAATTATAGTTAAGCACTGTGAAGAAACAAATTCTGATAACTTCTATCATTTTATTTCCATTGAGAATGAAACTATCCAGTCTTTTTATTAACACTCCAAAAAAATGTATATTATTATCCCACATGAGAGAACTATTGTAACAGCACTGCTAGCATTCCCACGGCAAGGAGTATTTGGATTAACCAGGGACAGTGGAGAAGGTTTATGCAATGAAAAAGTCTGACACTATGCTGTTAATGTCACGTTAGTACAATTATTAACACTACTTCTATGAATTATTTAATATGCTAGGGATAACTAAAGTGAAACGCTTCTCAATGTGCTTATATGTTGTATATGATAAAGACCATAAAAAGAGAGGACACTAACTTTGGTATTTGCATTGTCCATATTAATTTCCTTTGTCAGACTTCACTATCATCCAGCATTTATTGCAATGACCTGCGGACTAAATGCTGAATACCACAAAGCACTCATAGTAGAACCATCTAAAAGGTACTTTTGGAAAACAGAGGTATGCATATTTTCACACATTCATATAGCTTCAGCTAGCTTCAAAAAGAGTAGTTATTTAGGAGAACCAGCAGTCCATCTAGTCTAAGACCTGGAGAGTGTGTTTTGGATTCCAAGGCAATCCTGACTTTATATAACTGCAAGCATAGAAGTTTCTCTGGTGCAGTGTTGCTGATAACCATCGGTGGCACATTTTCCTCCAGCTGTGTTCACTTGGGCTTGAAGGCACAGGACAGCCTTTAGTCTGATAGAGCTGAGACCATCTGCCTCTATGTCCAGATTTTGGCTGTTGCTATCAGAAAGAGCTCCATAGCACCAGGAATTGCTTGAGGCCAGCCTAGCACAAGAGGGCTGGGAACAGTTGAACTGATAATGTCATTTATGTGACATGGAAATAAAGAAAAAAGCAAATACTAGTAGCAACGGAGGGAGAAACCTTATGGCATGGAGAAAGTGTAGGATAAATCCCTCCAATACTGGTAGCTACTGTCCCACATGCTGGCCAAAGAAGCTGAAAGGTACTTCCATGTTTGCACAGTCCTTGCCTTAGGATTTGCATAATCTTACAAAGAGCATGTTCCCCAAACTTATCAGTGACTGTGACCTAGCATTCAAAAAAAGAGTTTTTTTAAAAACGAGGCTTAGGTCCAGTTGCAAGTCTTCTGCATACACAGGGAAGAACTGCTTGCACATACCAGATGTGCTTCTCCTCCACTGGGATCCAGTCAGGTTCTACTTTGGATTTGAATTAAATGTTTTCCAAACTTGGTTTTTAACTGCTCTCTACATTTCTTCTACTGAAGGATCCTCCCCCTCCCCCAACTATGAAAAAAGTAGAAGTGTACTTGTCTGTATGGTTATTTTCATGTAGTTAAAGGCAATGTGCAAAAGCAAGACTGTTTAAGACGACTGATAATATATTCTTCTTTTTCACTTGCACAAATAGAATCCATTTGGGAAGGATGCTCTCAAGGCATAACAAAAATTTTGAATACCTAAGTAAGACCCAGATGTGCTCAGATACCAACAAGACGTGAAAGAGATTAAAAGCTGTCGCCATTAAAAGAGAAATTAGTTATGTGAGCATTCTGCAGTTTCCTCAAATCCCTCACTCTCCCAAATTAAAAAACAGACGTGCTGCCTAATTCAAACACAAAAATACGAGGTGTGCCTTCAGCTAATGGCAAATTAATACTGTTGCATCAAATTGACTGAAATGTAAAGACGTGAAAGAAAAAGGAATAAAAATTACATGAGCTTAATGTGATTTCTCTCTTTTCCAGCTAAATCAGTATTTAAAGGAACATCTAATTCTATCACTGATAGCAATATAATAGTAAGACTACAGTGCACGAGAATTTAAATTACTCTGAAAGAGTAGGTTCGATATATAGCCCATCCCTAAAAACTGCTATTGCAAGATGGCAGAGGTCACAAAGAAGTCACGGTAGCCCACGTCATTTCTAAGATTTAGGAGAAGAACTTGCTGCCACTGCAAGGAGTAAAAATCTTGCTGAAGTCTGTTGAAGCAGATGCAATTATACTGTATGAGGTATTATGCACCACTCTGCTTGTCAAGTGGATAGGGCTGCTTTCATGGTATTTATAGGCAGGCTATCAGGCACTGACTAAACACACTGACTTTCCCCTTCCAGTTTTTAACTCGGAGGGGTTGTTTCAAGTCTCTTTTATGGTATCTATTATATACCCAAAAAGAAAACTTTCAGATTTGGAAAATGATGGATTAAAGGATGTCTACATGCATACGATGTGTTTGCATTGTGCAAAGAGATTTTGAGACAGTCGTTATTGAGATACCACTTTATATTTTATCCTTTGCTTTACTGTGTTTGCTCCAGTCCCTCTTTCCTGCACTTGGTCTGGCTCTTCCCCTCAGCTGCATTCCACTTATGTATGTGTGTGAGAGAGAGAAAGAGGGTCTTGATGTTGATTTCCCTGGCCACTGCCACTCCTGCACTTTACTGTCAGAAGACCCAAATCAGGGAAAGCTTGGCTTTTTCTGTCAGCCCAAGATAAAGGATTGCACGAAAGTCATAGTGAAAGAGAATCAGCTCCTAATTCTAACACACACATGCAAAAATGAGTTAACATCTACATGTGGAGTTATTTGTACATGGGAAAGTCAAAATCCATATCCCTGGGACCAGGCTGATCACTATAAAAGTCACTGCTCCATGGCATGCAGCCCCTCAGTGATATGTCTGTAAGAATATTCAATATATTGAAATAATATTGAGTTCCTCCACCTTTCCTAGTTCCTAGAAACCACTGCATTTTTTTTTCTGAAATGGACTCAATTCTATGTTTATTTTATATATATAAATATATATATATATTCACACATGCATGTGTATATTTTTACAGAGATACACTTTCAGCACACCTACCCACAGGTATACATATATAAAAGCACTTCATCATACACATTCAACATTTGTTAGTATTATAAGCAGTTGTATATTACTATCTGTTTAACACTTTTAGATACATCCAGATACCTGTACTACATATAATATGCATACCATTGTTTTATACTGGATTATCTCTAACAGATTGTGATTAGAAAAAGTATGTATTTGGAAGTGTGACATAGAATTGGATGACTCAGGTGAAACTCTGACTGAGATTATGCCTTTGAAAATGGTTGTAGAGGATGTTGCTTGTAAAAAGACCTGGGGTGCTGGGTGGCCTGGGGGAGCACTGGTACCAGGGTCATTGCTGGAGCTCCAGTAAAACTGGCCCACTACATACACTACAAACATAGACATTGTTTACAAACATCAAGAAAATTCTTATCATTAGTAGCTTTGGTAAACAGAAAGTTAAGAGATAGCTTGTAAAAAGAGGTTATACAAAGAGCTATGTGTTTTCTGAGAATTTTTTTCTAGGTTGGAGTTAGCTAGAAGAAATTGCCAGTTTGTGGCAATTTTGCTGGAACAGTTAATTTAAAAAACCTGAATATTAGAACCATTATGGTTTTGTTTCTTCACTGAGTTTTCTTAATCTCATACTACTTTCAATTTGAACTTTAAAAAAAGTTATTTGCCAACAGTTTTGGAAAAATATTACTTCCAACTGACTTGAAATTACATATATTATGCTCTAGCAAAGCAGAATTCATTATTTTTGTAGCAAATTAAATGTTTAAAATGTTACAATCCTGCATTCAGAACTGAACAGACTATCGAAAGTTAGTATTTACAACACCGTACAGTTTAAAATAAAAATCTATGAGCTTCGCACATTGGATGGAGTAGCATTTTTGACATGAATAATTGTTCAAGTGCAATTCTTATTATTCCTATTTCACAAAACAATTCAGAACTATTTTTTAAATACGTAGGAAATGCACTAGAAACATTTGAATCTCATATAATAGCTAACTACATTTCCTTCTGATGCAATCAAGTTTGGCCTAAAAATACACTCTGTCTGATATATAGAAAATAATCAGAATAAGACAGACTAAACAGATTGCTGAAAACAATCTACCAAAAAAACAGAAAGATTTTTTTGAACTCTGAGTAATGATGTTGCCATTTTAACCTGTCTGGAAAACAACCAAAGGTAAAATGATAGTATTTTTAACTTCTCTTGTCTATGTTAGAACAAAACACCTCTAAAATAAAGCAATGTTCTAAAATGATATAAGAAGTATGAACACATGAATGTGGTAAATATTTTGGCACCATGTTGTGATGGTCTGACAAATTATAATTAATGTCTCAAACATTCGTTAAAGAACTTTGGTGGAGAAAACGGCCTCTGTTAAAACACTGGTGTTTTGTGAACAGGACAATGTGGCCAGAGGAGAGGGCCCCATGGAGGGTGGGACCGCACTTCTCCAAAGCCACAATTCCTTATCTTGAGTGACCAGGAGAAGGAGCACAGTGTATACACCCGAGGAGGAGGCCCCATGGAGGATGGGACTGTGCTTCTATCTTAAGCAGTCATGCCAGCAGGGAAAGAGAGGCAACTCCGCAATGAACCCCCCCCAAAGCTCACCGACCAATTCCAGAGAACACCAGGAACATGAACTGTGCATGTCAAGACCACCGACCAACACACTATAAAAGAAGGGAGAATGAGTTCTCAGCGTGTGCCCTCCAGACCTGGATCTCTACGTTGGCTGGACCAACGCTGGACCCAGGACTGGTGAAACTCTTTTCTTCTCTTTCTTTCTCTCTCTCTCTCCCTTCCTTCTCTCTTTTCCACAGTCCATCCACCTCACCCTTTTAGACACAAACCGTTGACCAAGTCTGAGACTAAGAGCGGATCTAGCCGCCCATGAGCTCCTCTTTGAGAAGGAGTCCAGAAAGCAAGGGGGTCTGCTCTGAACCTTGTGACTCAACGGGAGGGCTAAAACATAAACCGTTGACCAAGTCTGAGACTAAGAATGGATCTAGCTGCCCATGAGCTCCTCTTTGAGAAGGAGTCCAGAAAGCAAGGGGGTCTGCTCTGAACCTTGTGACTCAACGGGAAGGCTCTCCTTCTGACACAGCTTCATGTTCCTTTTTCTGCTGCTTTTTTCTACATCTTCCTTCTCTTTTCAAACAGTGGCTTAATAACACACTGCAAGGTTCATATTGATAAGTTCACTTGTACTTGGGCAAGTTTAGTTAGGTTGAATAAAAGTTGATTGTTGTTTGAACTCCCGTGGTGTTGTTTCACCTTAATTCTGACAAAGGAAATCCACGAACCTGAGGCACTCCAAATTCGGGACGTGACACATGTCTAGCACTGCAGCTTTGCATGAATACCATGTGGAATTTTACAGAGGAATCTACCCCCAAACCACCTATTAATTATCAAGGTTAAGTACATGGGTGATGTCTGGTGCCAGTGATGAGGTCTGACGGCAGGCAGTGTCTGTGCTGTGGCGGATGCCTTCCTCTCCATTTGACTGAGGACAACCTGCCTGAGCCCACCAGGCTGCCTTGTGGTGCATGGACTTTTCTAGAGGTTTCAGCGGATGAAAGTCAGCCAGGCTCCATTGAACAAGATGGGTACCGAGAGCCCTGGCTGAGGCTCCGGCCAATAACAGGGCAATAATCCTAGTAACATGGTAGTGACAGTGGTATGATGAATGCCGCCCTGCACACCTAGTGTGTCTTTCATTTCCATACCATCACAATGATGTTTCTACTAAACTATAATGTGCACCTCTCCCTTACATGACATGAAAGCACTGTCAGGTTCCCATTACTACCTCAATTTCCTCTTTTTCCAGTTTCCCACCTCTTTCTGCTGCCTCTTTTCTCTGAACTGCCCCAGCGCGAAACCACCGATTTTTCCTGTGCTCTTTCAGTCCTTCACCATGTTACAGGCACCCCCAGCTCAGCCCTGCCAGCTTCTGCAGAGCTGATGGGTTCATGGGATTCAAAGGTGTGATTTCAGGCCAATAACCATCAACTGCTGATAGCCTTTGCTTACTGAGACTTGTTCTTTTGTGTATGTACAGCTGGAATAGAAAAGATCATGAAGAACAGTGCAGCAGCATAAGCCTGCATGCTTCATAACTCACTACTAGCCTATGAATAAATTCCCAAGGAACAGACCTATCAAGAAAAGAAGAGTTGTCCAATATGATCTGCCTTTTCCTCAGCAGTACCACAGGTGATGCTCACTATGGCAAAGAAAGTCTCAGTAAGTACTGTGTACAACAATGCTGATTTTAATGCAGAAGAAATTAGTTGAATACAAAGAATTTTAATTTACTTTCATTAGGAGATGAAGAAGAAAGCAACACATCAAAAGGAGTGAATGTGCCAGTCTTTAGAAGATCTATACTCACATCACTGCTCTCAGGCCTTTCTCGCAGAGCTCCTTCTCTTCTTTTCTTTAGTACCTTTCCCTCCCCTCTCCCACCTCCTTCTCCACACACACACATGCATACAAACACCCACTCTCCAGCCATCATTGAGCATAAAATTACTGCCTTTTGTCCCTGCCTCCCCGCAGAAGAGAAACAATTTGTCACATCTTCAGCTCCAGCAAATCTTAGTCCAGTTGGTTTTCTCCCAGTACTGCACCCAGCCTCTGGAGATGGGACTCTCTTCTCCCACCACCACCCAGTCACTCTCTGAGGCCAAAAGCTGAGACCTGGCAAAACTCCTCAGCTCCAGTCAGCGAGAATTTATCTAGCTGCTGTACACAGTCCTCACTTATCTGGGCACGACGGAGGAGCGGCGTTTAGGGGCGCCCAGCTCCGCCGCCATGGCCCCGCTCCCCCGTGCGATCTGCTGAAGGAGGAGATGAGCAGGAGAAGCGTGTGCTGCCCGGGCAGCTCCTGGCTGCTGCATGCACAGAGCATAGGGCAGCAGCACTGCGTCTTGAGCTCCACCTCCACTCGCCGACTCAGAATCAATATCGCACTTAGGTGACTGCTGGAGGGGAGAAGACTTTTGTGGGGCAGAGAGAGGAAAGGCTGGATGAAATTTTCCGTCAGCATTAACTGCATGCCCGCATACTGGTTTGCAAAGTGCTCCTTACGTTACCGAGAAATATTCATTACAGGTTTTTGAACAAACAAGCCGTTTTTCAAAAAGTCAGATTCATCAGTTACAAAGAGGCAGTTGCATAAGTGCTGGAATAAACTTTGCTCTTCTTAAAAAGGCTATGCGAAGAGCTAAACAGGGTCAGATGAGAGGCGCCTCCATGTTAATATCCTGATTCTGGCAATAGACGGCAAAAGATGCTTTAGGAGTGAACTCATAACAAAATTGCCTGAAATGTCCCTGCAACCCCCATTAGCTAAAGGTTCACAAAGCTCCTGGAATATGATTTATATGCCTGGAAATGTTTCTTCATGTCTAATGCAACTCTGTATATTTTTACTTTGTGCCATGCATCAAATGAGAAACTCAGAGCACTGACAAAAAATTGATCTACATGCCATTGAGCACAGATTTCTGGTTTAATGTATACCGCACAATTGGACATACACAGCACTGGGCCTAAGTATCTTAAGGTGAACTCCATTAAGCTTCTCTTCACTAATATTTGCAGTAGTTATGATAGGAGATGCCAACTGCAATAGTTATTGGACTTTACAAAGTTCTAAAAAGACTATTTCTCCTTTTGGATGTTAACTAATTTGTTCTAGTAAAGTGTTTGCTAATTGTCAAGAAAGATATTTCCCATTCTAAATACACAGCAGAAAATGTATCTTAAAAGTCATTACTTAATTTATTCTTAAATTTTCAAAGGGTTTAAAATTTGCCTTAAGTTTTAGCTTTAAAATTTGTTCTCAAAGAATAGTTAAAGGAAATGAAGAGTTGAATTCCTGAGCTCTCAGATTTTAATATAGATACAGATTGTATTTGGTTGCACAAATGTGGAGGCAGAGGTGATTATGCCTTCTTAATCTATTTAATTTTTAATACAAAATGAAAAAAATCTGAAACTCAGCAAAATGCTCACTTTTTGTTTTGATAGTTGAACGGTATAATAAAGCCCTATATACCAAAACAAAACAATTAAAAGAAAATCAAAGGTGGAATAGCTGATGATATTGAAAAGTACAGTTCTATATTATTAATTTTGTTAGTGCAATATAAAATTCTCACTTTTATAGAAAGAAGCTCTTTCCTCCCTCCTAGATCATTCTTCTTCTTAAGAAATAAGATGTCATTATTTATTGAATGAAATAGTACATGAGAAGATGCTGACTATTATTTTCAATGTATATTTTTGTCTGTTCATACAAATAGTCAAATCATGTGAGATAGATTTTAATTACGTTTGATAGGAGAAAAGTTATTTCTGCAACTGCAGTATTTTTGACAGCCACTGAGTTCATAGCACACTGCTTACTCAACTGGCAACTTGCAAAATTTACAAAAACTGCCCTAATAAATGTGAGGATTATAACAATATATTTCTCGTCTCCTGACCTATGTTAAGCATCCTAATAGCAGAATCTGCAGATTTTGTATGATGGGTTTCAGACTGAAGAATGAATTTATGGGCTTCCAAGACTAGTCATGCACACTTGTTTTGCATATGACAATATGAACAGTAAAATGGGTTAAAAGTGTGTTAGTATGTGACAGTGGACCAAAAAAAAAATCATTTAACATTTCTTCTTCCTTTGTATTTTGCATACTGCAATATGTATGGCACGGTTTTAGTATCCTTGTCTATGCTTTTGGCCTTTGTGGCCATGTTTTCCATGGAGTCAGACCTTGAATTAATAGGAAGGTGAGGCTGCACATACTTGAGCAGTTTGTGTTCCAAACACTCTCTCTGCCTTTTCACATTCACTCTTTTATATTTTGCTTTACCATGTTTCTTGAATTCTGTATGATCTCATTCTCTGCCAAAGATATGGCACCTCTGAGCACCAGATCTCCATTTACTCTTGTTACAGAGACCTAGACTGGTGGCTTAGTTTAATCAGAGTGTGTATGTCCTGTGTATATGGTTTGTGCTGCATTTGTCCATAAGACACAGGATCATTTATATTAGCATAGATTGTACCTGCATTATGTCCTCTCTTCCCCCCATTGCTTCACCTTTTGTTTCTGGGTTAAATACAAACATAACTGAATTGAAAACCTGGTCAAAGGTGAAACAGTTGGATAAAGAGAGAGTAAGTGCTGTACATGTGGAAGCTGGCATGGCTGGACACGTTCAGAGCTCAGCCATCTCTAATCAAACACGTTCAACTTTCTGTAGTCAGTGCTGGAAGAGTTGCTCTAACAGCTTAAACATTAGAATTAACTTACTACATATAAGCGGATCTGCTTATATACTCTCCCCTGCAGAAGACTATGTGGCATCACTTAAATAACCCAGAACTTCACCTATTTACACATCCAGTATTTTACTGTTTCAAAGCAAGCACATATTATCATTCTTAGGACTGAGAAACATACATCAAAACAGTGTCAAGAAATGTGAATTTCTTTCAAAATGAAGTAAGTGCCATAAACCATGCATACTATGAGTTGTCTCCTGGGTATAAATATGGATTTTATCACAGCAAAATGAAAGATTGCTGTTCTTTTCAGATTCCTGCTGCATTTCTGTGTATTATCTGGACTTGAAAATAATTAGTCTTTTGACAAGTCACTATAGGAAAGAAAACAATTTACATATATTATTCAATCCTAATATTGGTATACACTTTATGGGCAGTAATAATATTTGAACCAAAATATTATAAGTGCTGGAGATTAAAATGAATTTCTAATCACCAGTATACAGCTGAACTCAACCATCAGACTTCTTATAACGTTGTTTGAATAGTTAAATGAGAGAAAATTAAGCCTATTAAGTTTAAAAGGGTTTTTGCCATTTTTTTGAGTATTCATAAAACCACAAGTGTGAGCTTTGAATTAGGTTAGGGGAAAAAATATCCTTAAAATTGTCAGGAAACTGTTATTACAGTAATGAATCGATCACCGCTTGCTGTAACAGATGATAAGGAAAAACAAAGGAGTCTATTAACACACTCCTCTTAAGGCACTGAAGGAGGAATGCCATTGTTTAAGTAGGCATCTAATGTACTTCACAACAGCGTTGGGCATTTGAGATGTTCATATGGGACTTGCAGGTACAACACAGGACTTACAAGAGAGTGCTGCCTGGAGGGGCAGGAGGAGGTTGGGTGGGCTCTCTGGCACTTTTAATGGCAATGGACACCTATGTTTATGCAACTGAATAACCCCCCAAATGTTGGTAGTCTCAGATGTCTGCTGGAGGCAACCTTTTCCTCCCTATTAACACTGTATTTGGGGATCTATGTTCCTTAATGTGATGCTCTGAACCACCTCGAATT
>JANZLQ010000005.1:13001754-13022321 GCA_026212715.1 Elanus axillaris | reverse complement strand
AAGCTTTAGAAAGAAGATTCCCGAAATTTCTAAATTATGGCAAACTTTAGGACTAAAACCCAACATATGGTGTCAGAGACCACCGAGTCCCATTTGTACTAGTAATGCAAAATGAGAATCATCTCGTGAAGTGAGACAGCATGTGAGGTGAAGACAAGAAGTTCTGAAGAAATTTTTTCTAATTATTCCTGTGACTTAAAAGAACATACTGCCCATTTTCAGAAGCATTTTGAAATCCAAGTTAGATGCTCTGCTGTAGTTGCTCTTCCAGTTTGTATAAATAATTTTAATTGAAGACTTCAAGGGAATAGCCAAATCACAGGGCCAAAAAGAATCAGTAGCTCTCTTCATACGTCAAGGAATATTTATGCAAAGTGGAATGGTTTTAATAGGAAAGATTTGTATGCAGTGCTTAATGAATGCTCAGTAGCTTGATAGATAGGCAAGATGGACTCAAGCTCTAACTCCGTATCAGGCAGAACAGATAGTGACATATGGATTTTCTGCACCTCAGGGAGAACAGAAGGCTACTGAGTACCACACCGGCCAACCAAAGAAATCTGACAAGATGCACTCAAAGACCTCAGATGTAGACAGTAACAGTGTGTGGTATACAAAATATGGATACATTTTTTTTAGTCTAGGCTCATCTCTGTCCTGGTTATCATTCAATGAGTACCTAACAATCTGGTGAGTGCCAAAAGAATAAAAATATGAAGAAAACACTGAAATAGGAACTTCATGGAGATTAGAATTCAGTAACTTTGTGACAGAAGTGGACACTTTTCCTAGGTCTTTGGTTAACATAGGAAGAAATTGACAGATATTACTGTGACCACTGTAGCAATATGAAAGCAATAGAAACACAAAAAATATAATACAAAATCAATGTTAGAACAAATAGCACAAGTACTAAAAATTTCTAGCAACCTCTATGGTATCTTCTGGTCTATCTATTTACACGTAGAGTTCAATGAAATGCCTACTTTAAAATATGAAAGAAAGGGGGATTGAGAAAGAATATCTTTCTGCTACCAAGTTCTTAGTTGCTATTAATATTCTAAAATGCATGTATTGTTTCTACTGTCACCATCAAGCATTCAAAACCACAAGTCATATCCCTTCCCCCAGCTAAAGTGATAGTCTCAATACATGTATCAAATAAATAGCAAAATTGGTAGGTTTTTCTGTGCTTTCTGTTTGAAACCTCTTAAATATAATGTGGTCATACTTCAGAGCTTTCCTCTGCCACTAGGGGAATAGAAATTTTTATCTTGTAAAATTTAAGCTAAGATTCACATTTAGCCACCTTTAAAAAAAAAAAAAAGTAAGAGTTGCACTTTAAATAATTCTCATTACATAGAAATTCAGGATAAAATTGTGAGGACTAGCAACACTGCATCAGGCTACCTTGGGATGATTCTTAAAAGTCAGAGTTAATTTTACCTAAACACCTCTTGAACAGTTTTGACAGTAGTTATATGACATATGGCAAGCTTTTATAGTGAGAAATATAAAGTGGATTGAATGTTTGCTGCGTACTGCATAAAGGAAAAAAAGTGAATTGCAGCTCCTAGATGCCCAGTTGTCTCAGCTACGAACTAGCAGGGCATCTATTAGCTCCATCCTCATGTGGGGTGTAAAGATCACAGCATTCACATTGCAGTTCCAGTCTCAACACCTTCTCAATCTCCTCTTCTTGAAAAGCCAAATTATATTGTGAAATGAAAGAAGACTGGTTTTGGAAAACCAGGTTGGGGTTTTACCAAATAGTTATTCCTGGTTTGGGTCACAAAAAGGAAAATGTAACCAGCATCACTGGTGAAAGGAACTGTAGGTGTCACGGCTGAACAGAGAATGCAATGATTTTGCTTGTACATGATGGAAACACACTGTTTCTGCTGTGTTTTGCAGTTTCCTCAGCTGCCTGTGCTAGAAGATGTAGGAATACAAACAATAAACATAACACAAACCCACACCGACTGGCCTAACATGGGTGCGAAAAATTATCACTGTCCATGATGCCTGAAATATTTTTTGTTATTGCTGTTAGTTACTTTCCAAACAGTTAATTTTCCTTCTCTTAACTCCATGGGATTTATAGCAACATCTGGTGAGAGAGATCTTTGGACTTAGCTAGGCTGAAATTGGGAGACAAAAGACCACTGCCAGTTCAGATGCCACAACCTGGCCTCCAAACAAAGCAGGGGTGTTAAGGGAGGCTGATAACACAAGCTGTTTCCATGTATGCTGCTCCACTCTCACAGACCTGCCATGTGGCATACTTGATGAGGCCTTGGTATATATTAAGAGTGTTTTAGCCTAGAGATGCATAAAGATAATGAAAAGATAGTCCTTCCTCAGCAGTCCAATGAATAGCACAATCTCTTGTGTTCGTAATGTCATGCCTTAATTTTGGGAGGCCAGTCTTCCTGGTGCCACTGAATGGGGTAGTGTCAGGCAGGTGAGCTAACAATTTCAGCCAGCTTCTGGTATTGTGGAAATGAAGTCCTACATACATGTTTAACCAGTTCTTCACTGAAGTCCTGGTCAGTGAATCTCTTGAGATGACAACTGTGGTAAAACAGTTGGCTACCAGGGGGAGGGAATATTGTAAAAGAGAATATTGTCACATGGATCTTGACTGATAGCACGTGAGAGAGATTTGATCTGTTTGAAAAAGAAGATACATACAGTGGTGTGTGGTCATGATACACGGAGTCCTTTAGTGAAATTCTGACAGTATTCACATTCCCAGATGACTGCCAACACTTTAAAAAAAAATAAATTAATGTACTTGCTTCTTTGGATTGAAGGCATTCCTTGTTCCTTCCATATATGGTTCAACTTTTCTGGCATTGCTGAATCTGGACAGCTTGCATCTCATCTGATCTGACATTAGGTGAGATAATGGTTTGTTCATCCAAACTGACAATCGACAAACAGGGAACAGAACTAAGGATCTGTTTGAACTTGTAAAAGTGCATCCTTTTGCAGATGTCACCAATTCCTTCTCTCTTGAGTACCCTACTTTTTACAGAGATTGTGAGATATTAGCCTTACTGTTCAAAAATATGCATGAATGATGACTACAGAATTATTCCCTAAGCCTAGTGACATTGTAGGGTCAACCACCTGATAATTGCTTTAGTGTTGCTCTTAATCAAGTGAATAACAACATTCATGACTTTGTAGATCAACAAGTGTGCAGTCTCTCCAATTAGCTAAATTTTACCCCAAGTTTTACGTTTAGAGTAACCTCAGCTTCTTGAAAAATTCATCATGTATAGAAGACTGTTATAGTTCTTGACGGTAGGCCCACAGATAGCAGCAAGGCCACAGGTCATTCTTTCCAGTATTTCTAACAGCTGGCTCATTCCCTCTGGAGATCTCAGGTGCAGTAGAAATTCTGAGTGGTAAATGTCGGTCTGATCTCTGGAGTCTAGATCTCTAGTCTCTAGGCTTCATCCCAATGCAGTCATCTAGAAGTGGTTGATGTCTACTCATACGGTAGATGTAGACATCTGTCTTTTAGACTTCTGTATCTCTTAGCTGAGCTTTATCTTACATTTATGAACTTTTACCTCTGGAGCAGTTTAACTAATATAGTGAAGCTACCATTCCTGAGAGAACAGCATCTAAAAGAGCCTGAGTCTGCATTGTTTACAGATGATTTAACATCTTGGAGCTGACCATGTGTATGCTTGGCTGATGAAATGAAAGAACATGTTTCCCATTCATTGGTTCACACTGTTGAGCTATGACAATTCATCACGGATGTATACACATTCCTGGAAAGTTCAACCTGCAATGACCATAGCTATTCATTAGTTAGAAGGGTCATCAACTGACTCAATTAAACCCTTGTGCACTGTGTTTTTGAGCTGTTTTCTGGAAACTTTCACCAAAGGAACTGGAACTTGCTGAAATGCGCAGAGTGAGAATCTTGATTATGTGGGAGTGTTTCAGTTTATCTAGTCCATTGAGTAACGTTGAGAAAGTTTTTGCCTTTGCACTTTGAGCTTTCATCTGACTCAGCCGCAGGCCTAAATCTTTGTTTGCCTTAGAACAGCAGTCATTCAAAATCACTCACTGTATAAAAATCTTTTCATATAGATGCAGTCTCTTAACAGTGACATTCACTCAGCATTTTAATGGGATACAGGGGCCTCTTAAATGCAGACAGTTTTCTATCAGTAGCATGAAGCTTCAGAGAAGACAAAGCAATGTAACCTCTCAGGAAGAATGTGGTATCAGCTCCTAGGCTGTCCTGAGGTAGGCAGAGATGCTGTGGAGTTTAATGTTCATATCCAGCAGCTTGATTGAGCTCCAAATGCTAAAACATGTCCTAGGAAGGCATTTGCAGTATTATTAACAGCCATTAGCTCACAGATGCCAGATTTACACGAGGGCATAATAACCCTTAGGAATTCTGAAACATCTGGCAAATGGGATCAGGAATGTAATTTTGGCTGGTTTTGACTCATCCACTGAGATGTCATTCCTCTCTGAGTCTGCTTGTGAGGTTTGTTGTGGGTCTGTGACAATGATAGCTACCTCTCAGTGCCTGGCACTGAGTGGTTGTGTTAGATCACCAAGACCTCAGATATCTCTTGTTGCATCTCAGTGTACTCAGTTTGTCTCACTCCTTTAATTGTGTCGTAGCTTCACAGCAATGCCAAGCTGCTGTCAGGCAGCTGCTTCCATGTTCCAAGGGATGAAATCCAAAATCGTTTCATTTTGAAACCTGCAGGTGAAGTCACTGTGTTGTGATCATGTTAAAGGGTGATAATAACATCTTATATAGATTCACCCTTCTCTTTGAATAGCATTGGTATTTGACCCTTAAATTAGATTTGAGGGGGAGAAGTAAACCAAAGTTACAATATTAGGTTTTTTTTATGAGCTTGTTTCTTTAACAATTAGGATAAAGTATGGCATTTGTGTCTTCAGCATGTGGCCAAGATCAGGGAAGATGAAGATGATGCCTTTTCTTCCTTTTTCCCCCGTATCTGATGCAAGTCTGAAACACTAGGATTTTGTTTACCACGTGACCAAAAAAAGTATCAGTCTTGCAAGGGAAAGGCTCCAGACTTGTATTACAGCTGGGAGCACCAGCACCTGTGGTTACCACTTACACCCAGGCTGCTTCACAGATCATAGTGCCATTGTCCTCAGGCTTTCTATATGATGCTCTACTGCCACAACACGATATTTTGATCATTTATCAAAGCCTGCTATGACTGTGATCATAGCTGGAGTGCACATAAATTGCACAACAATGCACCATTTGTGTCAAAAGAATAAATAACATCTACTTTAAAAGCTCTATTCATCATCCAATGATGCCTATGTAACAAAAAAAGGTACATATGCAACTTCAAATAGTTTTAAAACATAAGATTTTTAACAGCTTTATGAACAAAATACGATTGATGGAACCTGGGTGGCTTTCATATCTTCAGTTGATTAGATTGTAAAATGGCCGAATAGGAAGAGAAATCCTACTTCAGGAAGCATGAAAAGGATTGGATATCAAGAAATACAAGCACTTTGCTGAACAGAGCTTTATAAATATTCTGACCTTAAATATCTTTTTTCAGTTTACCATTATCATATTTAGAAGTCACTTCAAATATTCATAGAAACCATGTTAGATGCCACAATCATTAGCCTGAGATTCTCCGATTACTTATACATCAGAACTCTGTCACTGTTCTCAAAAATTAAGACATTTGAGGCCAGAATTTATTCTGAGATGTAATTTTGAACATATCAGGCTCACACAATTATAGAGTGTTTATATATTTGAATGTACGTTTCTGTCTTGCATTCTTAATATACTTGAATCAATTACCTCAGAAAAATAATCCGTTATTTCTATGCATTTTAAAGCACATTTTCCCTATATATTCTCATCACAATCCATGACTACAATAATCACCATCATTAGTATTATGATACTCATATTCCATTTCAACATCAAAATTTAAGTAAGTTGCAAGGATACTCTCTTTTGCAGAGAAAAGAACTCCATATGAACAAGTTCACCAGTAACCAGCTCACTCTTCAGATGGATTAGCAAGTAACTATATTTGAGTGCTGGATCTGAGAATGCTAAACCATGGCAAACAAGGAAAATCTCTCATGCAGTGTATTAGGTAATATGAAAATATTAGGAAAAATGAAGTTCACGTTACTAAAATCTCCTGAACTTCAGAAAGTCCGTTGTATCCTTTGTTCACTTAATCAGCTAATTATTTTTGCCTTTGGGAACCAAATTGCATTAACTTAAAATGGCAACAAGAACTGAAAATTAAAAAGCTGTTAGACTAATTTTTTTTATAAAACCAAATGCCAGCAAGCTATATTCTACTTCTTTCTTACTTTTTACTTTTTTTATACAAAATATTTGTTTTTCTGTTTAGCATCAGCAATGTCATGCCAACTGTAATGTAAGACTTGAGGCAAATTGTGGGGTTTTTAAATAATGCTTTTCACAACATTCACACTTTCTACTTGCAAAGTCCTGGAGAGTCCTACAGAATAAACCAGAGTTCAGGGTGATTTATTCTGACATACAATAGTCCAGATCATTCCTTTGCTACTATAAAAGAAGGATGAAAGGAAATTTCCAGAAGAATCACTTGGGACAATTCCACCCACATTATTTGTGCCTATGTGTGTTTATGT
The DNA here is from genome assembly GCA_026212715.1 of Elanus axillaris. Taxonomy (NCBI): domain Eukaryota; kingdom Metazoa; phylum Chordata; class Aves; order Accipitriformes; family Accipitridae; genus Elanus; species Elanus axillaris. The sequence continues at coordinate 13,015,628 of JANZLQ010000005.1, read as the reverse complement.
GTCTGCCTCCTGTACTGTAACACACTAAAAGGATCGCGCTCTGCTGCTGTGGCCCATCACTGTGATCTGTCACAGGCTGGGCAATACTCTTTATCTTCAAAGTCACTCTGGCCACCGTGAACTTGGTTTTCTGCAGAGACAACATAAATCCCAAACTAGCATTTCTTCTATAAAGCCTTGGAGAGAAATGAAAAGAAAAATTATGCACATGTCCCGGTACCAACGTGCAGCCTGACTATTATCTGAGGAACAGGGACTGCTGGGGAGAGACGGTACACAGGGACAGGGCTGCATGAACACAGGACTACAGTCACTGGTAACCAGTTGCACCAGCGGAAATCCCAATTGGATCTAAAGAACAAAAATTTTCACCATGAGAGGGGTTAAGTATCGGGACAGGAGCCCACAGAGGCTGTGGAATCTCTGTCCTATAAACTTTTCTAAAGTCCCATGGATGAAGCCCTAAGCAACCTGGTCCAACCATGAAGTTAGCCCTGCTTTGAGCAGGAGGTTAGTGACTGGAGGTCCCTGCCAAATTAAATTATTCTATTATTCTCTGATTGTCTCTTCCTATGGCAGACCATAGCTGGCTTGGACGCGTTCATCTTCCTCCAAAAATGTTTCATCAATACATAGACCTGATGTGCCCTTACAAACCTTTAAGACAGTGGTTTGCAATCTTTATCAACATGCAGACGTGAAAATATTTCCAGTGGTGGTCCAGATCTTAAGAGCAGCTTTAAATCTCTCCAGAGTAAGTTTCTTTTATTTAGTTAGTTTTCACAGATTATTTGTTAGTAAGCCACAGATGCCTACATGTCCATATGCCATACTGAAAACTCTTGTTTTGATGTTTCTAATGAGAACAATGTTGGATCAGACTTAACTTTGATTATTTTGCAAACCCATCCTTTCCAAAGAAATAAATTTGCACTTAGTAGTCTGTGCTCTCTCTGCCTGTCTCCTTTTCTTTCCATGCACAGACTCCCCTTGTGTAAACAGTCTATAAACCAAAGAATGTAATATCCCAATTTTTATGTAGGAGAATGCAGAGATCTTTTCTCCCCTAAAATATTGTGAAACGGGAAAAATAAGCTACTTGGTTTATTAGAAAGAAAAATTACAAGCGAGTTTTATCTGAGAAGCTTATTTTTTCTTATAGAGCAGCTGTGTTACACATTAACACAGAAAGTTGCATGGAGAAATGTATATATTCATAGAGAGAGCAAGACTCAGAAAATTGTATCTCGTTCTACTTCTCATACAAAAGAACAGAGGAACCATGTTAATTACCTGTTTCCATTTTCCCATCTTGTGCTGCAGGCCCATCAGGAATTACACTCTTCACCTGGAGAAACTCATCTGGCTCATCCCCACCAATGATGGTAAATCCAAAACCCATGTTGCTTTTCTTAAGAGTTGTGCTGAGGAAAGTCCCCTTCAGCTGTGATGCATCACGGGTGAAGAGTGGTTTTTCTACATCAGTCAACACAAACAAGAAAGACAAAAGTTCTGATCTAGTCACAACACAGCGGGCACAGCAGATAACAATATTGGCTGACAGCAGGTGACAGTGTATGAAAACCAAGGAAATAAAGAGTGCAGGCATTCCAGGAGAAAATATTTGTGAGTTCTTGCATTAACACAAAGCTTAAAATGTATTTCTTATCTATGTCAGATCAGCCGTAAGTGGGGAGTTATAAATATTCTTTCATATTAGAAGTACATTTAGAAGTGGGTATTGTGTAGCTAAAATAATTGCAACAATAAAAATGATCTGTGAGGTAATTTTAAAACCTCTTTCCTAACCTATAAATTCGGCTTTGTCTACAAAGTAATACGTTCTCCATAATTTCCCTCCCAACCGCAATGAGGAAAATATCCCCCGAATATCTTACTCCATTTGTTAACAAGCAGTGCTACATATTAGGCTAGCTTTTCTCTCCAAACATGTGGCATTTTGGCATCCAACAAGCAACACACATAGCTGCTGTGCAACCTCCGCATCCCCTCTCCGCATGCCTCGGTGTGCAGTGTGGGTGGCGGGGGCTCCCCGTGCCTCTCTCCCGTGCTGTGCTTGGTGAGGAAGGGTGGGAGGAAGGTGCAAAGGTTGTGACTTCAACTGCTCTCGCTAGGCCGGCAGCGGCAGGGCTGGGCTGGCCGGCAGCGGAGGACATACCGTGCAGCCCGCGCGTCCCGGCAGGGTTGCGCCGGCACTGGGACAGGTCATTCACGCTGCGAGACCTCTTGGGAGCGGGGCGCAGGTGGGCGAATTTGGGTCTAGGTAAAGTTGATGAGGAGCTTTCTACTGTTACAAAGGAGAACAAGCCTCATTCTCTGGCTATAGCCTTATGTTAAAGTTTATTTTTCTCTACCAATACTGTTTGCTGCTCACACAGCTCATTTTAAGCACATTAATTTTTACGTTACCAAGAGGCTGTATTCCTGTAAACTCCTATAACACGGCGCTTGAGGCTGTTAACTTAATTGATGCTTGCTAGATGAGCTAGCTTAGAAACATACCAAACATCAATTAACGGTAATTTAGAGAAAGTACAATTAATTATTTCAGTGTTGCCAACCTCTGGTGCTCGAGACAGTCATACATTCCCAAGAATAGCATTTATGATTTTATTTAGAAAATTACTTTGGGGCTCTTATTGTGCTTTCTGTTTCTCAGCCTTTAGGAAACACTAGGATCAACTTTTCTGTCTTTTCTCTGCGCCTCTGAAGGTTACAGTATTTTAGGTGGCTCATGAGTCCTGTGCAACTTTGGGAGCTCAGACATTTAGGGGAGAAAAATGCTAGGAGGTAGGTGATAACATTGTGAGAATTGGCAACACTACTCTTTCAATCAGACTATGATGAAATCATTGTCACATAAACAGGAGAGCAGGATCTTTCATCTTAACTAAGATAGCTGACACGGTACTGTACCTCGGAAACCTTGGGCCTGCATAGGCTTTGTTCCAAGTTCTGCGTTGGGCATGTTATGCTGCTGTAGCTTCCTTTTTGCTTCTAGGACAGGGTTTTCAAATTGTGTTCTTCTATTTATGTGGCTGGAAAAAATTTGGTTTTGATTAAAAACTGGGTTCAGTTGGGGAGAATGATCATTTTCACAGTAGGATGCTGTATGTGACTTAGGTGTGTGTGGTTAGACAGTGAAACCATTATGAATCCCCAGTGGGCCTGAGCATGTCCCTTATGCTCCACACAATTTTGTTGGGGATGAGAAATGCACAATCTAGTGTGCTGCATAATGAACAGCACTGAGAAGTGTCCTATCATTTCAATATGCTGAACTCTGCTACAGACAAATGGTTTTGATCTATGGGACTACATATTACATAGCAATACTGCTGAAGCATGCTCCAGTGACAGTTTTTCATGTCTTTAGCACAAGCATTGTTCTGTGCATGATTCAAAGGATCTGAACCAGTTTTGTGCATTATTATCGATTAGCTGTAAGTGAAAGAAATGAATCACTTACAGAAAAGGTGAAACCTAGAACACAGAGTGCTCTTATGGTCTCAGCTGAGAAATAAATCTAACATAGGAAATACACTGAAGATGATTTCTTTTTAATTCTATGGTATATATCTGCTCAGCTGTACGGAAAAATTGGATGTTGCAGAAACTATCAGTTGGTAGATTAGAACTACATAGATAAATATATGAAATATAAGAAAAGTTAATGCACACATTTTTTTCTCTTGATGTTTTACATTTCCTATAACAGGTCAGTAAGTACATCTCTGTCATTACACCACTGATTTTCTGTACTGTGTTTAGAACTACTATCTTAACTACATACTTTGATCTTATCCTTGATTTTAATTCTTTAATTTAAAGCATATGTTTTATCAATCAATGAGTAATCCTACAATCCTGTCCTATGATATGTTTCACATGTATTCTGAAGAAGGCAAAACAATTTAGTAGGCTGCACTGAACAACTCTGCAAGATAGGATCACAATAGGATCACAACCGAGAAAAGGGGCTTGTGCTGCAAACGTTGCTCTGGGGAAATAAATATATATGTACAGAAGGGCAGGTTTTCAAACATGTCACTCCTTATTTGTTCTCACTGAGCTACTATCTGTATTGAGTTCTTCTGAAAATCCAATCCCAATCATGGGCTTTAAGCACTTGGAGAAGTGACCTGGGAACTTTTGAAACTCCAAGATCCTAAAAAGGGTTGAATATCTTCAATTTATATTGAAATAACCTTTCATGCCACATTAAGCACTTTTGAGGTCCCTTGGGATTCAGATCCTACCACTGCTTCAAAGAAAGTAAGTGGAATTGCCATTAAGAAGTGAGGTAGAACAAAGGCAGCAAGTCTTATGGGAGTGCAATACACTTGGAAAATAAGGATTTAGTAGCCAGAGCTAATGCAATGAAAAGATTTCCAGTCACGTAAAAGAACATTTGATTTAATGAAAGGAAGTAAATGTGATAAATCCTGGAGTTGTTACTTTGTTAACATGGCTATAACTTATCCAAGTGGCTGCTAACTTATTCTTGTACTCTAAAATTTTGATTAATAGTTTTCTTGTAATTTTTAATCTATGCTGCAGACAAAGCCCCTTTTATTTCTTTCCTTCTTCGGACAGGCTGTTTAAGATTGTAGACTTTCCTTTCCTAGACTTTTGCTTTCTAGTTAGACCATGCTGTAACTGTCAGGGTCTTCAGAACCTTAGTCTATTGCAAACCTAGAAATGTATGATGGAAGGGAGATAAACTTCATCAGTTAAAAATGGAGAAAGATAAGACTTACATGCATTAAATAGCATAATTATGAACTACTAACATAAGTGTGAAAAAGGTAATTTTCATGCTACCACCTATCATGTAATGTATTTCAATATTGTAAAGGAAATACTACTTTTGCCATGACACAAGGCAATGATGAAACATCTTGTGAAACACTATATAAAGTTCTGATCATCCATGACAAAATAAAATGAATCCATAAGAAAAGGTTTTACAGGAAGACCAGTGAAAGAGAGAGTCTTCTCTGACATAAGACCAGAGGAGTTTTAGCTTTTTATTCAAGCAGAATTAATTCTGATATATAATTGCATTCTATGAATATATTGGGAAGTAAATACTAGAATGTATTGAAGATGTCAGGATTTCAGACTTGAAATCTGTAGGCTTCTTAAAAGCAGAAGTGTGAAATTATGAAACAGCTTCCAACAGCAGATATGGGGTAAAATATCTAGCTTGTTTTATGTTAGCATTTCATAAGGTTAAAACCAGGGTTGCTACACAGTGGGTTAATTGTTTCAACATGGGGATCATGTCTCATTTTAGAGGCTCTAAAGTATCCTGCCCTGGTCTTCAGCTGCTCTTCCAGAAGTGCATGGGTTTCCCATAGCTTTTTTGCCATATCATGCAGGTATAATGGATATCCAAGATCATGCTACAGACCTGCATTTTGGACCTTGAACTATGTATGGTTAATGTCATGCTATAATTGCAGGGCACATCTCAGTGCCACAGGAAGCCTCTTGCAGACCTACGTTACAACTTACATGTCATTCTGTGATATAAAAAAAATGGGATTTTAGCTAATATAGGATGTGTCCATGGCTCAAGGAACATCAGTTCCTCTGGTACTGACATGACAGCTAGAATCTGTTTGTTATCCAGTGCCTCTCTACAGTTTCTAGGTAGAATTTATGTTGTGGTTTAGACCATTTACAAAGAAATGTCTTCAGTAATGGCTATCTTGAAAATGACATTTTTGTCCTAGCAGATCAGATAGGAAGACTTGCTCAGGTACTTGAAGCACCTCAAGTTGTTGGTGCAACCTTAATAATTCTTAGCGTCAATTTATTCCCATATTTTGAACTGTTTTATGGTAGCGTGGAGTCTCAAAAGCACGTGAGAATTCCAACAAATTCAAACAGCTGCATTAAATATCATGTCCAAGAGGAGTCAAAGAAAAGAAAATTATGATCAGTCATTTTTATCAGTCAGTAACACTGGATTTATGCTCCTAGACTGATTAGACATGAAACACCTCCCTTTTATGCAATTTTAAGTGCTATACAGCTTCATGGCTAAATCAGAAAAATTGCTACTGATGAGTTTACCTGAGAAAGAAGTTATTAAGCTAAGTAGTTCCCTTGAAAGGACATTCTAGCCTTTCATCTAGCTACTTCAGCTGCATACAAAATAGGTATTACTAACCTAGGCGTTAATAAGGCAAGTCAAATGAGAGTTTTATAGATGGTTACAAATAAGTGGTTTTGTGGTTAAAAATAGATTTTGGATGTGATCCAAAATGTATTGCTCATTGTTCACAGTATCTAATTCAGTGAGCATTTCTATCTTCACTTTTCTTCCTTTATTTTATACAATGCATATTAAATATAAAAGCCTAATCCAAATACGAGAATCCAACTAATTTCTCCTAGTGCCATTGTGGCTGTACAAAAGACTCATGCTGCCTTTTATTTGCTTTCTATTTCTCGGAACCCTGAATTTCCCTCTGCAGAGAAGAACGGGTAGTTGATGCTGCTGTCCTCTGTTAGCTTGCCGTGTGCTAACTAGGGACAACTCTCTGAGGTAGGATTTGGTTTTGGGCTGCATTTAGCTGTGAAGTTGAAATGCTGTCTCTTGTGCTATGAGTAGGTGCTGTTGCCACTGTCCAGCCTATAAGACATGGACACCATTCGGCCATCTCATCAGTGAAGGTGGCCAGGCTAAGTTGTTTTTGTGATGGAGTTTCATGCTAGATGTGCTTAAGACAACTGAAACACATTCTTAGGAGATTTAAGGGCAGTAATGCCTAGTATGCAAATTTTAGCTGGTGGCCGAGATACTGAGCCCTGCCAAAATGGTAGCATGTCTCAGCATGGGCATCAGCAGAAGGAGTTTAACCCATCTCCTTTTCTTAGCTACTTTAATGTATGGGGTTTTTTGGTAGTTTGTGACTTTAACTTTTGAAATTGTTGCCTATAACCCACCAAAGTAATTCTGAGAATCAGGATGTCTAACAGATGGACATTCTGATGCGTAACTTATTAGTGCCTAACTCCTCTTTACACTCACATTTTTCAGTTACTGATACTTTATAATGACAAAAAGACCTAAAATAAGTTTTTCTATTTGAGTAGCAACAGAGTGTTGCCAGAAATTGTAAGTCAAGGTGGTATATTTTTCCAGAATAAATACCTGTATGGCTAATTTAGCTGTTCTATTAAGGAGACCATGTCTGGAAATTGAGCTCTGTGTGCAGTTAATCATCCTTAAAGGGGGAAATAATCTTTTGGCAATTAGAATACTGGAAGACCCAGCACACTCTAATAACCACATTCTTTCCACAGCCCTGCACAGCTAAGTGCTGCTAGTTCTTAGTTTATAAATTAAGAGAAAATTGCATGAAAGTTAACCCATGTATAGCAAACACTTTTCATTTATGTCAAATGTCTACACCTTACAAATGAAGCCTGGACCTGCATAACAAGGCAAATGAAAATTTTAATAACTTCTTACACCTACATTTGTGCACGATTACAAGAGGAAGTTACACTGGAGACCTTATTTTTTAACAGGATTTGCAAATATGTTATGATTAGTCTTTATCAACTACTAGTGAGACCTTTGAGGTTTTTCTTTGTTTCTTTTTTAGCTTTTTCTCTGGTCTCAGAATACTGGAGCTGAGCATGGCTGGTCCTTGTAAGGTGAACCCGAGTCTCATTGCTCATCCTTACAAACTTACAAACTTCACACGGGATACAAATATTTCAGTGAGTAGAGTAAAAGCCCTTCTTTCACTGAGACTTTTAAAGGCCTGCGTGTAAAGTTGGACTGGACTTGAATGTGTGAAAGTTCATAACCTAACCTTTCATGATTTACCCACTTCTGTGACATAATTAACAGCGTTTATTGTAATTTGATTTTATCTAGTTAAAAATGAACTCATCTGTTGAATATTGGTAATAAAAAAGGTCCGACTGCCACTTTTTAGCATGAAAAATGGAAAGCAATCTTTGTTTCGAACTTATTGAGCTCAGACAGCAAATTAAAGTAAGCTACATTTTACTGACTATAAAACTCCTTATGAACTTAGCGTGGCTGCAGTTTTAATGCCATCCTGTGAGCATCTATTCCAAACTCTGAGCCTGCAATAGGTTTGATACATCTTTCCACAAATCTTATCTGTGGTAGGATTAATAAATTTGGCACTAACAAACAGCCTTAAAGTGTGTAATTGCATAATAACATCTGGGCCTGGTGCCTTGCATCTGTTTACCTGTGTGGATGGACATGAAATGGAGAAAAATGCTTGTTCCTTTTCTGACTCTGCAGTGAAGTGTGAGCCTCACTGGTGCCAGAATGCCTTGGGCTGTGCTAACAACCAAGAGGGGTCTCAGTAAGAGATTAACGCACAGGAATTGCACAACACCTGTTACTCACCAAAATACACTAAAAAACCACTGGGGCAGAATACTTACTCACACCCAGCAGCTGCATAACTGCACGTGCAGAAATCTTCAGCGGGGGATAAGTACAAAAAGATACGAGAACTTTAGCCCCTCGCTACTTGGGGACATCATCAAATAACTCAGGCATAAAGAGAGAGGGTAATTTAATGGCATTATGCAGGGACTTCACAAACTTAATTATCTTTTTGCTTGAATCTGGACTGACTAAGCTGATTTGGGCTAGGCAGCAAAGCAGATGGGGCTGCTGGCTCTTTCACCTGAGGGCAGGGAGCAAGGACGGAACAAAGAAGCAGAGCAGGTGCTCCTGCGTTTGGAGAATGAGACAGAAGGAGTCAGCAGGGCAGGGGCCAAACACTGTTCTTGTCTGTTTGTTTGCTTTGTAGGAGGGCTAGGGAAGGTACCTGGTCATCCACAAGCTGCTGCTGTTGCAGCAGTAAAGAAAAGGGAATCTTCATCTTCTAACCCTCCAGAAATCAGATCTTTTTTTGAGCTCTCTGGCCAGCCCTACCCTGTGCATGTTAATAGTAGCATACCCTGAGGTCTGGAAAAGCTGCAGCCCCAGTATCTGTCCAGTGTGGTCCTACAGTCAAAGCATTGACATGGATTCGAGAGATGAAGGGAACGATGTGACACTCAAACGAATTACTATTTTCTATGAAACAACTAGAATAAATTTATTGCTTGAGTGCCAGGATTTGAAATTGAGATTTTTAGGTCGGGGTTATCTTCTCTAAAGATCTCTCTTCTTTAATAAAAGGAACTAATGGATAGATCTTTCTCAGTCTTTCAAAGCACTGTCTGCACAGTAACGGGGAGTGGCTTTCTCCTTCCTCTGCCATATACTTTGTGCAGAGAGCAGAGTGACAATTGACTACTCTGAACATGTATCACAATTTTGAATCTCGATTCACTTTGCATAAGTCTCATTCACTGTGTTAAGCTAAAAAGCAGAGAAAATAATCTCTCTGATTTACTTATTTTATGTAGGAACTGGCCAGAACAGGTTCTACCTAGTACTTCAGACAAAAGCTTTCTGTTGCCCTTTGCACAGAGGAGTAAGGATCTTTTTTTCTTGTTTCATAAATAAATAAAAAAAATGAAAAAAATGAAAGCAAGGATTGTGCTGTGAAAAGAAAAATTTATATTATCTTATTTTCAGCTGCAGTTTTAAGTACAAAAACCCCCACAACATCCCTAAAATTTTATATGCAGCATATAAATAACCCACCTTCTTACTGTACAGTGTAAACATCTGATCTGCAGCAAGGAAGGACTACCCAGAAAAGGACCTTATCTGAGATAAAATGATGATGCTTTGCTCTATTTATTGATTAACAAGATCTTTACCTCACTAGATATCCAAGCCTTACATAGAAAATACAATATTTCTTTAATGAATATGATCTTTGTACCAGTATCATCTGGAATGATACCATGAAATCAGACCCTGGAGAAAGAGAATGAGTGAATGCCTGAGTCACTAATTTAAGACACACTGAATATATCTGGACAGAGTAGCTGTATTGATGACTGAGAATTCCTGGTATACCTTCAGTTTAACATGTCAAGTAATCATACCCATGCCTTGCCAGGCTAAACACTGCAAAGGATACTAGTATTAGGTTATGACATATTAACAGCAACTTAATATTGAACTTGGGAACTTACTCAACATAATAAGTGCCATATATGGGATCATCAATTTTCTCCCAGCCATATGGAAGCTCTGAAAAACAAAGAGTTATCTCTCTCAGTGAATGCAGTACAGAATGCTAAGACTTCTAGTAACAAAATTGTGGATCTTTGCTGGGCATTGAGGGAAATAACTTGATAGTTAAATTAGATACAGTGACCAAAGCAAATGCCAAATCCTCAACACATACCACGGCAGCCACAGTTAGTAGTAAGTTGGAAATTGGCATGCAAACACAGATCTCAGTCTCTAGAACAACACATTTTAGCTGAACTGCTTTATTGTTCCAACAGCTGTGCCAGCCATCAGCTGTAGCACATCTTGTATGACATCGCTGCCAGAGGAAGTGAGGGCATTCTGTTTTCCCAAATAGGTACACACACAAAAAGTACTTTGCTTTTTGAGCTTTTTTTCTTTGATAGGAATCCTGGAAAAGTTGGCCTTGAAGGAACAAAACCAGTTTGCCTTCTGCCATGTAAGTACAGTAAATATACCTAAATGTTTCTGAGAAGTTTGTACTATTTGTCTTACTGTGATGGCAATTCCACAGCCTCCAAAGGCATCCTGTTTCAAAGCTTAGTTATGTATCAGAGACATTGGAGTATATAGAAGTACATGGAAGTACAAACAAAAATAAGATATTATAGCATCTTCTGGCTTTAAAAATAATTACTTTTTGCAGAAACTGAGAAGACATTTAATTATGAATACCTAAATCATTCAGGTATTGACAATTAAAATGTTAAATACGTTAATTTAATGACCATAAAAATCAATCTGTGTTCATGTACAAGCAAACTCTCATGTATATATATCCACGTACATCCATAAATACATATTTTATTATCACTCACACTGAACAAAAAATTATTGTACTGCCAATAGAACTTCATCTTGTGTTTAAAAGGCACCAGATGGATGTGACAAGTATCTCAGCTGACATGAGCAGAATAAAAAGCTCAGTGCCAGATGTGATGACTTTGATGGAGGAGACTCACAAAAGGATGGGCAACCCCACCATGCACATGTATTGATTTCTGTGCACTTGAAGACTATAGCACAATATACAGGGAGTGGTACTGAGATTCTACAAAGAAATTTGTTTCTGAAATTCCTTATCTCAGATTTTTTTCCTTTTCAAACTCATTTGCACTTTTAAAGTAACATTTTGGAGACAAAATGAGTACCCAACTAGACAGAGAAGAACTGATGTAGCTCATACTGAACACGGAGTCATTAAACTGGCCATAAAGAAGTAATCCTGGATGATTTGAGCTTCTATTTTTCAGTGACAATTTGAATAGACAATTACTGGTATGCTGTAAAAGGCAAATAGGAAAGTAAAGTCTGGCTGGCAATAGGGAGATTATAGAGTTAAACAACAATGTTAAGAAATTGCTTCACCTCTGCTTGTTACTTCTCCTTTACACAGATCTGTGATATCCTTTCTTGAGTGAACCTGCTTAGACTGCTGTAGTCTTCATGTCATATTGCCCTCAAAGGATGTTCCTGCTCAGCCCTTTATAATACTGCAATGAAGGATGCAACCTTCTGCCACAGACTGGCTGAAGCAGAACTCCACAGATTTGTAATGGAAAACTCAAGGACTTCCTTAATGTTGATACTCAATTTTTCCTATTATTCTTAGAATATTGTTAGCTTTGAAATCTTCACAAGTCTGCACTCTGAACTGCTTTTGTCAAGGCTATTTTGTTATTGTCACTTCATAGGAATAAATGCAGCATAAGGTATTTAAGCAGGTCACAGAATCACAGAACTGTTGAGGTTTGAAAAGACCTCTGGAGACTGCCTAGCCTAACCCTTCTGCTCAAAGCAGGGTCACCTAGACCAGGCTGCTGAGGACCATCTCCAATTGGCTTTTGAGTATCTCCAAGGGTAGAGACTCCACAACCTCTCTGGGCAACTTCTTCATGTGTTTGATCACTCACACAGTGAACAAGTTTCTTCTTTTATTTAAGTAGAATGTCCTGTATTTCAGTTTGTACCCTTTACCTCCTGTCCTGTCCCTGGGCACTATTGAAAAGAGCCTGGTTCCATCTTACCTGCACCTTCCTTCAGATATTTATTTAGATTGATAAAATCCCCCTGAGCCTTCTCTTCTCCAGGCCAAACAGTCCCAGCTCTCTTTCCTTATGGGAGGGATGCTCCAGCTCCTTCATCATCTTTGTGGCCCTTCACTGGACTGTCTCCTCTATGTTCACGTCTCTCTTGTGCTGGGGAGCCCAGAATTGGGCCCCGCACTCCAGCACTCGTGTCTCACCAGCGCTGAGCAGAGGGGAAGGATCATCTCCCTTCATCTGCTGGCAATGCTCTGCCAGCTACAGCCCAGGACGCTGTCGGCCTGCTTTGTTGCAAGGGCATGTCACTGGCTCATCATCAAGTCACCAAGCATTAGAAAGGCCTGGTGTTGCTCTTTCCAGACCTGCCCAGAACTTCAGTAAATTCCATAGGAGACTGACCCTACAATGGTTCTCACAAAGTCCTGTATATCCTGAGACAAGATTGTGGACTGAAATCCATAAATACTAAAAAAGAAAGCAGCTGATGCACAAATCCTGTACTGTCCCTGCAGTGAGTTTCATTCCCTATGCATGCATGATAAATAAGGCAATTATTTGCTATGAAAAAATGATGCTTTTACCTAACCCTCTGACACAGAATAAATATAAAGTATTAATTTAAATACTATAGGTACATTTTATTTTTATGTAACCTTGCAAGGCTTTCTTCCCCCAATTAACTTAATGTTGCTTTCGTATCTAGCCATCTAAAATTACAGTCCCTTAGAGAAAAGTGAGGCAGGTACAGGTAAAATCTGGATGTACTTAAAAATACAGACAAACACACATGCACACACACACACACACACAGGAGATGTGTGCACAGATCCCTTTCCCAAAGTGTATTAGTAGGTGGATTTTTTCCAACTATGAAATTAAAAAAAGAAAGTAGATGTTTTGCCCAAATTTAAAAGTAGCTATCCTTCTGTAAATATATACACTTTAAAGTGTAAAGATGCAGAAGACATATTTTATTTTACCTGTTTATGGAAATCTGAAATAATTTGAGGACTTATTATTAGCCTATTGGCCTATTTTTTCCTAAAGTAATGATGTAATGATGCATTACTTTATTTATGAACTGGCACAACTATTGAGAAGGCAAATGGCAAATCCCATTTTCTAGTGTAAAAGTCTGTAAAAATTTAATGAATGGAGAACCCACTTTTATAATGTGTGGATTTAACCACTGATTATTAAACATCATAAAATTGTCATGGGTTCAGAAGAAATGAAATAAAAAATTACCTTCGTCTACCATAATAGGTATAAACTCCTTGTAAGGCTATGCTCTAATTTCATTTTTCCATTTCAGATGCAGCTTGTAAGCTATGTTTAATTAAAACTCTGTGTTGACCAGTAAAATGGAATTGCTAGAGCACAAACCCTAAGCCCCCTTCACCCCCCCAAGTATGGCAGATAAGGTTAGTGGAGTGTAGTTTACTATAGAGCTTCTGTCAGGAGGATCTTCTGCTACATTTGCTTTCACTGTGATTATTTTTCATTACATTAAATAGTGGCATTTATTCCATTTTTCACTACAGAAATGAAAGATTACAGGACAGAAATACTTTAGTGTTCCATAAAATAGGAAGCTAAGCATTTGCCAAATTAATGGTGAGGGCATACAGTTTCTC
>JANZLQ010000005.1:12979827-13001654 GCA_026212715.1 Elanus axillaris | reverse complement strand
AATGGTGAGGGCATACAGTTTCTCTTTTTCATTTCACTGTGCCCAGTGATGATCATTAAGGGTGAGAGTGAACAGTAAACATTTATAAAAGAGAATTGTTATAAAACACTTGTGAAGGACATTACTGTTGGCCACCATGATTTGAATTGGGAAGGGAGCTATACATTATAGCAATCTCTGATATTCATTTGATAGCACTAGCATGCTAGTTCATGTGTAATTTCTGCAAACAATGGTTTCATGGTTACTATGCTATATATGAAGTCTTCATTTTCATGAGCTCAACGCTTCTACCATCCATGTCTTTTAATTCTATTCATTCCAGGAGGACCTCTCTGTATAGAAGTAAAAAAAATATATTCCATCCTTTATTTTCAGTCTTCAATATCTAACATTTATTTCCCACAGATCTCCTCTTATCATCCAGTGGAGGGCCCGTTCAGGAACACTTGTAAAATCACCATTTAAAAATCAGTAATTGTGCAGCATTTGGCAATGCTGTTAAGATGGGTGGATGGAAAGGTGCTGAATAGTCTGTATAGTATGTATATATGCTCCAGTTTTCACATTTCATGTTTTATCCTCTACCAGAGAAGCAGCATCTAGCTAACACTGCATCAGTCATCCAAAAAAAAAAAAAGTTCAAAAAGGTACAGCTGATACTAAGACACTGCTCAGTATGCATCTGGGTAAGCTTTTAAATGCAGAAGGAGCTGCATTTCTATAAGTAACCAATGGTAACAAAAGCCCTTGTATTTTCAAAGAAAGAAAGAAGGAAAGAAAGAAGGAAAAAAGAAAGGAAAGACTAATATGAATTCAAGCAGGTCACTTCAACAATCAGTGGCAGTGCCTTCTCATCACAGCCTGCTTATGCTAATGTTCCAGATGCTCTTAGTCTGCTTTCCAAAAGCTGTTGTGTTTCAGAATGCGTTTTTGATGGTGCCACTTAACCTTCTCTGGGGATGGAAGAAGGACTACATTTTGGATCTCAATGTGCCAAGATGAAAAAGCATATTACCAAACCCAAAGGTTAATTTTTCTGGAGTTTATGGAGTAGTGACTGTGTTAAAGAGTCATAAAAACCTTTCAAGGTTTCAGAACAACAACCAGCATTGTGTCACTACCCTACTGACAGGCTGGAAAGAAAGACAAGAGCATATTTCTTGAATCGGCTGCAATCAAAATATTTGTATAGTACAAAAGAATATAGAATGAGAGAGAAAAAGAAAATATAATGCCTGCTGTTATTAAAAATGCTGTCAGTAAGGATGTGGAAGCTGTGGAACCCAGCATGAGCTTAGTTCACCTGCCTTGTTAACACCCAGGCACAGGTCAGGAGTCCTTTTATGACCTATATATGAAGCTCTGCAGAAAAATACTCTATCTTTCCACTCAACAGCCTGTGTTTGTTTTATCTCTTGCTTTTTCTCTTCTCTTTTCTTTCTCCCTGTTTCAAATTCAGTTTTGTTTTTTCAAGTCGGTTACGTGTTCCAGAGTATATCAAAAGAGCTGGGTAAAAAGTTACAAAATACCATGCAGCTCCACAGTCCAGTGCAGTTGCACACTCTTCCAGTTTCTTTAAGAGATATAGTCTTTGCAAATATTTATCTGTAAGTCTAAACCAGTGTTCCTCACTGCATAGCTTACACAAAACCCTTTGCCTGCAATATCCTAAGGCACAGCACACAGATTACCAGGGAGTGGATGCTGCTCATGGCATGCTGTGCTGCTCCCTCAGGAGCAGGGGGCTGGAGACGCCTGGTTTGAATGCTTTCCTTAGTGCACATCCACACTGCACAGCTGATTCATGAAACAGATATAGGAGTTGTGCTGCTGCTCCTGCAACCTTCTGTTACAGGTTGCTATAAGGAAAGAGAGGATAACATTGCTCACTGAAAACCAGTATTTATCCTACTATCCACATACCTGCGTGGATTCTGTTAGGTCACCTACCTGCACACCATCTGGGAGCTCCAAAAACCCAATAAAAATCAACAGGTATATGCTATGGTGAAATCCTTTATATTATCTCAACAGGTTCCTCCACTTAGCCATGTTTCAAATGTCACTGCCTGTGCTGGAAAATGCAATTACTAACACGGACTTCTTGATGCTAGTGTACAAATCAAAAGCTGAGCAAGAAAATAAATTAGATAAAAAAATTGCAAGTTGAAGTGTTCACTGTCTCAGTGAAAATAACAACAAAGGCAGGATGGACAATCCCACCTCCATAGCAAAACCAAATTCACTCTTCCTATCATGGAAGACCCAGAAAACTTAAGGAATGTACCAACTCCAAGCCAAGCCATGTAAGCTCAATTTCAGTTAAACTCGTGTTCTCCAACTGCCATTATCATGCCAGCATATTTGACACAATCATGACTGTTTATGTTCTATCTGTAATCACAGACCATTCGTGTGCAATTTATTCTCATGAATAAAATGACATTATGCATAATTTCTTCTTGCACAATGAAAACAAATGTCAAAGTAACATTCACATCTGATAAATGCATCTTCTTCCTTCTGTGCAGCTTATTGTGACATGATACATCCTTCATTGTGCAGAACATAGATTACTAAATATTACTATCAATTCAATAGTGTTTTCTCCCAGCATTGTTACCAAGTGAAGTATTGCCAACAGTAGGGATATTTTTAACTTTAGGTGTACTTGATTCCTCCGACGTGCAGAACTGTGTAAAGTCTAACCAAGATTTGCATTAATACAGTGAATAAGTACCAGCTGAATTACTGAGTTTTAACTATTAAAAAAGAGTTCATAAAGGCCTTGCTAGCTATTAATTCAAATAATTTAATTAAAATAAAATTAAAAAAACAATTAAAAGCAAATTAGGGGAAAAAATACCTTATATGTTGTGAATTTATTCAGGTTATTGTAGGCAGTACATCAAATCATGTTATCGTTTTGTCTTGTTCTCTGTTCTTACTCGTGTTATTTGTGCTGGGTACTTGGTTTGTATTACAGGAAGTTTGGGGCAAGAGAAGCTTAAACCAGCTCCTTGTTGATCTCTCAATTCCCACTAATGTGGCTAGTGTTGTGCTGGGGAAATAGAGACCACTAGGAAATGCTGAAAAATGTCATATCTTAGTTACAAGTTCTTGCCCAGGAGACGGCATATGAATACATCCAGGCTTCCATGGAATAATTAAACAGCTATGTGCCTTAGCTTCCAAGAATAGCTTGGGATAATTTCTGAATTCTGTGTTAATTACACATTATCTCATTTTTAATCTAACAAAAGTACATCTAAACGGAGTCACTGAATCTCTTATCCTCGCAGCTCCTAGCTTTAAACTAGCTAACGTGGGCACTGCTAGGTGTAGTCACTTCAGGATGAATCTTGGTGCTGGATGCGAACCTGCTGGAGAAGCTCAGCACGTGCCTCAGCAGTTACTCACACGCATGCCGAGGAGCTGCGACGGCACTGCTGGCTGGTTCAAAGTTCACACATGCACATAAAAGGGACCGGCACCGGCACGCTCATTTTACCAGCAGAAAAAGAGCTCCAAGTACATTAGCTGAGTGCTGCATTATCAATTTGTATTCCCAGAGTTCAGCAGATTTGCTGCATGCCACATACAGCTCCAATGTGGAAGATTCTGCCTTTGAAACTCATTTTATTAACTCATCTTTTTTTGTGTACTATATCCTTTAGACTTTGAAGAAAACAGACTGAAAAGAAACATTCTTTTTGATCTTTTGGATGTTCAAATCTTTCAGTGCTTGTACCTCATTACTGACTGTATCAATACAGCCTTGTTATAAACCAGTGTTTTCTACCTAGTAACTGCCTCATACCATGAAGTTAGACTTTTCTTCTATTTACTTTTCAGTCTCTTCATTTATTTATATTACTTCCTTTGCTGTTAAATGTTTAACAACACACCCTGTGAATTTATGGAGTTATTGAATTTACTGTTATTATATAACCTAAACACTTCAGTTTGGCTACTGACCTGAAAAGACCCATAAAAGTATGTAGCTACTAATAGTGCAGTCTAGACCTTATGGGAGGCAGCTAGGTATTCTGTTACTAGTATCTCAGATTCATATATAAGCTTAATATAGCTTTTAGCTAGCTGTTCACCTCTTAACCTGTGGTGTAATAAAGGAAAAAAGGCCTATTACTCTGTAACAAACCCAAATGACACATTTTAATGCTATTTTCAGTGCCAAACTTTACTAAAGGGGAAATGGGATTACCCTCAGCCTTTCCTCGCAGGGCAAGTGCCCCTGCCCCTGCCCATCTTGGTGGCCCTCTGCTGAACTTGCTCCCATGCATCATTCCAGTTTATTGTGTACTGGGGGTCCCAAAACTGGATGCAGTATTACAGATGTGGTCTGATGAGTCAGTTCCCAACCTATACTGTGGCAAGGTTTTCTTCCTGCCCAGGTGCAGGACTTTACAATTGTCCTTGTTGAATTTTGCAAGGTTTCTGCTGGCCTGTTCCTCCAGCCCGGCTAGGTCCCTCAAAGGCAGCCTGGCCCATGACCATGTTGACTGGTCCCCTTGGTGTCTCCCCCAAAGTTGACTTTGTTGCCTCCTTCAGACTGTCCATAAAGATGTCAAACAGGACAGCATAAACCCCTGCAGTACTCCTCTTGCATAGGCATTCAGGTGTAGTATGGCCCATTAACCACTACCTCCTGAGCCTCATTACCCAACGAGTTATTTACTTGTACAGTTCTCCATCCATCCCGATTTTTAATGCCCTAAATGTGATACACAAATATTGTTGGAGACAGTGCAAAAAATCTTGCAAAAGTCAAGGTGAATGATATCCACTGCTTTTCCTTCATCCACAAATCCAGTCATTTTAGCACAGCAATGAAGTTGGTCAGGCATGATTTGCACTTGGTAAATCCACACTGGCTGTTCCTAGTCACCACCCTCTCCTTCAGCTGTCCAGAAATGTGTTCTCAGAGGACTCACTTCATGATTTCACCAGGGATATTGTCAGGGCCTGACACCTGCCAGTGTCCTGAGCTCCTCTGTCACAGCATCTTGAACTTCACTATTTCATGGTTGCTATAGCCAAAGCTGCTATTGATTATCGCAGCTTCCACTAGTTCTTGGTGTTAGTTCATAGCAGGTCTAGCTATGAGGTCACCACTCCCTCATTGGCTCATCTGGTACCTGTATCAAGAAGTTATCTCTGAAAACTGTCAGAAATCTTGTTGCCTGCTTGTCTTCTGCCTTGCTGTCCATCTTGCAGATGTCAGGGAGGTTCAAGTCCCCCATGAAAGTCAGAATCTGTGATCAGAGACTTCCTTTAGTTGTTTAAAGAAGGCTTCCTCACCCCGATCAGGATGTCTGTAACAACCACCCACCACGGTCTCCCTTACCGGCCTCTCTTCTGATCCTGATCCACAGACTCTCCACTAGCCAGCCGTCCATCCCACAGGAGAGCTCTGTACATCCAAGCCGTTCCTCTGCACAGAGAACAACCCCTTTTCCTCATGGCCCCTAACAGTTTTCCTGGTCGAACAGGTTGCTTTACCTTGTTTCTGGCTGATTTTTAAAATAACAACACTAATTAAATTAAACAACTTCAATTAAAATTTCAATCAACATTAGAAAACATTGTTTCATGACTTAATTTCTCTCACTGGGCCTTGAGAGTCTCAAGTCAATATTTCAAAATAAAGCACATGGCATAATGATTTCTTGGGGTTTTTTGTTTTTGTTTTTTTTATATTTTTCTGCCTTGTTATTACAGCAAATGGCAATTACTTGACTTTATGTGACAGGCCAGTGAGGCAAATGGATAGATATATTATAAAAAGAGATGGGAAAATGTAGCATCTATACTGATAATAGAAAAAAACCAGCCAAGATCTACTTTGTATGCTCACAGTGAACTGATTATCTATGGGTGGTCCACAAATAAAAAGCTATCCTGCCCAGACTGCAAAATTGCACAGGTACATTACTCATTTGTGATGAGCTGCAACTGCCTTAGATGCATCAGATACTGGCCTTGGATGGAAATCTCAGAGCAGATTAAACAAACTAGTGCTCTGATCAAGTACAAGACATCTTACATTTCTATATTTTATTTCCAAGTGGCCAATGAAGTTGTATGCAATCAGACAGAAGAATACTCCTCAAGGTACTTCCTACATGATCTGTTTCCATGACTACCATGCTTTTTAATAATATGTTTTCACAGTTTTGAACAGTAGCTGGATATACGTAATGCAGATACATTATTTGTTTAAATAGTATTTGATGTAATAGATAAATCAATACGATTGATAAGGGAGATTACATTGCACTGTGGAGAATTCAGGTTAACACTGCAGCTGCTGAAGCAGCAATTCTTGATTTATACTAGTGAAATAAGACTAGAATCTGGTTTTGTCTCCTCAGTGGCTTCACTGCTGTGTTGAGCGTGAGAACTTTGAAAGTTCCATCTTTTATTATTTTTTGCTTTGTTGCACAAGAGATAAAAAGCTGCTTTAGTTGCATGTAACTGCTTTCTGAAACTTCTTGTCATAACTTATTCATCATTATGCATTAGTTATATTTATGAGGACACTCAAATTGAGTCACTCTGTACTTTAAACATTATGTTAAAAAATCCCTTGGCATTTGAATGACAAGGAAATATGCATGAATTCAGAAGCTTATTTTTCTTTATTTGACTTGTAATGCCATCTGCCAAAACTCTCTCTCAGTATGGTTCTGTGACAGCATCAGAAAGGAACTTTGCATGAGAAGCAGGTGTGTGGTCCTTTGTTAATCTACCAGACACATTTTGTTTGCATTCATAAGGGCACTTTGCAAATGTAGTGTCCAATTAATACACCAGTTCAAGACAATGACAAAATAATCAGGTTTCTAAGTCATTTTTCATTCAAGAGTTTTAACTGTGTGGGATAATAAGAAGACAATTAAGATCTACCCATGTTTTCTTCATGTGTTAATGTTCAGTAATGTTGGTATGTACTAACATGTTATAGGAAGAAAGAAAAAAGTGGTAGGCAAAGTAGTGTGTTCATGTTTGTAGTCACCATTTTTTATTTTTATGCACTGCAATGTCATGAAAAGTAACCACACACATATTTTTCCACTCCCTTTTCCCCTTGTCTCCTTCTTCTCAACATAAAACCTTCATAAGAGTGAACAGAGTAGTAACCCAAACACTAGAGAGGAGACTAAGAGAGTACTGTGTTAGAAGGAGAGGAAGGAAATGGAGATGGGAGAGAGAGATGGAAAGAAAGAAAAAGAGTAGGCTGTGGTTCTTCATGTGTCTTGTTTTTAGTAAGCATCTCCAAAACCCTTTTTCCCAAAGAAAAGACCCCCTGACTCCTCCCAGGAAAACCCAAAATCTCCTTCAAAGACAAGCTGCAGTCTATCCCCAGTTCTCCCCAAACCTAGTAGTTTTTTACCAAAATAATTTGTTCCTCTCCCTGCCTCCTTCTTGAGACTCCTTCCTTATAGCCCCACCATTGACAAACCCCCCCTGAATTCTGCTGGGCAGGAGCACCTCTGCTGCCATATACAAGCCCATCTTTTCCATTCCCAGAACTTCTGAGGAGAATAAGAATATAAAGACAACTAAAAGACTGCTGTGGCTTCCTCAGAAGAAACATATCCACAACAGTTACTGGGAGAGTGTCTGGTCCCTTCTTTTCATACATGTGCAGCAATAGCCTATTTGCATAAGGGAGGGGACTTTCAGGTTGTTCAGTCATGTGGCCACCTTTATCATAAGCATCAACCCAGAGAAATGAGGTATCTGACTTTCATGATACTGCTATACATAAGTTTGGAATGAGCAACTGATCTAATTGAGTTATTTCAACAGAAAGTAATCTTTTTCCTTCATGTATGTGTTTGCACAGTTATTATATTAATTATTTAAATTAATTACTTTTAATTGCATTTGTATTTAATGGTTGAAGGTAGGTTTCCAAATTGAAGCTGTACCAACTCAGTGGTATAATAAATCTTCAATTTCAACTCCTCTTTTTCTGATACTCTGTCGATTTCTGCTCTTTACTGTTCTCCAGTCTCTTCAGCTTCTTAAATATTAAGGTCACTACAAGTCCTTAAAAAAAAAAGGACCCTCCAAACTGCTTCCCCAACAACTTATCCCAAAAGCTGTATGTTCTACCACAAAGTTAGTACAGAACAGACCCTACAGGGACCCTACAGAAGAAGGGCAGCAGCACGACTTTGCTGATTAGAGCCTCAGTTACTTCAAAAAATACACATATGAGGGCCTCAAAGAAACTATAAAAACTACTGTTCAACCAAAGCTGTCCCTACATTAGTAGAAATGAGTCTGAGGAAATTAGACAAATAAACTGCAGAAACTGCAAGCAGGAGAAATGGAGAAATTAGGCTGTGGAAACATGTTTTTTAAGATTGATTTTGTTGTCATTGTCTGTAACTACGCAGAGTTGTAATATAACCAGGGAAGAGCAAATAAGCACAGAACTGAACAACCTTTAGTGGCTGGTTATATTCCTTTTCATTCATTTGCAGTCTTCATAAAACTTAATAAACTCTACTGGCCATCTGCAGGCAGAACTCAGAGGATGAGAATTTTATTGGGACTTCTTTACTGTACAGGTGTAGAGACTATAATTATTATCTTAAAGTCAAGCAGAGCTGGAAGTGACTTCATTTTACAGTTCTCTCGATAGGCACTCCTGACATTGTAACTGCAATGTTTGCTATGTACTGCTGTAAAATGTTATGTTGGGATTATCATCCATAACCTTCAGATGCAGCGAAATGGGCTAAATGAAGTTTGTTTGTAATTTATGATATATTCACTGTGCGCACTTATCAATAGCTAGTTATATTTTTCCTCAGTGAACTTTAATTATTTTGAGGAAAATGTTATAGGCCTACAGAATATGTGTGCTCAATTCTTAAGTTTGCCTTTTGTGCTGAGCTGCAGTCAGGATGTGTGGATTTAAACTAGTGTCTATTTCCTTTAATACGTAATTAGGTGCTTTCATTTCACAGGTTTGGCTCACATCTGGTTCACTGGTCTGTTCTCACAGAGAAAGATTATTTCTGTATCATGGGAAAAAATAAGCCTCCTAGCTTTTTATAAAAAGTCTTACAAATGCAGAGAATTGAATACTACATGCAATTTAGGTGCATATTTTTCTCTGCTCCACTGACAAAGTCAGTTGTGCAACTGCCATGTTTGTAAAATGGCTGGCTCTGAGCACTTGCAACACCTGTGGCAGAGGCAGCCTCTGCCAACCTTTTAGTGCACAGTGAAATGATAAAAATGTATTAGTTTTCCACTTCCAGTTGCAGTCCTAATTACACAATGCAGCTGGTGCTGCAGGAAAATCCATGCTGTTTAACAGTAAAGGAATTTAAGTGGAAGGTGTGAAGATGGTGTTGCTTTGCAACTGTCTCTTTTTTCTCTTTAATCTCTTTTTTTCTTTCTACCATTTAAAAATGAGTAGGTGATGTGAAAGGGCAAAGGGACAAGGAAATTACAAAAGGTGGGTGGAAATGAGTGAGAGAAAGCATCAGTGTGACAGTGAGGGGAGGAAGACATGTTGCTACGATCGGCACAATGGCTGGGCAAGTCTTGCTTGGACTGGCCCTGAAATCACTCATTTCCCTCCATATCTTACTTCTCTCATCCTTTATTTGTCATTCTCTTCTGTTATGGCAGTTCTATTTCCTCCATTTTTCTCTCCTTTTTAAAAAAAAAATAAATTATTTTTAGCTTCCTTTCCCCCTTTTTTGTGAAATTGTTAGAGTCAGTAACAAATGGGGTACCTTTTGCTTTCCTAAAAGTGATGAAAGGCAATTGTATCTCCTGCAAGTTAAAATAGGAGCCAATGCACATGCAATTTGTACCACACAGCCTAAAGAAGGTAGAATGTTTGTTTTTATAACCACTGAGTTTGCAGAGGCTGAGTCTGGATATCTGTACCAAGTCTAAAAGAGAATAGGGATCGTATGTATAATATGGTTTTAAGATATTGAGCTGGCTGCTTCTTGAGAACACAACCCCACCCTGTGACACGAACATGTAACTCACTGATGAGTGCTTAGCATGACAAGGATTTTATAAAATTAAAACTCATTTAGATCTCAGGCTAAGGTTCTCCTGAGAATATCTGCATTTCCTTGTCTTTCTTTAATAAAGATAATTAATACTACTCAGTCATTTTAGGACCACAACTGTAAACAGGTATGGGCTGTATTAGGTCTGTCAATTTTACATTGTCCTGAAGAGTCTGAAGTTCACAACACTTAATCATTATTTGCTCAAATTTCCAGTCTCCTGCTCTCTTATCATAAGTATGACAATATCTGCTTACTTCAAAAAAATGGGGACCTCCTGAACAATTGCAATCCTACAATCATCAAGGTCATTCTCATGTTCCTTCAGAAGAAGGCTGTCAAAAGCAATTGGTGTCAGAGAGCACCCCTGAGCTAAACTCTGCCCACTGTTCAATTGCAGGTCAGACTTCTACTGTTCAGATGTTACCAAGGTTCCGAAATAATTTAATAATGCGAACCAAGACACCAGTTATTCATAGCAATCAATCCCCAGCTTCCTCAATCCACACTTAGTTACAACAGTGAGTGGAAAACCATACTGAACTAGCCAGTCAAAGTAATGAAGAACACTGTATTAGTATCAAAGTCCCAGTAATCAATTCTCAATCCTGTCTGTTCACACAACAAAATCTGGAGTCTGGAGGCTGTTTTGACCTAAAAATGACAGGGAATGGCACCTTTTTTGCTGTAGCAAAAGTAATTCACTGCAACCAGACAACAATTTACACCATTTCAGAGCTCCAACTAATCTTGAATGATGGGAGCTTATATTCAGACCTGCTCATGTTTCTGCTTTGTTCTCTTTAACTATTGTTCTTATGAAAGTTTTACCATCTTCTTTCAGAATCTTTCTTTTATACATTAATAGCAAGAGCATTATTTATTTTTGTTTCCACCGAAAAACATTAAAAAAATCTTCAAAAGACTGGAAATTTTGCTGTGGCTATATTGATGACTGCTATTCTGGGTAATCACACTTGTCCCTTATGAGGAGAAGCTCTCAATGGAGGGCTTGAATTGTGAAGCAGAGCATACAACTTTGGTACAGATAGTGCTGGGTTTTCTGCAAGTCAAGGTTACACTAATAAGCCAAAGCCTTTCTTTCGTGACGTTGTGCAGACCTGAGATAATCTGGGTAATTCTACAGGAATGAAAGAGAAGGAATATTTAGCAGGGCAGAAGGGCCAAGGCAATACAGACACACATCATATGGAAGTCGCCAGAATAGCAACACTTCTGTGCGTGGATGCGGGAATTTGCATCTCCTGCTTCCAATAACTTTCTGCCCAGAGTGGTCTTTGCATCTGCATGCTGCCCAGCCCTGGTGGGATTCAGGTCTGCACAGGCAACAGGGCAGCCTCTGTCCTGCAGCACAGTTTGCTTCTCTCCCAAAAAATTTGCACCAGTTTCGCTACTTCAGGAGAAGCAGTAGAGTTTAACCCACGGTAACTGTCCATTATCCACTGTCTTACCTTAGAAAATAAGATCTCTTAACACAGGGTATTCTTCTGTCTTACTTTAGCTAATCTAATGGTCAGAAGGAGAGAAATCTTTACTATTGTTTTTGCCTTATAATTAGGCTTGCCCACTTCTCTTTAATTTTTGATAAATTGATAAACATTTCTGTTATTAAGGGCAATTAAAGACTGTGACAATAAAAGGAAAAAATATAATAAAAAACCAAATCAAGGACATCAGCACTTGATCTTGTAATAATAAAATATTGGATTACAGAAAGGGAAAATTCATTCAATTACTGCAATATGAATGGTCTTGAGATGCAAAATATGAATATGAAATTCAGTTTTTAATCTATCTAAAAGTGTATGTCTGCAATCTTTGATTTAGACTCATGTCTAATGCAAATCTTATTAAGTAGAAGAAAACATTTGGAAGAAAGAAAAGAAAGCAGAATAAAATGTATAACCTTCTCCCTTCTCCCTCCAAACAAAACCTTGGTCTATTAAGGATAGCACACAAAGGCCTTTAATATTTTCCCTAGATAAGTTTTTACCTCTGTATCACTTTTTTTTTTTTTAATCTTAATGGATATTTATGATAACCTTTGAGATATCTAGAGGCCAGAAAATGGGAATCTCTGCTGAATGTTCTACTTCTAGCATTTCATGTTCCCTTTCAAAGAGATATAAGCAAATAAAATGTACAATAGAAATGAAACAAATGTGCATAAACAGACTTTGAAAACAATGAAGAGTAATTTTCAATTAGGATAGTCTCTTTTCTGTTGTCCATTCCAAACCATACAGTAGACTGACAACATCTACAGATTATTTTTCACATTTGCCAAAGAAAATACCTTGTAACTCCATTTGTATGCAGTTGATGCAAGATGAAAATGATCAAAATAACAAAACCAGACAGTGTTGCCATATGTTCCAGTACAGAAGCAAATTATAGTACATTAACACCCCATCACTATCATATAAGACTGAAAAGATAAATGTTCCCTAAAAAAATAACTACTAAAGAATTAAAAGATGGGTAAGGTATTAGTTTTAAATTAAAAATATAAAAAGTTATTTTTTTTCCTTCATGTTTCCTTGTCTTTTTTCACTCTTTCTTCTCATTATAGCTATTACAGATTCTCTCACTAGTTCCTTTTACTGTTGGTAGAGATCTTGATGTTACCTTCCACCAGTAGCTCCAAGTTTATTTTTCTTAGTTAAATCTTCCAGGAGCTGTACTTTAAATAGCTGAAGAATATGTAAGCTTCTTATGTCTGATATATCAAAAAATCCCAGCCCACACTTTATTGCTCCTCAGAGCCTGAAATTGTAATGTTATATATGCTGGTCTGTCAAAATTCCCCCTTTTTTTGTCCAGTGAAACATGTGACTTGTCTAATATAGTGTTTTAATAAAAGTCTGGATTTTCTCATTTCAACTCCATTTCTTTTTCCCATCAGAATTTACTTCCACTTGAAAGAAATGTGGGATTAAGGTAGGCTGTGCTTTGATTTTCTGTGGTTCTTGATATGTATGGGTATTATTCTGGAATAAGAGTATCTTTTGCTAGGTTAACCTTCAGCTGAATACTGAACACTTAATGTATATACAAGGATGGAATGTTAAAAATGAGCTAGAAAAATGAAAAAGATGAAAAGTCCCTGTATTCAAGGCTCTGCTTCCAAATTATATAGATCTACTGGATTCTTCAGTTTCCCTTTTATCTTCTAGAAGAAGAAGGAATAATTACCTATATGCTAATAATTACATTACAAACTCCAATGGAATTGCAATCTTCAGCAGAAATGAAGAAGGAGGGCTTTGAGCAACCTGATCTAGTAAAAGATGTCCCTACTTATTGCAGGGGGGTGGACTAGATGATCTTTAAAGGTCCCTTCCAACCCAAACCATTCTATGATTCTGATTCTAAGGATAAACAGTAATGTGAATGGTTATGGAATGTAGGAATGTGAACAACTTAATTCCAGGAATTCCAGTTTCACTACAGGCGAGTTACTTTTCTTCTTTTATTGCTCCCCTTGAGCACCTCTTTCTCTCTCTGCACTTTCCAACCAGTGACTGTTAAGAGATGCTTTTTCCAGATCCCCAGTTCCATTCTTTTCCATCTTCCCACAAATGTACTCCCTCATTTTTTAATAAAAATTCTTTATATGCTATCTCTAATAATTTGGGTTGATTCACCCTGAATTAGCATTGAAATGAATCAGGAACCTCAAGAAGTGTTGTGATTTCCACAAAATTTGTCAGAAGAGGCTTTTCTCAGGACCACTGGTTCTTTATGATGGTGTAGGTGGGCTTCTCAGCCCAGCAATGTGTGATTATCAGCACTTTTTTGAAGCAGACAGAAGACAAATAGTATAGTGGTTATTTATATGGCATTCTTGCACCAAAGTAATGATGTTAGAGCACCCCAAAGGTCTGTGAACTGATCTAGTGTGCAAAACCTGACTGGCTTGACAACAGCCAATTTTCTACTCAGGGAAGGAGGGCTCTTCACAGGCTCCTTAGGAAGGACAGGCTGGGAAGACAAGGAGGTAACGTTGCCCTTTATGTGAAAGAACAGCTGACATGCACAGACCTCTGCGTGGTGCTGGATGAGGAGCCACCTGAGAGCTTATGGGTGAGGATTAAAGAGAAGACAGTTAAGGGTGACACTGTAGTCAGTGTCCACTATAGGCTGCCTGACCAGGAAGAACAAGTAGATGAGGCCCTTTACAGAAAGATGGGAGCAGCCTCACATTTGCAGGTCCTGGTCCTCATGGGGTACTTCAAGCACCCCAATATCTTCTAGAGGGACAACATGGCAGAGGTTCCTGGAGTGCATCAACAACTTTCTCACCCAAGTAATAGTGGAGCCAAAGAGGAGATGTGGTCTGTTGGACATCATACTCACCAGCAAGGAGGAACGACTTGGTGGGGATGTGAAGGTCAAAGGCAGCTTTAGCTGCAGTGACCATGAAAGGGTGAAGTTCAGAGGTCCCTTCCAGCATCAACCATTCTGTGATTCTGTTAGGGCAGAAGATACTGGCAGTATCTACAAAGTCTTAAGTAGTCCAGATACTTGGATGATGATTTGCCCAAAAGCATGAAAAAAAATATGCTTAAAGAACTGCACAGAAGCAGACACAGGAAAGGCAATGCAAGAGTACAAAAAAAGTAAAATGCACCAAAAAAACCCAAATAGGTGAAAAAAATTTGGTGTACATATTTATTCCTCCTTTTGTCCATTTTAGCTTCAGCCTCTGGTTCCAAGATGTGCTTCAATGCGT
Organism: Elanus axillaris; assembly: GCA_026212715.1. NCBI lineage: Eukaryota > Metazoa > Chordata > Aves > Accipitriformes > Accipitridae > Elanus > Elanus axillaris. The sequence continues at coordinate 12,986,816 of JANZLQ010000005.1, read as the reverse complement.
AGCATACTCAGGAGACACACGCCTTCAGAAAACACTTATGTGTTGTTGACTGCTTGCTTTTACTGTCTAGGTCTTTTAAATCTAAATACTTTTCATTGAAATTTATTGCATATTAAAGAGAAATCTGCTTTTCTGTTTCACAAAAATATTCCCCTAATCTGTAATTGTACATGCCATCTCATTCCTATCTAAGCTATAGGAGTCTTAATCACACTCAGATACACAGTAGTTTCTCTCTAATCATGCAGGTAACACTTTAGTCACCTATTTAAGTTCCAGCTCATTAAAAACAGCTGTTCTGATGTTTAAGAAAAGAGCAGAATGTAAAAAAAACAAATTAAGTGTTAAAAATATAAAATTAAGACAAGCAAAATTGCCGATTTAAATTCTCTCATCTAAATTCTCTTCTCAGGTCCACCCCAGACCTCTGAACTGAGGTGTATGTGCACAACTTCCACTGAACAAAAGGGACTACATATTGCCCCCAGTCTGTAGTGTGTAAGCCCCAAGAATTTTAGACATATTTACACTATCAGTGTGAAAGAGATAACTTCGGTCCCAAAACAGTCTAGCCATAGACTTGGAAGCACAAAGCTGCATGCAAACTAAATTTATCCTGCTACTTCTGATGCAGAATAAGACCCTTAAGAGCTAGTCAGGCATCCCCTCAACACATTTTGAAAGATGATTTTATTCTGTTCACAGCACTGGAGTTGTCAAGAGATTTCTTAGATTGTAAGTTCTTCTGGGCAGAGATCAGCTAATACTCATTTGTTTGGTAACTATATAAAAAAGCTGGTTTGATGCTCTGTGACAGTACAAATTAATAATCATAAAGCTATAGTAGCAACAGGTCAGGTAGTGGCAAAACACAATATTTGGTAAAAGCCCACAGTAATAAAAAATTATTTATTCTGGAAAACTTCTAAGCAAACACAATAAAGAAACACAGGAAGGATGTCATAATAGGTTTTATCTGAGATATATAATGAAAAGAGTTTTAGATATGATAAACAGCAAACCAGAAAACAATTCTATATTCTTATCAGCAGGTTGGGATGGAAGCAGATGGAGAAAATGACAAAAAATGGGTTGGATGGTATTTTAGCTTCTGAGCCATACTGTTGAACATTTTTGCTTTTGTGAGATTTCCAGGACATGCTGATATGTTTCTATTCAATTAAGGTTGAATTTGCCTCTAGTTACAACTCAGCATTTCTTGAATAGCAAGGATCCTTATATTCAAGAGTTTATGTGCTGACTTCAGGTAAATCATAGTTGTCTACAGCATCATCCTCACTACTGAGGTATTTTATGTTTGTTCTTTAAATGACTTGCTCAAAGCAATACTTGTTTTTCAAATGTGTAGTTGAATACCTAATTTGCCCAACAGCTTTACAGAATATTTTCCATATGAAGTGCTAAATCTGGTTACTGCACTCAGTTTTCCTTTTCCACATGGCTACTGATATGTGTTTACGGATTACTCCAAAATATCTACAAAATACAATAGCATTATGTTAAGAAATATTTAGATATGGTGGCCTAAACTGTGCTTTTGATTCATGATATTAAAACCAACAGATTAAGTGATTAAATCTGATAAAATAACTGTACGTGGTTTTGAATGTGGAGCTGTTATTACTGGTAGCATCATTAAAGTTGCTTCAAGATTGTTAGCTACAGCTTGTACTGAATCCCTTGGATCTGAGCCAACTCACATTAAAGTCAATGGAAAGGAGATTTGCTTGCACTGAAATTCATCAGGAATGAACTCATGACATTTAGAGCTGGCAAAATTGTATGTATTGACTACTCAGTTTTTAAAAGCATAGATGCTTCACCTACAGGAGCAATGATTATCATATGAGGTACTGGAATGGAAAAATAGGGATGCTTTCAAAGGCACAAATGGCACTCATGTCCTTTGCTCCTATTAAAATTGTCTTGAAATATTCCCTTTAATGACATGTTTTGCTCATATAGGGGGGCAGCCATACTCAACCAAAAAAAGAAAAGGAAAATTTTCCCATTTTATTTAATGGGAAAAGCAGAGTTTTATGTTTTTTCTTCAGAATACACCAATGTTTATAAACCTCAAATAAAGTAAGCTAATATTATTAGGCTTATTTTTGCTGATGAGGATACTGAAGTGCAAAAAGATGGAATTTCTCATAGACACACATTAAATCACTGGCAGTGCATGGGACAGAGTCCAGGACCCCTGACTCTCTGTGAACCACAGGAATACACTATCTCTCAGCATGATTTAAAGAGCCACCCTCAGTCTCAGAAGACTGCTTTGTAAAATAAAAATTTGCTAAAGATTCTCAGCAGGGTTTCAGATGCAGTAGCTGTAATTCCATTTTTTTCCATTCATCCTATATCCCGGATTTTTGACTTAGCAATATGCTTTGGGATTAGCTCCTGAGAACCTTGAGTTTCAGCCAAACATGGATTATGGATCAGATAATGCTAATTACAATTAATAATGTGGACAATAGTATTTTAAATTGAGAACTTACCAGGGAAATAATTTTGTCACTGAAAGTTGGAATGATGCTGTAAGAACACAAAATACATAACCAGGGACCAAAACATGAAAAATATAGGATTTAAGCCTAACGATATTTGTTCTGAATGCAGCTGGATGAAAAGTAAATTTGTCTAAAGATCATAAATTGGTCACTCCATAACTATTCAGAAAGTGAGGACAGGGTTTGGAATAGATTTGGCTGCTGCTTTTTTTCTGGATGAGATTCATAAGGGAGAATATTTGTTTAATTTAAATGCAGAGTGCAAGTATTCCCTATCAAGATGTGGCCTTCATGTTCAGAGGAGATTTGAAACAAAATTCCCACTTTCCAGAAGCATAGCTTTACCAGTGTGCTCAGTCGAAAACCAAAGATTTTCATTTGCTTTTGCTCTTTTATTTCTTATGAATATTTACTTAACAGGGCAGAACCTGGAGCTTACATATTTTCCTGTAAAGGGAGCATCCTTCTCACTAGGCTAAAAAATTGCACATACTCTCTATTTTTACTGGTTAACTGTGTACAAAATGGCAGGGATTAAGCACAGGAGGGATTAAGAAAGCAGTGATGCAGAAGGGCCTAGTGTTTAAGCCTGTAACTGGGTGAACTTCTGCCCACACCAAGACTTTGATGATTGTTATGGACATCATTAACAAAATGTCTGTGTTATATTTAGTGTCTAAGAATACAAGATTCAGGATTTATTGGAACGGGTGGATATGTAAATCTGTGTCATTTCTATGTCCACATCAGCATTTTCTTTGCTTTTCCCAGTGTAGGAGTTAATGGTTAGGAACATCTTGAATGATAAGGTTAAGTTAGAATATATGGAGAAAGGCAATTATGACAATTTAGTGATTGGCTGCACTGTTCCTGAAAGCTAGTCTTTCCAATATGAGAGTAGAAATTTTATGTGAAAAATTCTGGAAAATGGGTAAATTTTTATGCTATGACAAAATTTCAAAATTGATCTCTGAAATACAATGTTGGAAATAAACTTTCTCACAGAAATTGTGACTTTCTAAGTGTTGAAGCACAATATTTTAAAAAGTATTTTTTAGCATATTTAATTTCATGAAAAATCATAAACTGCTTACAGCCATTGTGCAAGCAGCAAAATGTACCTTAGAAATTAGGCGTTCAAATATTTTCTCTAGTATCATTAGACATCTGCTGACTATATGGTAATATTTCCTCAGCCCTAGTTACTGTATAATGTTTAAAATTATTACACTGGAATCTGTTTGTTCAAATGAAAATTAAAAGCAAATGATGAAACCAGAACTGACCACAATGATATTCTTTATAATAGATCCTCCAAACAGCTAGACATATATTGTGCTGATTCTTTCATTAAAATAGCTGAAAACTTTCAATGTTTATGAACAGACACTTCAAAAAGACAAATTCTGATCTGTATTATTCATTCTCCTAGTCTGAAGCAGAAAATGGTAGAAAAGATCATTACTGTGGAAGTGTTTCAACCAAGCTTTACACTTGTTCGCATTTCTTTGACTTTCTCTCTTCATCCTTTCCCCAGCCTATTATGGCAATTATGTTACATTCTAAAATCCCTGTAAAATATAATATGATTCACTTTTTATCATTTACTGTGAAATACTGACTTGCATATAAATCTTTTATTGATACTATTACATATTTACTGCAGCTATACTAGAGTGCTTGGTGGAAATAAAAAACATTGTATGTGTGCTGGATATAAAAATTGTAAATTTGAACAAGGGTATCAAGCATTTTTAATGAACTCTTGCACATGAATATCTGAAAAAAACTGAATGATGCAACAGACAGCAATGCCTTTGTGGCAGTTTTCTCATTCATCTGGAATCCTTAACTTTTGAAATGTTTTATTGCTGGTGCACAGGCATCATCAGCACACAGTATCGCAGAATGCTTAAAACTACCAATCTCAGGTGGATGCTTTGGAATTATAGTAAAAATATGGTATTTTGTGTCTTTTCAGTATCAGACTGACATAATGAAGCACCAGTCAAAAAACACTGGAAATTTTGGAGAACGGCAGGTGACCCATGCAACTTTGACAACAGTATTATAATGAATTCATCTCTTGAAGGGCTTCTGCACTTCAGTTGTTAGCATAGCAGGTAAAATACAGAAAAAACCCTAATCATTTTCAAACCAAAGTTATGGTGTATTAAGCTGGGGTCACTGCCCCAGTGATGCGGTTGCACAGCTCCAGGAGCAGAGCTGGCTGACAAGCAGCCAGACTGGAGTCTGAACAGAGCAGGCACCCAAATGTATGTGCATCCAATTTTGTGGATCTAAAGGCATGCAATGCTTTGCAAATCTCACTCTTGAACCTTTAGACATATTGAGGCCTGATTTCATAATTCAATAGATATTTCCATAGTATTATCTTTTTAACACTGACACAATTTTTTCCTGTTCCTTGCAGAAATACCAATCTAGCAGAGAACAGTCCTAAAACAAATGGAGAATGAAACCAAAACGGAAAAAAAAAGGAAAATCTTAGTAAGGCAGTGACCAAGTCTGTACTATCTTACTGTAGAATATATTAAATTTCAAGTTACGACATAGCATTACCATCTTTAAAATCTTAAATAACCTCAGCTAGAAACAGTCCTCCATTTTTTCCAGTCATTTTTATGCGAAGCCATGCTGGAAAATGACTTTATTTAAAGAGTTTTAACTCAGTAGTTTTAAACTTCTTTGATAAAAGAACATAGAATAAGCAAACAAAAGAAATAAAATCCTGGCATGGTATCTGATGCTAACATCGCCAGTACAATTTCTTAGAAGACAGAAATCTACCTGGTTTGTTTCTTTAAACTAAATTCAGAAGGATTTCCTCAAATATATTTAAAGCCTGAAGTATGAATCACTTCAATTTAGGATCTAGAGAGAAAAAAGAAATAATTGGTCTTGCAAAAAAAATTATCAGTGTAGGAAAAAGAAACTGCAATGCAGAAAATCATCATTAATATAATGGGAGTTTCAGCCAGTGATATCCTGGAGTGGAGGTAGGGTAAGTATTACATGGATGAAAGCAAGGATGGTTCCTCCTGCTTTCAGGTGGGTCAGGTAGATCTCAACAGATCTAACCAATTCCTGTGCCATCACCTTCTGATCAAGCAACAGAAAAGAGAAACTGCCCAGGAAACTTATCAGACAAAGAGATATGCCCATCTTAACAGGGCCATATTCACCCTCAAACAGATGGCAACTGTATTTTAAAGCCACTAGCCCATGCTTCTGTGGCAGTCTTGATGATTAAAATGCAGAGTCAGACCTAGGTGATTCTCCTGGCAGCATTGCAGGCAAAGAAGAGAACATTCCCGGGTATGACATCAGCCTGGAAGACAAGTTGTGCATGGAGCTGCTTTGTAGTGATCTGGGAGCAGTAACCTTTTATTGTAGGCATCACTGGTCACAATTCCTGCCTGTCACCAGGCTGCCAGAAAACTCCCATAATAACCATCCTTCTACTTGCCTGGAACTTCTGATAGAAAATACAAGTCAAAATGGTCTAGCTATTTCCTAGAATAAAGTCAGAGAAAAGTATTTGGGAAAATGACAAAAAATCAATATATCTTGACTTCGAAATGCTGTAAGAAAATATCCGCTTAGGTACAGACAGAACTTAAACCTACGAGAGAATTTCTTTATGTCATGTAGCCTCAAAAAATCACTGAACTTTGCACATGGCCGATGTCCTGGCCAGGTGAAATTTCTGCAGATTATGTCTTTACTGAGCACACACAAATCTGACATCTGATGAAATAGGAATGTGCATCTTCTTATCACAACATAGTATAACTGTATTGCACACAGACTGTCCCTTGGACATGGGATAACAGAGGGACAAGTGACAAAATCAGACTTTTTGATTACTTGTTCTTTCCAAGATGATGGAACCCAAGATACTTGAATTTCATCATTCCTTGGCAGCTAGAATCATATGTGCATTACAGACTATCCCGGCCCCTACTAACAGAAGACCCTATAGAGTAGCCTACAATCTACAGCCAGTGTGCTATTTGCTTATATGAAAAAAATGTTATTGAAGCTATTCCTTGCAAAGCTGCAGATGAACCTTGTGAATAGAAATATTTGTTTCTTTTTTTTTTGTTTTCAGTAAAAAATAGAGAAAGTTATATTAAAATGTTATTATTAAAACTGAAAATTTAAGATGGGTTCCAGAGCCTTGAACTCACCACCCAGACAATGAGCACCACCAAACTGCAGCATAAGAATGTGGGACTTCAGAGCTACACTCAACTAGAGCAAGATAAATTAAAGATCAAACTGCCCCACTTTGCCTTTTCTTCCCCCAATTCCTTGCGTTAAGCACTTTGCAAAAGAAGCAAAAACATCCCACAGCCACAACTCTGATCTACAGAGCTTCGACTCATGCCAGACTACACAAAGGCCTGTCCTTGTACTCAGTGAAAT